>CM072822.1:46166610-46766610 GCA_036937905.1 Salvia rosmarinus | reverse complement strand
TAGAAATGCTTTTAAGTACGACTTGACGAACGTGAATTAGAATGCCACGTGGAGGAATGGATGCTTTGATAAACGAAGGTCACTTGTGACATGGGCATGGTGTCTTCATTTAAAATTCTACGCGACAGAATTTTGAATCGACTATTGCTTACACGAATTAACCTAGAGCGATATACGAATTGGGGTATAGAATGTTAAGTGAGAAATAAGATAAGTGTCTATGAGATGTTTTATAAGTTATGCATTGGTATATAAGTAGCAATTGCTTTATTAAGAAATGAGAATAATACGGGTTAAAAAGACAAAGTACAAAAATGGAAGTTTAAGTGGAAAGTAGTTGAAAAAGTTGTTCTAGGTTGTGAGAAGGAAAGGCATATGAGAAAGAATTGATAGGGATATGAGAAAGAGTCGACAATAATAAGTCAGTGAAATTTTTGAATTCGTAGAATTCAATGATATGTATTGGTATGAACGAGTTATGTTATTACTGTTTAAAATAACAAGTTGTTAGTAACAATGAGAAGGTTATCCCAAAAGAACGTAGATCGCTTAAGACGCATGATCCCTTTTGCAAGTACCATGTTTTGAGAAACCTTACGATAACCCAAAGACAAGATATATGATGTTTCAAAATTTTATTCATTACCCAAGTTACGCTATCGAGTTTTACTCTATGACCTAGTTTCAATTGAGATATCACTGATTTTCTCACTTTTTCTCGAATAAAGTTTACAAACGAAAGTTTATAAAATTTCCTTCTAAACCAAGCCTTCATGTGATGAGAAGTATTTGTGACAGTGCAGCCACCCATATGACCAAAGACATCTCAGTAGTCGTCATTCTGGTCTTCGGACCCTATATCCCAATTATTCTTTTCAAAGAACATATTGATTCAAATTTCAAAAGTTGTCATCTTGAACTGTGAAACCGTACCCACTTATAAGTCGTCATGATCGCTTCTCCAATCCACGGCTAAAAGTATAAAATAGGTCGACTTATCTCGGCACCCAAGTTCTTAGATCAAGAGAGTAATATGTTTCTTCAGTTAGAGAGAGATACATCAAGTCATGATAAAGAAATGTTCTCGGTAAGATAAATAAGCACGAGGCAATTTCAAGACTACGATATTATGAGATTATAGGCAAGTATTTTAGAACTTAGCACGAAACGAGATGAAGGAATACGAATCTTCTTCATCAAAGGCAGGAGGTACGACGTTAGCGTAAGTTCGCTTAAACTTAGATTTGGACATAGGATTCACCGACTATAAGAATCGATAGTTGTGTGAATCTGAATGAAAAGAACGCGTCTGACGAATAAATGGATACGAAGTACCAACGTTGGAATTGAGAATGCAATATGGAGAAGAGAACGCAGTGAGAATACGCAAATTTCGAGGACGAAATTTCTTTAAGGGGGGTTGAATGTAATACCCCGAATTTCTGGGCTAAAAACTTTCGAAAATAAAGAAAGAACAATCGGATAGAAACAAGTATGGAAGAACGTCGGTGGTTGTCGATTTTGAATAAATCGAAATTTCTCTTGAAAATTTGAACGAAATAATTTTTAAATATGTTTTTAAGCATATTTAGGATATTATTTACACTAAGGAAGAAAAAGAAACATTTTTTCCTTATTTATTTGATTATTTTCGAAAATCATAAGAATGAATAATTAATTTGTGAATTATTATATGATCACTTGATTTTATGTGATGAGTTGTCATGTTTATGTTATAGTATATGATAAGATAATTATCTTGAACACCTAAGCATGAGGTGGATGTGATAAGGTTGGAAAATGACATTTTTAAGATAAGATTTGCTATGATATTTTCATAAAAGATAAGATAAGGTCATGATTAATTAAGAGATAATGTTTATCTCTTAGAAATGTGTAGAAATGTGTAGAATATCATAGGAGATATTATTTTGAATCTTAGCTAGCAAGTTTTCGAAAAAAAGGTATTATTTTATGTGAAAATCGAAAACTTTGATTTTTATGTGATAATTGAATTAAATAATTTATTTAATTATAAAATTGATAAATATCGTCATTCTAGATCTATCTTATCTCCTAGTAATTATAAAAAAATTTCGAAATTAAGGAATTTAGGAAGAATGGGATTTTATAAAAATAAAATCATAAGAAACCCTAATTTTTGAAAATTTGGGGAAATTGCTTAGAAATGTTCCAAAAATTTATTTTATGATATAATATCAATATATTAATATAATTACTCATGAAAATAATATTTTTATGAAAAGAATAATAGTTTGATAATTTATCCTTAGTTTTGAATTATTTGCCGATAACTTTACATTAGTACATAGAAATGACCTTAATTAATTTTCCTATGATTGATTTCATCATCTAAGATTATTATTATATCATATAACTATTAATTGGAAAAAAAAAATTTGGCATATTATTATCATTATGGTAAAAATAATAATAAGATAAGGGATGAGTTGTAATTTTATCTTTACACCCGATATGAGATAAGATATGATAATATATGATAAGATTCTCCCATACAACTTGTATGGTTCAAAAATTAAGGAGATAAGATGAGTTGTAATTTTGACCTTACCTTAAGATATTTTACAAAGTAATCATTATAATCATCCCATAACTCCTATAAATAGGAGTTACCCTCCCATAACATCATAAACAAAATAGAGAGGAAATAGGAGAAAATAGAGAAAAAAATAGAGAGTGTTCTTCAAAGCGTTCTTCGATCATAAAAGAATAACGTCACCGACGCCGATCAAATCCGATAAAAGGTTAGAGTTTATGTTATAAGCTTATGTTGTTCATGTAACTTTCGAAAATTATGTGACTCATGCTAATATGTTTAGATATTGTATTTATATGATGTTATTAAGCATGTAGTATAATTACATCACAAAATCAAGCATGATATCAAATTCTATATATGGACCGAAAAGTCAAGGTATGATATGTTGATTATTATGATTTTAATTGGTGATTTGAGCATGGAATCATGATCTAGGGTATTAATTATGCTTATATGATTTTATGTAGAATTTTGGAAAACTTTAGTACCTAAGTCAAGAATTTGAAAATTATAGAACATGACAACATGTTGAGATATAATCCATGTTCAATGTTATCATAACATATTGAGAGTGTAGATTCATAAAATAATGTTGTATGAATTTATCGGATTTATTAAAATTATTTGGACCTAAGTCCAAATTTTCAAAAGTGACTTAGGAAGATTAAACTCAATAGTTCACAATAAATAAAAATTATGTTATCATAAGGATGCTTATAGATGATTATGTGATATGTGATTTTATTGGAATTTTGGAAAATGTTTGCTTAGTTTAATTAGGGTTTTCAAAACTATAGGTTATATGTATTAATGTTAGAAATTTATTTTATAAGATATAATTGCATAATATGATCCAAAATGATGTTTTAGACATATTATGATTTTATGGGAATTTTTAGAACAAGAATTGCACATAAAATAATAGAATTACATATATAGTATTAAAAGTCAAAATGTTGACTTTAGTCAAAATTGTTGACTAAATGTTGACCAAGTCAAAATCGTTGACCAAGAACGTTGACCAAGGTCAAAGGGCACGAAATTCGATAAAATGTGATCTACGTGACGTAGTACGTTTAGTAACAATGTAACTTACGTTACGTAAGTACATTAAAGCGCACATTATGTGATAAAAGATGAAATATCTCTTATATGATGAATGATTTCATAATCGACATCATTTTGATTAGGAACGCCAAAATAAGTTCGACGTTAGCCTTATTTGATGCATAGGACGTTATAGACGATGTTCGTCTCTATCGAAAAGTATAGCGATGTACTACACCTCGTTTCTCACATTGAAAAAGGGTCCTGCTCAGAGGAGAAAGAAGACGATAATTAAGTACTAGTGACGTAAGAACTATAAGTTCTCGAGGTGGGCTTTCTTGAACTAAAAGCTTTTTATGAAAATCATTTATCAGACATTTCTCTCGTTTTTTACGCAAAAGTTGAGATACGACATTATCTCGCCGAAAATGTTTATGTTTTGTATATGTCCATTCGGGTTACACGGGGCAACGGAAAGTATTACAATTCGGATCCCAGCGGAGGTGAAGGGAATCTCGGCTTAGGGTTGTGTACACTTTAGCTGAATCGCGGTTGCGATCAGTCTGAATCGTCGATTGCGATCGTTTTTACGAATCGCGGTTGCGATCGATTGCGTCCGGGTGAAGGAGGCCTCCTCCCGCACGTTAATCCATATGCCGACTTGGAATATACGTTGTAGTGATGTGAAAATGCTTGCGCAAGCAATGTTTTGAGAAAATGAAAATGTATTTAGTAAGCACAAGGCCTTTTTCAAACAAAACCCTTGTGTCTTACTGTGGCGAGGGCAGTATAATATTTCGTAAAGTAAAAATGTTTTCGGCATGTGTCCACTGAGTGCATCTTTGTACTCAGCCCTGCATATTTGTTTTAAATGTGCATGTTGAGCAGGTGATGGAACAGAGCGGGAGTTAAGCGGAGTTCTTTTGTCAACTTGAGTATGGAATATCTTTTGGTTCGCCTTGAGAATGCATCTTCATATGCATGTCTCACACGTTTATTCCGCTGCCAAACTCTTGAGACTCTGTTATGTTTTGTTTCTATGTCAAGCTTTGTAAAAGCTGTTGTTCTGTTGAAACCATGGAACCATCTTTTATATATATATAAGCTATTTTGATTCATCATGATTCTCGTATCTGTTTGAAACATCTATATTTCTTCGTAGATGAAATGAGTTGAAACCCTTATTCTTTCATATCCACTTAAACCGAACCCCAAGTCACGGTCCATGAAGGATAAGAGTTGGTATCGAGCGCTTCGTTTGCTTTCCAAAAATATTCTTTCTATCCAAAGTCGGCTTGAATAACTAGACTTTTATGAAGCGCTCATCACCGCCAACGCCCTATTCATCACGCCATCCAAAGAAGGAAAAGTAAGTTCGATAAAAGGTATGGTTTTAGAAGCTTTGAAAAGTATGTTACGCTTTGAGGAAGTATTTGTGAAAATGTTTTAAAGTGGACATGCCGTAAAAAAAAATGAGTAGTTTTGAATTGTGATAATTCATGAGACAAACGAGTGGTTTGTCTGAAGAAGTTTGAGTTCATACCCGGTTGGTATGTGATTTCGTTGTAATGAATTTGAAAGAGATTAAAGCTTATACCCGGTTGGTATATGAGTATTGATGAAAGGGCATATATAGAGTTATATGTCAGTAAAGTATGTTTATGAAACGAAGTTGAATTGTGAAATTGTTTTGATTTTTTTCAAAAAGAACGTAGATGAGCTCTAAGTTTCACGAAGAACTTAGAATAAACGAAACCATAAGAAATTCTCTTTTATGTATAACGAAGAGTTTGATGAAACACGAGAACTTGAGAACTTAGAAATGCTTTTAAGTACGACTTGACGAACGTGAATTAGAATGCCACGTGGAGGAATGGAAGCTTTGATAAACGAAGGTCACTTGTGACATGGGCATGGTATCTTCATTTAAAATTCTACGCGACAATTTTGAATCGACTATTGCTTACACGAATTAACCTAGAGCGATATCTGAATTGGGGTATAGAATGTTAAGTGAGAAATAAGATAAGTGTCTATGAGATGTTTTATAAGTTATGCATTGGTATATAAGTAGCAATTGCTTTATTAAGAAATGAGAATAATACGGTTAAAAAGACAAAGTACAAAATGGAAGTTTAAGTGGAAAGTAGTTGAAAAGTTGTTCTAGGTTGTGAGAAGGAAAGGCATATGAGAAAGAATTGATAGGGATATGAGAAAGAGTTGACAATAATAAGTCAAAGTGAAATTTTTGAATTCGTAGAATTCAATGAGATGTATTGGTATGAACGAGTTATGTTATTACTGTTTAAAATAACAAGTTGTTAGTAACAATGAGAAGGTTATCCCAAAAAGAACGTAGACTGTTTAAGACGCATGATCCCTTTTGCAAGTACCATGTTTTGAGAAACCTTACGATAACCCAGTACAAGATATATGATGTTTCAAAATTTTATTCATTACCCAAGTTCTGTCATTGAGTTTTACTCTATGACCTAGTTTCAATTGAGATATCACTTGATTTTCTCACTTTTTCTGAATAAAGTTTACAAACGAAAGTTTATAAAAATTTCCTTCGGAAACCAAGCCTTCATGTGACTGAGAAGTATTTGTGACAGGTCTGGCCAGCCCATATGACCAAAGACATCTCAGTAGTCGTCATTCTGGTCTTCGGACCCTATATCCCAATTATTCTTTTCAAAGAACATATTGATTCAAATTTCAAAAGTTGTCATCTTGAACTGTGAAACCGCACTCCACTTATAAGTTGTCATGATCGCTTCCTCCAATCCTCGAAGCTAAAAAGTATAAAATAGGTCGACTTATCTCGCACCCAAGTTCTTAGATCAAGAGAGTAATATGTTTCTTGATTAGAGAGATACATCAAGTCATGATAAAGAAATGTTCTCGGTAAGATAAATAAGCACGAGGCAATTTCAAGACTACGATATTATGAGATTATACGCAAGTATTTTAGAACTTAGCACGAAACGAGATGAAGGAATACGAATCTTCTTCATCAAAGGCAGGAGGTACGACGTTAGCGTAAGTTCGCTTAATCTATAGGTTACTGGCCCAATTCTTTCTAATACTTCATAAGGTCCGATAAATCGTGGCATGATTTTCCCTTTTACGCCAAAACGATGAACTCTTTTGATAGGGGAAACTTTCAGAAAAACTTTTTCTTCTACTTCAAAATTCAATTCTGTACGACAATTATCAACATAAGATTTTTGCCTATCTTGGGCTTCTTTCATTCTCATCTTTATTTGTTGTACTATCTGGACCATTTCTTCTACTGCCTCAGGGCCAAGAATCTTCCTTTCTCCGACTTCATCCCAGTAAATGGGTGATCTACACTTCTTATCGTATAGTGCTTCGTAAGGAGCCATATTGATCGTAGCTTGATAACTGTTATTATAAGCGAATTCAATCAATGGCAGAACTTGTTCCCACTGTTCTCCCCTATCGAGCACCACCGTTCGGATCATGTCTTCTAACGTTTGTATGGTTCTCTCTGTTTGTCCATCTGTTTGTGGGTGAAATGCAGTACTGAAGTTTAATTGAGTACTCAGTTCTTTTTGAAAACTCGTCCAAAATCGAGAGGTAAACTTGGCATCTCGATCAGAGGTAATTGACATTGGTCCTCCATGTAAGCGAACTATCTCTCGAACGTAAATCTGTGCCAACTTGTCTGCTCCGTACGTCACGGGAATTGGAATAAAATGGGCGCTTTTGGTTAATCTATCGATGATCACCCAAATAGCAGTATTTTCTCGTCTTGATTTGGGTAACCCAGTTACAAAATCCATTGCTATATGGTCCCATTTCCATTCTGGAATTTAAAGAGGCTGTAACTTTACATACGGTCTTTGATGTAAAGCTTTTACTTGCTGACATGCTAAACATCGTTCGACGTAGGACGCAATGTCTTGTTTCATTCCTGTCCACATGAATTTCTGTTTGAGATCTTGATACATCTTCGTGCTTCCAGGATGCGCGCCATATGGGACATTATGAGCTTCACTCATAATTTCATTCTTCAACTTTTCGTCATTAGGTACATATATATGGTCGTCGAACATAATCGCATTATCCACTGCTTCGTGATATCCAGGAGATTCTCCGCTCTGATTTTCATTCGCAATGTTTCGAGTTGTTCGTCACGTCGTTGTGCTTCAACTATTCGAGCTCTCAAGTCTGGAAGTACAACTAACGCCGCTGTAATTTCTTGAATATTCCGAGGAGGCAATACTACTTCCAGTTTCATTCTTTCAGCAACTCTTCGTGTTCTGTTAAAAGAATTCCTAATCTTTCCTGATTCTTCCTGCTCAAGGCATCAACGACGACATTAGCTTTTCTCGGATGATATTTTATCTCGCTATCGTAGTCCTTAACTAATTCGAGCCATCTTCTTTTGTCATAAATTTAAATCTTTCTGCTCGAAGAAGTATTTCAGACTTTTGTGATCCGTAAAAATATCACATCTTGAACCATAAGATAATGTCTCCATATCTTTAACGCATGAACCACTGCTGCGAGCTCCAAGTCATGAGGAAGGTAATTGTGTTCATGGAGTTTCAATTGCCATGAAGCATACGCGATGACTTTCCTTTCCTGCATCAAAACGCATCCTATCCCATTTCTAGACGCATCAGTATAAATGGTGTATTCTTTTTCTGGATCAGGTATTATCAAGATAGGAGCAGTGGTCAGTCTTTCCTTGAGTTCTTGGAAACTGTCTTAGCATTCTTGGGTCCACTGAAATTTTATCCCTTTCTTCAACAATTGCGTCATTGGCCTAGCAATTTTAGAAAATCCTTCAATGAATCTCAAGTAATACCCAACTAAGCCTAGAAAACTTCGAATCTCGTTCCGAGTTGTGGGTGATTTCCATTCTTGCACAGCTTGGACCTTTGCAGGATCAACCTTTATTCCTTCTGAAAACTATATGTCCCAGAAAATTCATTTCTTTCAGCCAGAAATCACACTTACTAAACTTAGCATATAATGTTTGTGTTCTCAACTTTTCTAACACAATTCGCAAGTGTATTTGATGATCTTGTTCACTTGCAGAATATATCAGAATATCATCGATAAGTACTAACACAAATTTATCCAGATATTCGTGGAAAACGCGGTTAATAAGATCCATAAACACGGCTGGAGCATTTGTCAATCCAAATGGCATCACCACAAATTCGTAGTGTCCGTATCTTGTCCGAAAAGCAGTTTTGGGTATGTCTTCGGGTTTAATTTCACTTGATGATAACCCGATCTTAGATCAATCTTTGAGAATACTCGTGCTCCTTTCAAATGGTCAAACAAATCATCGATCCGGGGTAACGGGTACTTGTTCTTTATGGTCACCTTATTCAGCTCTCAATAGTCAATACACATTCTAAGGTACCATCTTTCTTTTTAACAAACAATACAAGTGCTCCCCAAGGCAATGCACTTGGTCGAATAAATCCCAAGTCTAAGAGTTCTTGCAGTTGAACTTTCAACTCTTGTAGTTCTTTCGGGGCCATTCGGTACGACGCTTTAGAAATTGGTGCTGACTCCGGTTCTAGATCGATAACAAAGTCCAATTGTCGATCTGACGGCACTCCCAGTAACTTTTCTGGGAATACGTCTGGGTATTCTCGTACAATTGGCATGTCCTCAATCTTTCTTTCTTGCTTGCTTTCCTTGCTCAAACACACGAGATAGGCTCGATTTTCATCATATTTCAACAATTTATCTGTTTGCAACGCTGAAATCATCGGGATACATCTTTTTCTCTCATCAGTTCCATAGAAACAAGTGGGTTCCTTCCCTGGTGGCTGAAACGCGATCTCTCGTTGTTCACAACGAATTGTTGCGAAATTCTCAGTTAGCCAATCCATGCCCTAAATAATATCTATATCCTACATGCATAGATGACGTAATGATTCAGCTCTTAACTTGAGTGATCCTAACTCGAACTCTAAGTTAGGACATATTTTGTCAACTACCATCTCCCCACCTACTGGAGTAACCACTTTGAAACCTATTTCAGCTTGTTCTATAGTGAGTTCAAGATTGTCTACACATGCGGTAGAAATAAAAAATGCGAAGCTCCCGTATCAAACAAAACTATAATAGGCACACCTTTAACTGGGCCATACCTGTCAAATTGCTCAAGCTTTTCTCTGACTGCTTTTGCTTAAGCGCATACGCTTTTTGATGTTGAGGTTGAAGTTGAAGAGATTGAGGCGGCATCTGTGGAACAGAAGTATCTGAAATTTGGGTCGCTTGTGGAGGAGAAAGTTGATATCGTGGTTGTTGTGGGTAGCCAGTCATAACTTTTACTGATTGAACTGGCCGGAAAGACTTTGATCTCTCTCCTCTTTCGGACAAATTTGGTCGATACGGACAAGCGAATGCAAAATGACCAAATTGTCTGCAGCTATAACAAGTATTACTCCCACTTCTACAAACACCAAAGTGTGGCCAATTACATTGTGGGCATAATGGTGGTCTCATCTGATTCAGAGGGAAAAACAATTGTCCTGGTGCCGGTGGTCGAAACAACCTTGATGCCACTGGTCCTTGCCTCTGAAAGGATTTCTTATTCGGAAATCACTTATTCTCCCACTTCCTCTTTCCTTTAAACTTATGTTCTGGTTGAGAGGATCTTGACAGCAACAAGTTTTGCGGTATATTTGGGCTTGATTCTGACGTGGCTTTCTCAGATTGCATTTCCAATTCCACATCCAATGCACGATTTAAATTTTCAGCGTACGACATTGATGATTGTGCCGCCAGTATGATACGAATTTCTAGGCGGAGTCCGGCTCAAACATCTCCGCCATCTTCTCGTCCGTCTCAACTTTATAAGGCGCGTATCGGGATAAAGTACAGAATTCCAGATCATATTCTGCAACACTTCGACTTCCCTGCTTCAAATTCATAAATTCAATTTCTTTCGTTTCGATAACTCCGAGGAATGAACTTAGCATATAACTCCTCTTTAAATTGGTCCCATGTAAAATTTGCCAACTGCTCAGGAGTAAGAGTCTTCTGTCTTGCCTTCCACCAAAAATATGCAGGTCCTTTCAACATGAAGGATATACATAGCAAACATTCTTGATCGTTGCATTCCAAGAACTTAAATATCCTCTCAATAACTCGCACCCATTCCTCAGCTTCCGCAGGACTACCAGCCCCGGTGAAATTGGGTGGGTTTTGTCGAAGAAAAAGTTCTGTAATTTTTTGATTTGTTAGAGAGGGTGTACGGTCTGGGAAATTCTGAGGGGTGGTTTCACTTTCTCTTCCTTCCAAAGTTGGGTTTCTTCATCTATGAGGCATACTGACACAAAAGAAGAATATTATTTCCACAACAATTGATAAAATATCAATGTAAAGGAAAGGAAATTCAAGTTATAACAAGGTTCACTTATCAAAGTATTGGAAATAAAATCACTTAATCACAACAAATATAAACAAGCATATTATAATTTACAAGAAAAAATGCCTCATTGAGGACTTTTTACAAAATAGGTTAGTTTCATTATCATTGGGCTGGTAGCTCTACTTCACCTTCCTATCTCACTACACCACATACATATACATACGTTATCATTCTTATACAGTCTACCCCACTACTCTGATTAGTCCTAAGACACACTTCTATTAATCAACCATATCCTATTCTGGATCTTCATCAGGATCCTCTTCCGACTCTTCGTCTGGGTCCTTCTCTTCCTCAAGAGCATGAGAACGGTCAGTGCAAGAGCAAGTGGACTCCCCCAGCAAAAGAAGAGATGGATCAGATAGAGATGGCATCTCACTAATAGATAGAGGTCCAAAACTAGAAGTACCAATGGATGGCTGTGGCTCAAATTCACGAATTACATCAGTAGAAGACGATGCTAATGTAATTGCAGGAAGAGGGACAAAGGTGGAGAAGGAGTCTTTAATGCAAAAGGTTGATCATATAGATCAAGGTCAAGAGAAGTCCATTGAGATTCAATTGGCAGTGGAATGTCATCATAAGAAAATTCATAGTTGGGACTAGGTTCAACAACTTCTTGAAGTTCAAGCTCATTTCCATTCTTTTTAGGGCTAGAATATCTGATAAAATCCAATGGACCGATGGAATGAACTGGTCAAAAGGACGGTATGGTGCTAATGGAGGATCTCCTAACGTCCTATACTGATTTATAATAAGCTTTACAAAATTTATCAAAGTTACCAGTGACTCTGAGTTCCATGTCAGGGTGTACATAATCCAAAGCAACTTCTGATGTCCATCCCCGAAAACTGGGAGGTAAAGCCTGTACCAACTGGAGTAGCCCATCCAGCTCGATCACACCATGTCCCATGACTGACCTCCACATCATCATATAATGATGGAGAAAGAACGTCATGCCCTGCTGCTCTCTCATTCTAAGAGAAAAGAACTTATCGAAGCTTCCTAACCCAGGCGGCCTATAATCGACTTTCTTTCGAGCTGTAACTTTCTTCCTTGCTATCCTATAATCAAATATAACTTCCATACTGATCAGGAATGGAAACAGTCATATATCATTTTTTTCATACATATTTCATCACAAAATTTCACCATAACCAGGAACTATTTTCAATATATATATTCACTTCTACTTTATTACACAAATCACAATCATCTTTACCTGGTTGAGCTAAAGAGATGGACTGGAACACAGAGTTTTCATCGATCATTTTAGTTTCTAACTCAAGGTTTATATGAAAATATAGCCTCAAGAAAGAAAATTTCACGGTCCGTATGAACAACTGCTTACGATAACGTTATTACGACCGACTACTTAATTAGATAATTAACTAAATAATCAGACCGTGACTGGTTTAAAGAAATGAAATTTTGGACAAATGGACAGCATATCCCCTAGAATATGGATAAGCCAACATGTACAACAACAAATAACCAACAAACAAGCAACAACAACAAGTGCGGTTACAAGCTCAAATATATATATATATATATATATATATGGATCAATATATAGAATGGATCCAAACCATCTTTTTGCGAACTCTGCGAACCCATGTATAAGGCGTAGAATATGATGCATAAAAGGTTTAATGTTGTGCATAACGAAAACTTTCTAAAATTATTTTGTTGTGCAACAATTTTAGAAAGTTTTCGTTATGCACAACTTTATACTGTTTTTGTGCATTATCTTCAACGTCTTATGCATGGTTCTCAAGTTCTCAAAAAGATGAGTTCTCACCGATCCAACCCCATATAGGAATATATATATATATATATATATATATATATATATATATATAAACATTATCAAGCATTTACAAGGTTTTCAAAAAATATAGTTTCAAGTTTCAGAGTCAACAACGGAAGAGTAGTGAATGTCATGTATGAAGACACGATATTCGGGCACAACTATTCAAACAAAAGACAAGACCAAGTTCAACTCCAAAGCCCATATCCCTTCCATGCTCAACCTGCATCACATAGAAAACATATATGCGCGCATAAGTACCAGAAAGTACTCAGTGGGTAATTGCCAAAACATTAACTTTCAAAACTTTAATCAATGACTTACTAAATTTACTTAAAGCAAAAGTTGAGAAGATAAACTTGAATAATCACTTCATAAGAAGAATTCATTATTCTATCATCACACCTTCGTGTTTTATAACATACCGGCATCACATACCCGAGTTGGACCCGAAGGTTGCCAACCACGATCATACCCTATCTACGTCATTCGGTAATGAAAAGTAGGCCTCCTCCCCAATACCATGACCGACCTACATTTGCAAGTTCACGGCCATAAACCTGTGCACAGTATATATCGTTTTCCTACCATAGATAGGTCAATTGCCGTCATACCCACAATGTGGTAAATAAATCATTATCAACATACTCAAAATTAGGGGTGAGCAAAAACCGAACCGGACCGAAAAACTTAACCGGACCGAACCGAAATGGGCGGTTTGGTTCGGTTTTAAACGATAATTCGGTTCGGTTCGGTTTCAAATTTTCAAAACCGAAATTAATTCGGTTCGGGTTCGGTTTGATTAAAAATTCGGTTTTAAACCGAACCGCTTAATTAATTATTATTATATTTTTTTATTTTTATATATATTATAATATATGTGTTTATTTATATTATTAACATTTAAATTGGTTAATATTATATATATTTATATATATATATATATATATTATATTTATACATTATATTATATATATTATAATATTTATATTAATTTTAATTTTAATTGGTTATAATCGAATCAACCAAACCGAATATTTCGGTTTGGTTTGATTCGTTTTTCGGTTCGGTTCGGTTTGGGTTTTTTAAAAAATTCAGTTTTTCTGGTTCGGTTCGGTTTTGAACCGAACCGCCCGAATGCTCACCCCTACTCAAAATATGGTGATTGGAAACATTCTCACGATAGAAACATGTTTGAAACATAACATTTAACTTTGCTCAGAAAATAATTTAAGAACATTACCCACCTGACACCGTTCACTCTAGTATGTCGGTTTCTTCGTCTTTCACTCCTCGTTTTCCTTTGCTAGTTCCTTGTAAAATAAGATTATTATCGAATTTAGCAAATTTCTTGTTCACTTGAACTTATCACAACTAATTCTTAGTTTTACCTAAATCTAAAATTAGATTAGTTTATTACATTCTTTCATAAATTATTCCTTAATAAGATTTAATCTTAGAAAATCACATAACATATTATGATCAAAGAAATTAAACAACTTCAAGTGAACAAATTCCACTTAACTACTTATCATAAGTTTATTAATTAAATCCTCAAAACGTTTTATTAATAAACAAATTCTAACGAAATTTCGGTAGAGTAACGTTTATAATATGAATCGCAATTTTATTCAAAAATCAACCAAATTCATTCCAACCTCCACCAAATAAACACCATATGCCAAAATATATACTTAGGAACTTAAAACAAGTCCAAACTCATTCATTTACATCATAATTCTACTATGCCCTTCAACTATACCTATTAGGTAATTTCATAATTTCATAATCAACAATCCATTTAATATCAAACAACTCACATTTATAATCATTTATCATCAATAATCATCAATCCATGATCAATTCAAACCTTAATCAAGTTCATCATATAAATCCACAATTTGATACTAAACTTTAATTTTTCATATTTTAATATATATGTCAATAATTCCCAAAAATTCAACTTAAGCATTATTTTTATTATAGATCTCAAAAATCATATCAAATACATCAAATAAAATCTAGAAATCAAAGTTCATTCCTACCCCATAATTTTCGAAAATTATAGAATTAGGTTTATGCATGAATTAAATTCTTATAAATTCATATCATGCTTTATATATATCCTAAAGCTTAAATATCATGCCAAATAGATCAAATAAAATCAAAACCCCTAAGTTCTATCCATCCCTAATTTTCAAAAAATTGAGGAGTTGAATAAACTTTATTTAATTTTCATTTGTTTGATCATATGGTGTTTATTTCCATTCCTAAACATATATTTAAACTCAATTTAACTAAATCAGAACACATAATTCACCTACAAAAATTAGGGTTCATAACTAATACTTTAATTCACCAACTTTAGGAGATGAAATAATTAAAACCATAGATTAGGTTATTTATACAACATAAGCATAATTAAATCAATAAACATAACAAAATTTAAACAAATCAACCTTAAATTTAATCATTAAATTTTCAAAAATTCACACACATAAGAAGATCATATTCTTCAATTTAAATCACAAAAACTTAGCTTAATCATAGTATTTACCTTGATTGATATGATTTCCAATCATTTTAGCACTGAAATATGGATTAAAGTTGAAAAGAAAATTTTTGTGTGTGCTTGGTGTGTGAGTGCCGAAAATGGAGGAAGAAATGAAGGTGGAAGATGATTTAATATGTTATTTGTTCTAGAAGTATGTATATATAGATATTTATTCATTTATTAATTCATTTTCCTTTTATTTCTAAGAAATTGTCAAAAATATATATAAATATTTCTAATATTGGAAATCAATATTCTTTAATAATAAAAACTAAATTTTCTCATTAATATAAAATTCCAAAACAATTATCTCCATTGTTGGAATTAAATTCATGTAAATATATCTTTAATGCTATCATGTACAATTAATTAAATAATTATTCTATTTAATCATAAAATTTGAAAATCATAAGAAACATTTTCTTTATCACTAGATATTAATAAAATAAATTTATTCAAGCCAATTAATATCTTAAACAATATTTCATTTCATTTTACCACATAGTAAATAATTAATGCATTTCTTTAGCATATTTTCTATTTAATAAATTTTTTCATTCAAACACACAATAATAATCACATATCTCACATTTCATCTTAATAAAACTCATTTCTCAAAATTCTCTACCTCTTCTAATTTCTAGAAATTAATCGAATTTCTATCGCTTAATACTCTATTATGCACTTCTTTATAAGTTTTTAATAATAAAAATCCTTTAAGCCCCTAATTATACTTAATTAGGCCCTAATTAAGACTAAAAGATTTTCGGGTTACTACATTCTCTCCCATTAAAAAATTTCGTCCTCGAAATTTAGTACCTAGCCAAATAAGTCGGGGTACATCACTTTCTTTGTTCTTTTAGTTCCCACGTCATTTCTTCTGCACCATGATGTTTCCATTGAACTCTCACGAAAGGAATAACTTTATTCCTTAACTTTTGTTCTTTCCGGTCCAGAATGCATTCGGGTCTCTCCTCATAGCTCAATTCGGCGTCAGGAACTATTTCATCATAATGAAGGATGTGTTTTGAGTCATACACATACTTCCTGAGTTGAGATATATGAAAAACATCATGTACATTAGCGAAGTTAGGTGGCAATGCTAATCTATAGGCTACTGGCCTAATTCTTTCTAATACTTCATAAGGTCCGATAAATCGTGGCTTGAGTTTCCCTTTTACGCCAAAACGATGAACTCCTTTGATAGGGGAAACTTTCAGAAAAACTTTGTCTCCTACTTCGAAATTCAATTATGTACGACGATTATCAGCATAAGATTTTTGCCTATCTTGGGCTTCTATCATTATCATCTTTATTTATCGTACTATCTGGACCATTTCTTCTACTGCCTCAGGGCCAAGAATCTTCCTTTCTCCGACTTCGTCCCAGTAAAGGGGTGATCTACACTTCTTACCGTATAGTGCTTTGTAAGGAGCCATATTGATCGTAGTTTGATAACTGTTATTATAAGCGAATTCAATCAATGGATGAACTTGTTCCCACTGTTCTCCCCTGTCTAGCACCACCGTTCGGATAATGTCTTCTGACGTTTGTATGGTTCTCTCTGTTTGTCCATCTGTTTGTGGATGAAATGCAGTACTGAAGTTTAATTGAGTACCCAGTTCTTTTTGAAAACTCGTCCAAAATCGAGAGGTAAACTTGGCATCTCGATCAGAGGTAATTGACATTGGTACTCCATGTAAGCGAACTATCTCTTGAACGTAAATCTGTGCCAACTTGTCTGCTCCGAACCTCACGGGAATTGGAATAAAATGGGCGCTTTTGGTTAATCGATCGATGATCACCCAAATAGCAGTATTTTATCGTCTTAATTTGGGTAACCCGGTTCAAAATCCATTGCTATATGGTCCCATTTCCATTCTGGAATTTCTAGAGGCAGCAACTTTCCATACGGTCTTTGATGTAAAGCTTTTACTTGCTGACACGCTAAACATCGTTCGACGTAGGACGCAATGTCTTGTTTCATTCCTGTCCACACGAATTTCTGTTTGAGAACTTGATACATCTTCATGCTTCCAGGATGCGCGCCATATGGGACATTATGAGCTTCACTCATAATTTCATTCTTCAACTTTTCGTCCTTAGGTACATATATACGATCGCCGAACATAATCGCATTATCCACTGCTTCGTGATAGCCGAGGAGATTCTCTGCTCTGATTTTCATTCGCAATGTTTTGAGTTGTTCGTCTTGCCATTGTGCTTCAAATATTCGAGCTCTCAAGTCTGGAAGTACAACTAACGCCGCTATAATTTCTTGAATAATCTTAGGAGGCAATACTACTTCCAGTTTCATTCTTTCAAACTCTTTCAGCAACTCTTCGTGTTCTGTTAAAAGAATTCTGAATCTTTCCTGATTCTTCCTTCTCAAGGCATCAGCGACGACATTAGCTTTTCCCGGATGATATTTTATCTCGCAATCGTAGTCCTTAACTAATTCGAGCCATTTTCTTTGTCATAAATTTAAATCATTCTGCTCGAAGAAGTACTTCAGACTTTTGTGATCCGTAAAAATTTCACATCTTGAACCATATAGATAATGTCTCCATATCTTTAACGCATGAATCACTGCTGCGAGCTCCAAGTCATGAATAGGGTAATTGTGTTCATGGAGTTTCAATTGCCATGAAGCATACGCGATGACTTTCCCTTCATGCATCAAAACGCATCCTATCCCATTTCTAGACGCATCAGTATAAATGGTGTATTCTTTTTCTGGATCAGGTATTGTCAAGATAGGAGCAGTGGTCAGTCTTTCCTTGAGTTCTTGGAAACTGTCTTCGCATTATTGGGTCCACTGAAATTTTATCCATTTCTTCAACAATTGTGTCTTTGGCTTAGCAATTTTAGAAAATCCTTCAATGAATCTCCTGTAATACCCAGTTAAGCCTAGAAAACTTCGAATCTCGTTCGGAGTTGTGGGTGATTTCCATTCTTGCACAGCTTGGACCTTTGCAGGATCTACCTTTATTCCTTCTGCTGAAACTATATGTCCCAGCAAATTCACTTCTTTCAGCCAGAAATCACACTTACTAAACTTAGCCTATAATCTTTGTGTTCTCAATTTTTCTAACACAATTCGCAAGTGTATTTGATGATCTTGTTCACTTACAGAATATATCAGAATATCATCGATAAATACTAACACAAATTTATCAAGATATTCGTAGAAAACGCAATTCATAAGATCCATAAACACGGCTGGAGCATTTTTCAATCCAAATGGCATCACCACAAATTCGTAGTGTCCATATCTAGTCCGAAAAGCAGTTTTGGGTATGTCTTCGGGTTTAATCTTCACTTGATGATTACCCGATCTTAGATCAATCTTTGAGAATACTCGTGCTCCTTTCAACTGGTTAAACAAATCATCGATCCAGGGTAACGGGTACTTTTTCTTTAAGGTCACCTTATTCAGCTCTCAGTAGTCAATACACATTCTAAGGTACCATCTTTCTTTTTAACAAACAATACAGGTGCTCCCCAAGGCAATGCACTTGGTCGAATAAATCCCAAGTCTAAGAGTTCTTGCAGTTGAACTTTCAACTCTTGCAGTTCTTTCGGGGCCATTCAGTACGGTGCTTTAGAAATTGGTGCTGACCCCGGTTCTAGATCGATAACAAAGTCCAATTGTTGATCCGGCACTCCCGGTAACTTTTCTGGGAATACGTATGGGTATTCTCGCACAATTGGCACGTCCTCAATCTTTCTTTCTTTCTTGCTTTCCTTGCTCAAACATACGAGATAGGATCTGGTTGAGAGGATCTCGACAACAATAAGTTTTGCGGTATATTTGGGCTTGATTCTGACGTGGCTTTCTCAGATTGCATTTCCAATTCCATATCCAATGCACGATTTAAAGTTTCTGCGTACGACATTGATGGTTGTGCCGCTAGTATGATACGAATTTCTGGGCGGAGTCCGGCTCGAAACATCTTCGCCATCTTCTCGTCCGTCTCAACTTTATAAGGCGCGTATCGGGATAAAATACAGAATTCTCGATCATATTCTGCAACACTTCGACTTCCCTGCTTCAAATTCATAAATTCAATTTCTTTCTGTTTTTGATAACTCCGAGGAATGAACTTAGCATATAACTCCTCTTTAAATTGGTCCCAGTAAAATTTGCCAACTGCTCAGGCGCTAGAGTCATCTGTCTTGCCTCCCACCAAAAATATGCAGGTCCTTTCAACAGGAAGGATATACATAGCAAACATTCTTGATCGTTGCATTCCAAGCACTTAAATATCCTCTCAATAACTCGCACCCATTCCTCAGCTTCCGCAGTACTACCAGCCCCGGTGAAATTTGGTGGTTTTGTCGAAGAAAAAGTTCTGTAATTTTTCGGTTTGTTGGAGATGGTGTACGATCTGGGAAATTCTGAGGAGTGGTTTCACTTTCTCTTCCTTTCAAAGTTGGATTTCTTCGTCTAGGAGGCATACTGACACAAAAAAAGAATATTATTTCCACAACAGTTGATAAAATATCAATGCAAAGGAAAGGAAATTCAAGTTATAACAAGGTTCACTTATCAAAGTATTGGAAATAGATCACTTAATCACAAAAAATATAAACAAGCATATAATAATTTACAATAAAAATTGCCTCATTGAGGACTTTTTTACAAAATAGGTTAGTTTCATTATCATTGGGCTGGTAGCTCTGCTTCACCTTCCTATCTCACTAAACCACATACATATACATACGTCATCTTTCTTATACAGTCTACCCCACTACTCTGATTATTCCTAAGACACACTTCTATTAATCAACCATATCCTATTCTGGATCTTCATCAGGATCCTCTTCCGACTCTTCATCTGGGTCCTTCTCTTCATCAAGAGCAAGAGAACGGTCAGTGCACGAGCAAGTGGGCTCCCCCGGCAAAAGAAGAGATGGGTCAGATAGAGATGGCATCTCACTAATAGATAGAGGTCGAAAACTAGAAGTACCAATGGATGGTTGTTGCTCAAATTCACGAATTACATCAGCAGATGACGATGCTAATGTTATTTAAGAAAGATGGGACAAAGGTGTAGAAGGAGTCTTTAATGCAAAAGGTTGATCATATAGATCAAGGTCAAGAGAAGTCCACTGAGATTCAATTGGCAGTGGAATGTCATCACAACAAAATTCATAGTTGGGACTAGGTTCAACAACTTCTTGAAGTTCAAGCTCATTTCCATTCTTTTTAGGGGCTAGAATATCTGATAAAATCCAATGTACCGATGGAATGAATTGGTCAAAAGGACGGTATGGTGCAAATGGAGGATCTCCTACCGTCCTATACTGATTTTTAATAAGCTTTATAAATTTATGAAGGTTACCAGTGACTCTGAGTTCCATGTCAGGGTGTACATAATCTAAAGCAACTTCTAATGTCCATCCTCGCCAACTGGGAGGTAAAGCCTGTTCCAACTGGAGTAGCCCATCATGCTCGATCACACCATGTCTCATGACTGACCTCCACATCATCATATACTGATGGAGAAAGAACGTCATGCCCTGCTGCTCTCTTATTCTAAGAGAAAAGAACCTATCGATGCTTCCTAACCCAGGCGGCCTATGATCGACTTTCTTTCGAGCTGTAACTTTCTTCCTTGCCATCCTATAATCAAATATAACTTCCATACTGATCAGGAACGGAAACAGTCATATATCATTTATTTTCATACACATTACATCACAAAATTTCACCATAACCAGGAACTATTTTCAATATATATATTCACTTCTACTTTCTTACACAAATCACAATCCACTTTACCTGGTTGAGCTAAAGAGATGGACTGGAACACTGTGCTTTCACCAATCATTTTGGTTTCTAACTCAAGGTTTACAAGAAAAGGTTGGCTTAAGAAAGTAAATTTCACAGGTCCAGAGCGAACAACTGCTCTGATACCATTCTGTCACGACCCGACTACTTAATTAGATAATTAACTAAATAATCAGACCGTGACTGGTTTAAAGAAATGAAATTTTGGACAAATGGACAGCATATCCCCTAGAATATGGATAAGCCAACCTGTACAACAACAAATAACCAATAGCAAGCAACAACAACAAGTGAGGTTACAACCTCAACAATATATATATAAACATTTTCAAGCATTTACAAGGTTTTCAAAAAATACAGTTTCAAGTTTCAGAGTCAACAACAGAAGAGTAGTGAATGTCAGGTATGAAGACACGATATTCGGGCACAACTATTCAAAACAAAAGACAAGACCAAGCTCAACTCCAAAGCCCATATCCCTTCCATCCTCAACCTGCATCACATAGAAAAGTTGAGAAGATAAACTTGAATAATCAATGACTTACTAAATTTACTTAAAGCAAAAGTTGAGAAGATAAACTTGAATAATCACTTCATAAGAAGAATTCATTATTCTATCATCACACCTTCATGTTTTATAACATACCGGCATCACATACCCGAGTTGGACCCGAAGGTTGCCAACCACGGTCATACCCTATCTACGTCATTCGGTAATGGAAAGTAGGCCTACTCCCCAATACCATGACCGGCCTAGATTTGCAAGCTCACGGCCATAAACCTGTGCACAATATATATCGTTTTCTTACCGTAGATAGATCAATTGCCGTCATACCCACAATGTGGTAAATAAATAATTATCAACATACTCATAATATGGTGATTGGAAACATTCTCACGATAGAAACACGTTTGAAACATAACATTGAACTTTACTCAGGAAATAATTTAAGAACATTACCCACCTGACACCGTTCACTCTAGTATGTCGATTTCTTCCGTCTTTCACTCCTCGTCTTCCTTTGCTAGTTACTTGTAAAATAAGATTACTATCGAATTTAGCAAAATTCTTGTTCACTTGAACATATCACAACTAATTCTTAGTTTTACCTAAATCTAAAATTAGATTAGTTTATTACATTCTTTCATAAATTATTCTTTAATAAGCTTTAATCTTAGAAAATCACATAACATATTATGATCAAAGAAATTAAACAACTTCAAGTGAAAAAATTCCACTTAACTACTTATCATAAGTTTATTAATTAAATCCTCAAAACGTTTTATTAATAAACAAATTCTAACGATATTTCGGTAGAGTAACGTTTATAATATGAATCGCCATTTTATTCCAAAATCAACCAAATTCATCCCAACCTCCACCAAATAAACACCATATGCCAAAATATATACTTAGGAACTTAAAACAAGTCCAAACTCATTCATTTACATCATAATTCTACTATGCCCTTCAACTATACCTATTATGTAATTTCATAATTTCATAATCAACAATCCATTTAATATCAAACAACTCACATTTATACTCATTTATCATCAATAATCATCAATCCATGATCAATTCAAACCTTAATCAAGTTCATCATATAAATCCATAATTTTATACTAAACTTTAATTTTTCATCTTTTAATATATATGTTCAATAATTCCCATAAATTAAACTTAAGCATTATTTTTATTATAGATCTCAAAAATCATTTCAAATACATCAAATAAAATCTAGAAATCAAAGTTCTTGCCTACCCCATAATTTTCAAAAATTAAAGAATTAGGTTTATGCATGAATTAAATTCTTATAAATTCATATCATGCTTTATATATATCCTAAAGCTTAAATATCATGCCAAATAGATCAAATAAAATAAAAATCCTAAGTTCTATCCATCCCTAATTTTTAAAAATTTGAGGAGTTGAATAAACTTGATTTAATTTTTCATTTCTTTGATCATATGATGTTTATTTCTATTCCTAAACATATATTTAAACTCAATTTAACTAAATCACAACACATAATTCACCTACAAAAATTAGGGTTCATAACTAATACTTTAATTCACCAAATTTAGGAGATGAAAGAATTAAAACCATAGATTAGGTTATTTATACATCATAAGCATAATTAAATCAATAAACATAACAAAATTTAAACAAATCAACCTTAAATTTAATCATGAAATTTTCGAAAATTCACACACATAAGAAGATCATATTCTTCAATTTAAATCACAAAAACTTAACTTAATCATAGTATTTACCTTGATTGATATGATTTCCAATCACTTTAGCACTTAAATATGGATTAAAGTTGAAAAGAAAATTTTTGTGTGTGCTTGGTGTGTGAGTGCCGAAAATGGAGGAAGAAATGAAGGTGGAAGATGATTTAATATGTTATTAGTTCTAGAAGTATGCATATATAGATATTTATTCATTTATTAATTCATTTTCATTTTATTTCTAAGAAATTTTCAAAAATATATATAAATATTACTAATATTGGAAATCAATATTCTTTAATAATAAAAACTAAATTTTCTCATTAATATAAAAATAAAAAATAATTATCTCCATTATTGGAATTAACTTCATGTAAATATAACTTTAATGCTTTCATGTACAATTAATTAAATAATTATTCTATTTATTCACAAAATTCGAAAATCATAAGAAATATTTTCTTTATCACTAGATATTAATTAAATAAATTTATTCAAGCCAATTAATAGCTTAAACAATATTTCATTTCATTTTATAAATAAATTCCACATAGTAAATAATCAATGCATTTCTTTAGCATATTTTCTATTTAATAAAAAATTTCATTCAAACACACAATAATAATCACATATCTCACATTTCATCATAATAAAACTCATTTCTCAAAATTCTTTACATCTTCTAATTTCTATTCCTTCGATTAGAAATTAATCGAATTTCTATCGCTTAATAATCTATTATGCATTTTTTATAAGTTTTTAATAATAAAAAGCCTTTAAGACCCTAATTATACTTAATTAGGCTCTAATTAAGACTAAAATATTTTCGGTTTACTACATTCCCTCCCCCGTAAAATAAATTTCATCCTCAAAATTTAGTACCTGGCCAAATAAGTCGGGGTACATCACTTTCATTTGTTCTTCTAGTTCCCACGTCATTTCTTCTGGACCATGATATTTGCATTGAACTTTCACTAAAGGAATAACTTTATTCCTTAACTTTTGTTCTTTCCGGTCCAGAATGCATTCGGGTTTCTCCTCATAGCTCAATTCGGCGTCAGGAACTATTTCATCATAATGAAGGATGTGTTTTGGGTCATACACATACTTCCTGAGTTGAGATATATGAAAAACGTCATGTACATTAGCGAAGTTAGGTGGCAACGCTAATCTATAGGCTACTGGCCCAATTCTTTCTAATACTTTATAAGGTCCGATAAATTGTGGCTTGAGTTTCCCTTTTACGCCAAAACGATAAACTCCTCTGATAGGGGAAACTTTCAGAAAAACTTTGTCTCCTACTTCGAAATTCAATTCTGTACAACGATTATCAGCATAAGATTTTTGCCTATCTTGGGCTTCTTTCATTCTCATCTTTATTTGTCGTACTATCTGGACCATTTCTTCTACTGCCTCAGGGCCAAGAATCTTCCTTTCTCCGACTTCGTCCCAGTAAAGGGTGATCTACACTTCTTGCCGTATAGTGCTTCGTAAGGAGCCATATTGATCGTAGCTTGATAACTGTTATTATAAGCGAATTCAATCAATGGCAGAACTTGTTCCCACTGTTCTCCCCTGTCTAGCACCACCGTTCAGATCATGTCTTTTAACGTTTGTATGGTTCTCTCCGTTTGTCCATCTGTTTGTGGGTGAAATGCAGTACTGAAGTTTAATTGAGTACCCAATTCTTTTTGAAAACTCGTCCAAAATTGAGAGGTAAACTTGGCATCTCGATCAGAGGTAATTGACATTGGTACTCCATGTAAGCGAACTATCTCTCGAATTATACTATCAGAGCTTAATAATCTATTATGCACTTCTTTATAAGTTTTTAATAATAAAAATCCTTTAAACCCCTAATTATACCTAATTAGGCTCTAATTAAGACTAAAAGAGTTTCGGGTTACTACAACCTCTATAGTGCGCGAATGAATGATCAGATATGGAATAACATGGATGAAATAGTTCGGCCGGACACTTTTGGAAAATGATACAATGTTTGATAGGCATGAGTTTGTTCAACTAAAATACTCATGCGCTATTGTGGGCAGTTCAATAACTTTACAAAGAAAATGTTTTCGGCAATGAGTCCACTGAGTACTTTTATACTTAGCCCTGCATCCGTTTTTGATGTGTAGGTTGAGAAGGGATTGACGATGAGAGCGAGGTGGTGCCGAGTGGCAGGTGTTTTTGTTGCTATAGTAGAAAGGTTTCTAGAACCTTGGGCAGTATCGTCATATGCATGTCCACATGTTTATTGCTACTAAACTCTTATATTGTTTTGGTGTCTTTTGATTATAACTGCTTTTCATTATAGTATTGAACTTGAGGTCGTACCTCGTTCCTTGAATTGCGCCCTGATTGAGTTATATTTAGATATTGAACCTTTTCATAAGTCCTTCTGTGACTTGGGTTTTTATTGAAATAGCTTATTCCTTTCAGTCCATGCATTTATGAGTAGTCTAATGGTTAATTGTATTGATTCGTTTTGTATATATTTGCTGCATTATCATACCAGTGACGATCCATTTGATTCGTACTTCTTTGAGAAGTCGGGTCGTCACAAGGTGCCACTTGTACGGTTGTTATCTCCATTGGAACTCGACCCACTTCAATTTCTTGAAGTATCTGGTGTCGATCCCTCCCACTAGACACGACATCTCGTACATTTGGCCTAATCGGTGGTGGAATACGACTATCTTCTTATTCTTGAAGTATGATTTCAACTTTGGATTTGTGGTTTTTCATGTAGTCCTCTTCTAAGAATCGGGCGTTAGTGCTAATAACAACCTTCTGATCTTTAGGACTATAGAAATAACCATATTTCGTTCCTTTAGGATAACCAATAAACAACATTGCATCAAATATAGCCTCCAACTTGTCAGCCTTCTTGTTCAGCATATGTGTCGGACTGCCCCATATCCTTATATGGCTTAAACTAGGCTTGCGCCTAAACCATAACTCGAAAGGGGTCTTATCAACCGACTTGGACGGTACTACATTGAGCAAATATGCCGCTGTTTCTAAGGCATACCCCTAGAACGAAATAGGAAATGTTGCATAACTCATCATCGATCTAACCATCTCTAAGAGAGTCCTATTTCTTCGCTCTGATGCACCATTTTGTTGTGGTGTGCCCGGTGTAGTGGGCTGGGATGTAATCCCACACTACCCCCAAATAGTCCATGAATTCGCTACCGTGATCAGACCGCAGTGACTTGATACTACTACCTAGCTTCGTCTCCACTTCCGCCTTAAATTCTTTGAATTTCTCAAAGCATTCAGACTTGCGGTGAAGTAGGTATATGTATCCGCACTAATCCAATGAAAGTGACAAAATACTCGTATCCTCCACGAGCTTGTGTGGACATCGGTCCACACAGTCGAAATGGACTAGCTCCAACACTTCTTTGCCTCTATACCCCTTCGCTTTGAAGGGTGCGTCGACATCTTTCCTCTATCACGAGATTCACGATCGGGAGCAGTAACCGTAATTTCACCCAAGGCTCCATTCTTAGCCAGTGTTTGGATCATATTTAGATCGATGTGACCTAATCTAAGATGCCAAATCTATTTTCAATTTTAAATATAAACTAAGAAAACTTCCTCTTCTTAAGGTTTGATGTAGATGCAACATAATTAAAGGTATTATGCTTGGCATAAATAGTATAAAGTGAATTATATAAAGTGCCACCACAGATAACTTCATCATTTCTGATGATAGAAACATCACTATCAAAAACAACAGAATATCCATGCATAAATAGTTTGGAAACTGAAATAAGATTTCGTCGAAACTCCGACACATATAAAACGTCTTTTAATACTAAAACTGTCCTATCAAAGCATAAAGTAACATCTCCGACTGCAATGGCCTCGACTTTCATCACGTTGCCCATGGAGATCGTTATCTCGCCATCAAACAGCTCCCTTGTCCACAAGAACCCCTGCAAGGTATAACAAACATGATCAGTCACACCCGTATCTACTACCCATGAATGAGTAGAACAAGTCGCTAAACATGTTTTCGTTACTAAAGCAAATGACGTACCTTGAGCCTTGATCATGGGGCACTTAGCCTTCCAATGCCCATTTTTGCCGTACTTGAAGCACCTGCCCTTCTCCTTTGGCTTTTTCAAGCCTCCGGTGGTAATCATATTCTTGCTCCCACTAATTTCCTTGCCTCTACTACCTTTGGCACCATTTTTCTTCTTCCACTCTTCAAGGGAAAATTGGGGCCCTTAGATGTGCTAGCAAGGGCATGTGCTCCTTTTCCCATGACATCTTTCGCGGCCACGAGATCATTTAGCAACTGACTAAGTGTATACTCGGTCTTTGCTCATGATCGCATTCACGTGAAAGTTCTAAAAAAAATTAGGCAGTGTGTTAAGAACGATATCGACCTTGGCTTCGCCGTTGATACCAACTCCCAACTGATCAAGACTATCCATGAGATGAGTCATGTGGGAGACATGTTCATGGACCGAACTTCCTTCTTCCATCCTACACGCCAAGATTTATCTCATTGTGTGGAAGCGGCCTGTCCGATCCGACTGCCCAAACTTACTCTTGAGACTTGACCATATTTCAGTCGCGTCTACCATCGACTGACACTGCAGCTGCAAGCCTTTGGACCATAGTAGTCATCATATAGCATTTGACCATATTATTTGACTTATGCCAAAGTCTGCTTGACTCTCGCTGCTCATTCGTCGATGCGTTAGTAAGGGCATCAGGTTTGAGGGTAGTAAGAACAAACATGTGTTCGTCTGTGATAAGAACATACTCCATGTTTTGTTTCCACTCGATAAATTTTGGACCGGATAGAGGATTTTGTGCGAGCATATTGATAATCGATGTACGAGACATATCTGAAAAGTAATGTAAACACATAAGCATACGATCGCACATAATTCGTAACAATAATATTGAAACCTCCAACCCCCCAAAGAATCCCACATGCAAGCCATGCGTGTGGATGTTTACACATGAACCCCTCGACCAGACTAAAATATACCTTTTGGTCGTTTAATTTCAATCCATGTCAACTTATCCCTATGACAAATGAAATTAATGATTGGACCTTACTAGACCACATCACATCGCAAGAAGGGACTTCGCCGGAAATTGTACTTGAGGTGATGCCTAAGCATTGACCACAATTTTAACAGTGGAAAATGAATTCTTAGAATTGACATACTCACTCGGACCATAACTCTAATATCCCGTAATTTTAATACTAAATTACGATAATAAATTCCGTAATTAGTATTATTAATTCGATAATTAAAATCTTAATTAGTCGACTCTTGACTTTGACCAAGCATAATTGGATAATTTCGATTGTGAGATTCATCGATGCTTAGTGAATTAAGGAATATAATTTCGATATTCCTTGAGCGTAATATTCTAACGCTTGATAAAATCGTGATTCGTCTTATAGTATTATTAAGCAGTTAAGCTTAATTTCGAAATTCCTATTATTGTATGAATAAATAAAGTTGTTACAACTTTATTTTAAACATTTTAGAGATAATTCCCTATGAGAAATTTGAGACGTTTCAAACGTCGGTTTTAGGATGAATCGATAACTCAGTCAAATGATCACGGAATTATAAAATTCAAATTCCTATAATTATTTTATGATATAAGAGAATTATTTATTAATAAAATAATGCTAGAAAATTTAAGAATGTAATGTACTATATTTAATGGGTTTCGAAAACCCTAAAAATGTAAATTAGGGTTTTGTAATCTAAAATGGTTCTAAATATTTTCCTATGATTTAAATCATCAATTAGGACTTATAATATGTCACATAACTATGTGTTAGCCATTTATTACATGAAAATAAAATATTTAGCATATGTAACCCTAATTTTCGAAAATGTGAGCTTATAGTATTAATTAATTTTAATTACTATCCAATTATGGTCCTATGATAATTTTTACATTAAAATGATATTATTAAGGATAATATATAGTATTATATCAAGTGGCACAAGTGGGGGGACACTTGTGCAAGTGGACGAAATTTTTAAAGATTGTGATAAGATTTTATAGGATAAGGTTTATCCTATAATTAATGAATGGTCATGAGTTGGATCTTATCTTATATGAGTTGTAAAGTAGTATTAATTAACAAGTTGATCAAGTAATCCATGGCTCATTAATGAAGGGGCCAAAATTCTTGAAAAAATAGGATTAAATATTTTGATTTCACACTATATATTAAGGCCACTTGTATAGTTGAAATTTTTGACTTTTCAAAAGCTATTTTATACTATAATAATAATATGATAATAAAATAGTATAATATATGAAAAAAATAAAAATTGATCCTAATATTCTAGACATGGCCGAGAATGATACATTTGGTATACAATGTGATAATTCATTTAATTCTTGATAATTATGCTATAATTTATTAATTAAATTATAAAATGATATAATAAATTATATAATACAAGAAAAAAAAAAAAATCAATCCTAATATATTGGTGGTAGGCGACACACACACAACACTTGCTACAAAGAGATAGTTCTTATATTATGTGATAAGCATTATCCAAAGCATTTATTAAGTGATAAGGTGATAATATAAAGTATTAAAAGGATAAGATAAGATAAGATATGACAAGATAAGGATAAGATTTTGTGCAAGTGTGTACTAGATATTTTCAAAAATAATAATTAAAAACAAATGGCCTAAGTCTATAAATACCTCATGAAGGCCTTCATTTCTTCATCACATACCAAAGTTTCGAAAATAATAGGAAGGAAAAGAGAGAGAGTTCACCTTGTTCAAAAATTCTAAACTTAGATCATATAAACGGCGCCAATCAAATCCGTACCGATAAAAAGGTTAGATTTCTTACGAGCTTTGTATATACGTTAGAATTTATGTTATAAGCTTAGTTTATATGTGAAATTTTCGAAAATTATGTATCTTATGCTCAAATGTTTAGATATTATGTTTATATGATATTATTAAGTATGTACTATGATTATATTACAAAGTTATACATATTATTAAATTTTAAGAAAGGACCGAAAACTTGAAGATAGGATATGTTGATGATTTTGATTTTTAATTGTTGATTTAATGTCACAGCCGCTCTAATCCAAAGGACAGATTAGAGAGAACTGGAGCTTGGAACAGTGATTACAACACATTTAATAAGAATAACCAAAGACTTCAAATTAATACTTATCGAACTTCGATAATCAACCTTATTACAAGGCAAAAGTAATTTACGAGGTAAAGGCTACAAGTTCCTTCAACAGAAAGTTCGATAATTTGGACGAGAAAAGGTCACAACATCAACATCTGATAATATTCAAAATATGCGTGAAAGCATGTGAATGCATATATGACGATATACACCCAAGGTTCTTTCTTTCAAACATATAAATACCAAAAGATTTACGACTACTCAACATCATCGCTCCATCACCATCACTACTCAATCGCATTTAAAAACAAATATGCGGTCGAGTACAAATAATGCACTCGATGGCTCATGCGAAAATAATTTATCAAATTTGAATTACTACGCCCATCACAAGTATACACGAGGCTTTAATTTGAAAATACTCGTGTTTACTAAATATTTTCTCATTTTCCATAAATATCGCTTGCCAAGCATTGTTCCACGTATGTATGATCCACATCCACCTCAACAATTCATCCAACAATAATTCCTTGTTGGAGGAGGCCTCCTCTCACAGATGCCATGACCGGCCGAGCACCCTTTCAGCACACAGTCACAAATAATCAGTGCACAAAATCCAGGCCATCTCGGCACAGGATATGAATTCTCCATCATCCTTGGGGGTACTTCAAAGAATACGAATTCAAGCATGTCATAAAGTGGGAGCTACCCAACGTTATGCATCAATAATCATGGATGGATACATACACAATCATAAATATTTTGGGCAGGTAATTAAATAAATCAGTTCATAAATATTTGCTTGCAATAAAGCATCATAAATAAATCATTTGGTAAATTCTACCAGTTTGAGTATAGTAAAGCCCACCTTTATTTTGGAACTTCGAATTTCACTGTGCGTGCTCTTCTCCTCGTTGCGCGTTGATCGCTCCTTTTTCCACACGTAAAAGGTGTAAGTATAGGGTAAGCGAAGTATCGTATCCACAGAGATTGTATCACGAAAACATAAAAGCTAGCTCAACGATAATTCATCATTATCCAAGCACAGAATCTAGGGTGAAAGGTTTTGGGGCTTCTGAATTTAATCCAAAGCAAAGGTAACCAAGCAGAAATATAAAATAAAGCAATAAACTCACGAAGATAACTATGAAGAAAGATTAACCCTAGGGATGCACCAATCATATCCACAACTATGTTTATCCCGCTATTATTAACCGCTTTAATCCGCATAAGACGAAGATCACATATATAACCAACAACTTCGCCACGACAATTGGGCGATTGATTACTAATTTTCCCTATCACGATACGCCTCAAGAGGAAAATAAGCAACTCCAAATGGATCACTAAGAATATGCTTCCTACGAATGTCCTATCTCGCCATTCGACTCGCGCTTATTCGTATCATGCATTCAAGATCGATTGACAATTAATACGATTCGCTATTAATCGGCAACTAGATATGCATCAAGATTGATCGAAATCAACACATATAAATAAGCACCATGAATCATGAATCAAAGCCCGGAAGGTAAATAACAAAAGCGGGACTCACAACATATAGATCGAATCATGCAAACCCTGTGATTAGAACGAAAAACTAGCCGGACATAATAAACGGAATAAAATACGATTTAATCATGAAACGGAAATTAAATAAATAAAACCCGTAGGAAGCGTTGATGAACAATGGCTGGTCTTGAATCCAATCCCAAGCTTAACGAACGGAAAACAACGGAAAACGATCGGACAATAACGTTCCGATCGATAACGAAACGATAAACTAAACTAGAACAAAGCAAGAATTAAAGCTAGAACTAAACGGAAACTAAAACAAAGATAAAACTGAGGAAAAACTCTCTAAAAACGTGCTGGGGCGTCTGGGGTCTGTCCGGGGCGCAAGGGCTCTTGCCCTATTTATAGAAAAGGGTGGAAACCCTAATTTGCGCCTCGCTACCGCGATCACTTCGTGGTCGCTAGCTCGACCGCTGAGCCATCTCTCGCGCTTTCTTCTTCGCTCGCGGACCTCTGCGCCAGATGGAACTCGCGACCGGCTAGCGGTCGCTAGCAATTCCGCATCGGTCGCGAGAAATCATCCAGATGAGTTCTCTGCCAGCTTAGCTCGCGGGCACGAGGTTGCGGTCGCTCGCTGGGTTCTCGCGCGTGTTTCCTAGCGGCCGCCTAGCGACCGCTAGGCTGGTCGCTAGAATCATGGCAGATTATCATTTGCTCGCAAGCCGCTCCTTGCTTCGATTATCAACATATAAACCTACGTAACGTCAAAGGAACACCCAAGAGCGTATCTTCTAGAAATAGATAAAACATTAAGAATCAATACATAAACGCATTATTAAACGAGCTAAACTCATCTTCAAATATCAACTATAAACGTGTAAAATGCGCTTATCAAACCCCCAAACTTAAAGCATTGTTTGTCCTCAAACAAAAATGTAAAAGAAAGACACAACGAAAGATCAACGAGCGAAAGCAAAGATGATAACCATTCTAGCCTCCAAACATATCAACGCTCAAAAACATTAGTGCACATGACGACGTTAGTCCACTCAACACAAACAACAATTTACGGCAAAAACTTATTTAATTCAACCTCACAAAGGCATGTATAGAATATGAGGATACACTCAAACTCATAAAGAAATTAAGGACGTGTATACACTCAACGATCAATGCAATGCAACATCTTACCATAGGCTTGCTTTCTTTAATATCTCCACGGCCAAATGTGTTCAAATAAGGATCAAAGAGGTCTTTGATAGGTTATAATGTAGGCACATTGGTTAAGGTAGGATAATATATGGCTAAGTGACTCAAGTAAAACTCAAGCACCACCATTTATATATTTCACACATATGGACTTTGTCCATTTTCCTCTTCTTTCCCAACGTACAAATTGACGCTTTATGCCTCATAAGGTACCTATACTTTGATTTAAGACCCTTTATGCTCAACACTCATAGTGAACTTAACATTTTCTTTTCTTTTCTTTTCTAGAGCTTATAGGTTTAACTTTCACGAACAAGGTACTATTCTTCACCACGTATGTATTTTTCTAAAAGAAACTTTTCTCATCATAACTACATCAAAATTTCACCCTTTGATTCCCATATCCATCCTCACCTCCTATCATCCGTTAATCGAAAGAAAAGTCAAATAAAGGCTCAAAGAAGGCGACAAATGGTATATATCATCGGGTTAGTGTTTGGGTGAATATGTGGTTAACAAAGACGGCCTTTATCCTTTCCAAATTCAAACACATATTGCCTCGATACGTAAGAACGGCAAGTTCTAGAAGATAATCACATGCATGATATCACACAATTAAAAGAAACTGTTTCAAGATGTTTATACAGCGAAGCTCAAGTCTTACAGGATAAGTAAATGGTGAAAAACAACAAGCTTAAGCCATCTCACGTCATTCATGCGTCATTTTCTAACATATCATGCGCGTTATCATTAAATTTCATAAAAATTTTCTATCGTCATTGGCCACATGGATTAACACACTTCACTTCAACTCGTTGATCGACCGACACAACAACGAAAAGAAAAACAGAAACACGACAAAAAGCGACACAAACGAAAGACAAAACAAAACACGAAAACAAAAACAAAGAAAACGTTGGGTTACCTCCCAACAAGTGCTTAATTTAACGTCTTTAGCTAGACCATTACTAACCTTTTTCAATCTGGCATTTTGGTGGCAACAGAAATCCTTCTCAACTCGTGGATCCTCCTAAACTTCGTGATTCACGGATGACCACCACCGACTATGGAAGGGCCCTCCCCAAACTCGAACGATACACTGGAGTTCCATGCCGAGTCCACTTCTTTCTTCTCACGATTCCTCGATTGGTCGAGTACCACAAGCGCGAGACGCGTGCGGCAAAGCGAGCCATGATCGAGCAACAATCTTCGACTTTCCAACGCCTTGTTGCTTGATGGCGTCGATATGAAAATTTTGAGCTCCTCATCGTTAACACGAAACGTGAGATTTCATTCCTGCACATCAATCAACGCACGACCAGTTGCTAGAAAAGGTCTACCAAGGATTAGTGGTTGTTGTTTGAATTCGGAATATCTAGAATCACAAAGTCGGCAGGAAAAACAAAATCAATTTACCAACACGCCTTCGACGATACCTTTTGATATGTGACTGACCGGTCAGCCATCATCGAAATCTTCGTCGGCTTCATCTTTCCTAGGTGTAGCCGGTTGAAAACGCTCAATGGCATCGATTGATGCTCGCCTCCAAGTCGCACAAAACATTTGAAAAGTCCGCCCGCGATCTCGCACTCTAACGTGAAACCGCCGGATCCTTTTGCTTCGTAGGCTTCCTTTGCAAAGACGGCACGCATTCTTCTGGATAGGGAAATTTTCTCAAATTTCCCAAGTTTCTTCTTGCTTGCAAGCGCGTGCCTTTAAAAATTTCATGTAGTCTCGCATGTTTCGCAATACTCAAAGAGAGGCAATTTATCTCAACTTTTGAAAACCTCTTTGAACGAGCAAACTCCTCATATTTCGACTTGACAAGTCGACTTAAACGGACCTAGGAGTGTACGTGCGAGGATTTGCTTCTAGGGTTGCTCATGGTCGACCTCGCGATCACTGGAAGGTCGCGAGGAATCGCTACCGATCTCTATGTTCGCAGCGAAGCTTATGCGGCGCGAGTCACAGACCGATTTCGGCCGCCACCGCTCGATTGCTCGCGGTCGGGTATGCGAGCCTGGTCGCCGCGAACAACCGCGCCGATAATCGATGGCTCGCGGTCGGGCGCGGGCGCGCGCTTCGTCGCGCAGCTTCGTGGATAATTTTCGGATGGCTGCAATCGGGCTCGCGGTCGCGAGCTCGGTCGTGAGTTTCGCTCGTAATGCTTTCTTGCTCTTCTTCCTCGGTAGGGCTCCTGTAGGCTCGCCCACCTCGTCCCGAATGGCGGCACCGATTCTTCTGTTCACCAGACACTTTAAATTGGCCCGCCTTTTGTAGTGTATTCACTTGTACGGCTATTTGACCAATTTGATTTTCCAACATCTTCATATGCTTCCCATAGCCGTCACAGTGGATTCCAAATGATTTATCTTTTCCCTGTTGTTTATAAACTAATTCTCGATTCGTTGCCAATTGTTGGTTGCTTACAACCAACCGCGATCATGTCTTCGAGACTTGGCTTCCTCGGCTCTTGAATCGAATTATGAACATTGAAGTCAAGGGTTGTTGGAAATTCGAATGATTCCTCCGATTGATGTGGTCGACGTTCTCTGTCTCAATCTGACTCTTCAAAAGAGTGAACTTCTTCATGAGATCGTCATATTTTGAATCATTCTCAACAACGGTACTGCTTTGAACGATGGCGTTCTCTCCGCTGGCCATTGATAGCTATCAGCAGCCATCTCTTCTACAATACGGCTTGCCTCGCCCATCGGTCGGTTCAATAAGCAGCCCCCGACGATCCACCATGCTCCTTGTCCGCCATGTCACCCACCGTAGAACTGTGTGATTTGTTGCTCCTCGAGAACCCATGTTGTGGACATCGCCTCAATAGACCTCTGAATCTCTCCCATGCCTCGAATAATGATTCGTCGTGGTTTTGGCAAATGAGAGATTTCGCGATGATCTTCCGTGATTTCGCCATGAAAGTATTTTGAAAGAAACTTCTAAAGTTTCCCCAGTGTCGATGCCGCCGGTCCAAACTTTGAACCAATCTTTCGCCGTCAGCAATGAGAAACCGAACATGCGATCCGGATCGTGTCTTGTGGCACCCCATTTTGTTTGATGGTGTCACAAATATCGAAAAAGTCTCGAGATGTGAATTGGTCTTCCGTGACTCTCCCCAAACCGCTTCCTCGACCATACCGATCGTGGCGGTTTGAGCTCGAAATTATTTGCATCTACGCAAGGGCCCCAACCGCCTCCTTGAACTGCTCGGGGGGATGTCGGTACAAGTGAATCGTAGGTCTTTCCTCCGGAGCGGGATAACGATTCTATATTCGCCATCCGACGCCGCATCTCCGCAAAGTCGGCCAGCATGCGTGCAACTTGCTCGGGAGGAATGCCCTGTTCTACTTGATTTGCGCCATTGCAGCCGCCTCTTCTCTCGTCCTCTTCTCCTTTGAGAGCTTTCGATCTCGGATCTAGTAATACTTGGGGTCCCCGAGATCTTGTACGATAAACCACCCGAGAAAAGAGAGAATTTAGCACCGACTAAAATAAATAAATATAATATAATAAATATAACTTGAATTAATAAATCTAAATCACAAATTATTCCTATGTGATCTTAACAATCCCGACAACGGCGCCTAAAATTTGATCACTCCTTTTCACACGTAAAGGTGTAAGTATAGGTGTTTAAGCATCGTATCCACGAGATTGTATCACGAAAACATAGAAGCTAGCTCAACGATAATTCATCATTATCCAAGCAAAGAATCTAGGGTGAAAGGGTTTGGGGCTTCGGAATTTAATCCAAAGCAAAAGTAACCAAGCGTAAATATAAAATAAAGCAATAAACTCACGAAGATAACTATGAAGAAAGACTAACCTTAGATGCACCAATCCTATCCACAACTATGTTTATCCCGCTTATTATTAACCGCTTTAATCCGCATAAGACTAAGATCACATATATAACCAACAACTTCATTCACGATAATTGCGGGTATTGATTACTAATTTTCCTATCACGCTACGCCTCAAGAGGAAAATAAGCAACTCCAAACGGATCACTAAGAATATGCTTCCTACGAATGTCCTATCTCGCCACGACTCGCGTTTATTCAGATCATGCATTCAAGATCGATTGACAATTAATACTGCTTACGCGTTAATCGGCAACTAGATATGCATCAAGATTGATCAGAAATCAACACATATAAATAAGCACCATGAATCATGAATCAAAGCCTGGAAGGTAAATAACAAAAGCAGGACTCACAACATATAGGATCGAATCATGCAAACCCTAGGATTAGAACGAAAACTAGCCAGACATAATAAACGGAATAAAATACGATTTAATCATGAAAACGGAAATTAAATAAATAAAACCCGTAGGGAAGCGTTGGATGAACAATGGCTGGTCTTGAATCCAATCCCAAGCGAACGAACGGAAAACAACGGAAAACGATCGGACAATAACGTTCCGATCGATAACGAAACGATAAACTAAACTAGAACAAAGCAAGAATTAAAGCTAGAACTAAACGGAAACTAAAACAAAGATAAAACTGAGGAAAAACTCTCTAAAAACGTCTTTGGGCGTGCCCGGTGCATGTCAGCGCAAGGGCTCGCCTATTTATAGAAAAGGGTGGAAACCCTAATTTGCGCCTACCTTGCGCCGTCATGCGATCACTTCTGCGTCGCTAGCTCGACCGCGAGCCATCTCGCGCGCTTTCTTCGCCATGACCTCCTTGCGCCGCATGGAACCTCGCGACCGGGCTAGCGGTCGCTAGCAATTCGCATCGATCGAAATCGTCCGCGAGAGTTCTCGGCACAGTTTCGCCGCGGCACGAGGTTGCGGTCGCGGCTCGCCGGGTTCTCGCGTGTTTCCTAGCGGCGGCCTAGCGACCGCTAGGTGGTCGCTAGAATCATGGCGATTGTATCATTTTCGCAAGGCCGCTCCTTGCTTCGATTATCAACATATAAACCTACGTAACGCCAAAGGAACACCCAAGAGCAAGATCTTCTAGAAATAGATAAAACATTAAGAATCAATACATAAACGCACATTAAACGAGCTAAACTCATCTTCAAATATCAACTATAAACGTGTAAAATGCGCGTTTATCACGCGTGAACTTCACATCCCACCTTTACGCAAAAATGTACGTTTAGTACGTCGGCACGCTTTTCGATATTTTCAAAGTTCATTCAACTTTGATAAATAAATTAATAATTCAAGTTTCGATGATTCTTTATACGCCTTAATACGCTGAAACGACGCAGATATCAATAAAAATAATTCTCGTATATTGAGAGAGACGAATATGATCTACGCCTCATTTTAACCTTTTAGGTTAAATAATTAACGATAATAACGTTATTCAATAAAATGATTTCAATTATGAAATCTTTTCACAATTGATATATTCAGATAAAAGTAATACGTTTTTCATGTATTAGCGTATTCAACGAACGTATTTCGTACGTCAATTTCGAAAGTCAACCATTTTGACTTTTCTTAATAATTTCTTTAATAATCACATTTTAATGAATAAATTCAATACAAATCGATTTTTAACCGATTTCTTTTCATAAAGATTTAATCTTCGATTTTTCACGCAAATCGATAATTTTGATTAATATTTTATTTCAATATTAATCTTTAATACATTAAGCATTATTTATGCTTTTAACGTTATTTAATATAACGCTCCATCATAAACATAATATTCTATGTTTAATAATTCCCAAAATTCAATTATGTCTAATATAATTTTTAGACATATAATATATATTTATTCTTAATTAAAAGGAATTAAAATTTTATTTAACACATATAGCTCACGGCTATATCACAAAATTTTCAATCTTGTTCCAAAATTTCTAAATTCATATAGTGTATTATTTTACACCGTGATCATTAATATGTATTAATATCAACTATAGGAAATTTTGAACACCACCTATTTTACACTATAGGTTTCTTTCACTATGCAAACTCATACCAAATATTTTATAAAATTTTTACAAAATTACACTATGCTTAAATACTATCATGTAACATTAATACATCATAATATTTGTAACAGCCCGCCTTTCCAAAGTACGGATTAGCGAAACCTGTTACTAATTACGGGATTAACAATGGGAGAAAGACTAATTTTGGCATGCGAGGTATATAATAGACAAATTCTCGTAAAACTTCATATCATTTGACGTGACACATATATCGTACATACTAAACTGGATCATTTAGACTCTTGACTAAAGGATTCAACTCAAACATAACCTATATAACTTTGCAATGAAAGACGTGTGATTACACATATGACGATATGTAATCAAGGCTATACTTATCAATGATGTAAGACTCCAACCGCTCAACACTTCAACATCCAACATCAATCGCTCAACCCGCACATTTAAAAACAAACATGCACGTGGCTAAGTACAAGATCGCACTTAGTGGACTCATGCCAAAACATTTTCTTTAATTACACCGCCCATAAGTAAGACACAAGGGTTTTAGTTGAAAATGCCTCAGGCTTACTAAAACATTTTCTCATTTCTCAAAACATCGCTCAGAGCATTTTCTCTTTAGATGATCCATATCATCCAGACACTTTCTCATAACTTCTGCTCACGTAGTAAGTAGGCCTCCTTCTGACGCCGCGACCGTCAAGATGTTGCTAACGGCTCACAATCACCTATGGTGTACACGTTAATCCGTGCTAGGAATTCTCGCATCTAGCGAGGATCCGATATCGATTTTCTATAAAGTTGGGGCGACCCAACAATCGATAACTTTCATGGTTCGCTAACCATCTCATGATAGATCCATACATAAAACATAAATACTTTGGGCATGTTATAACATTTCGTAATCATTTCTCAACCGAAAGCTTTGTAAATAAATACTTTTCAAGAAAGCATCGTAAATAAAAGGGTTTTGAGTAAAGCCCACCGTGCGTAGCTTTTCAATAACGCTCCTTTCTAAGTCGAAGCTCTGTCCACGTCCCACCTTAACGTAAGAACTATTTTAGTACGCTGATCACGCTCGAGAGAGCTAACATAGTCTATAACGCTCTACGTGTCAAATAAGGCTAACGGGACTTATTTTGACGCTTCCGAATCAATTAATGTCGATTATGAATTTTCTCAATTTATAAGAGATATTCTACCTTTTTAATATATAATGTACGTTTTAATGTACTTACGTAACGTAAGTTACATTTTTACTAAACGTACTACGTCTCATAGATCACGTATTATCGAATTACGTGCCCTTTGACCTTGGTCAACGTTTTTGGTCAACTATTTTGACAAAGTCAACGAAAAGTCAACAATTTTGACTTTGGTCAACACTTTGACTTTTTTAATTATTTATGAAATTCTTATCATTTCATGTGCAATTCTTGATCTAAAAATTCCCATAAAATCTACTATGTCTAAAACATTATTTTGGATCATATTATGTAATTACTTTGGTCAAATAAAATCATACACCTTAGAATTATACTATATGGTTTTCGGTTTTCATATTTCACCAAGTAAACAATTTTTTAAAATTCTAATAAATTCACATAACACTTAATCATCCTTAACTATGCTTACTATAACATAATTGTTATTTATTGTGAACTATTGAATTTTATTTACCTAAGTCATATTTTGAAATTTTGACTTAGGTCCAATTAATTTTTATAAATTTCAATAAATTCACACAACCATATATTATGAATCTACGTCATCAATATGACATGATAACATTTAAATATGGATTATATCACAACCTACTATCATATATTATAGATTTCGAAAGTCTTGGACTTAGGTACTAAAGTTCTCCAAAAATTCTATATAAATTCATATAAGCTTGTTTAATACCCTAGATTATTATTCCATGCTCAAATTAACAATTAAAAATCAAAATCATCAACATATGACCTTCCTATATTTTCGGTCCAAATTTTAAATTTAATAGCATGCTTAATTTTATGATATAATTATACTACATGCTTAATAACATCATATAAATATAATATCTAAACATATTAGCATAAGTTATGTAATTTTCGAAAATTCTATGAACACACTAAGCTTATAACATAAATTCTAACGTATATACGAAGCTTGTAAGAAATCTAACCTTTTAATCGGTATGAATTGATCGTGACGCTTATACGATCTAAGTTTGACTCTTACGCAAAGTGAACACTCTCTTTCTCTCCTATTATTTTCGAAACTTTAGTGTGGATGAAGAAACGAGAGCCTTCTTTGGTATTTATGACTTAGGTTAATTATTTTATTATTATTATGAAAATATCTAAGCTACTTGTTGCAAACCTTATCCCTAACCTTATCAAGAATCTTATCATATCTTATCTTTTAATACTTTATATTATCACCTTATCACTTAATAAATGCATTGATAATGCTTATCACATAGTATGAAGTTTATCACATAGTATAATACATGTGTAATTTTCGATCCTATCTTTAGCTTAGATTTAGATTTTATTTTTTCTTGTATTATATACTTTATTATGATATAATACAAGATTAATTTAGCAATTATTAATTTTAACTCATACATGTATTTATACTATAAGGTTTAAAACTAGAATTTTCCAATTCTATCTTATGCCATTTTCAACACCACTAGATTTTAAACCTAGATTACTTGTTCAAATTGATCACCACCTTATCTCTTTACACAAGTGGATCCTTATCATATCTAAATGAGATCTTATCTTATCTCCACATTTAATAAGGCTAGATTTAGTGTATCAACTTAGTAAAAATCATAGAATTTTCGTCCCAACACCATATAGGTGTCACCCAACTTGTGTAACTTGTAATACACCTCATTTTATCCTTAATGATGTCATAATAATATAATAATTATCATATATCATTATTTGAATAAGAATAAAAATAAATTTGTACTTAAGAAACCCTAATTTTTGAAAATCACTAAGTTGTTCCCAAACATTTTATTTGCTTGTATAAAATAGCTACTATAGTTATGTGACATATTATATGTCTTAGATAATAAATTTAATCATAGAAAAGTATTAAAATAATTTAGATTCACAAACCCTAATTTTGGGAATTTAGGTTTTCAAACCCTAATTATTGGGGCTTTAAGATTATATAATTTTCTAGCATTATTTTGATGATAAATAATGCTCTTATATCGTAAAATAGTTATAGGAATTTGAATTTTATAATTCGAGATCGTTGATCGAGTTATCGACTATTTCTAAAACCGACGTTTGAAACGCCTCAAAATTCTCATAGACTAATTATCTCTAAACGTCCAAAATAAAGTTTGTTACAACTTTATTTATTCCTATAATAATAGGAATTTCAAATTAAGCTTAATCGCTTAATAATATCGTAAGACGAATCGTCGAATTTATTCGACGTTAGAAACTTACGTCCAAGGAATATCGAAATTATATTCCTTAATTCACTAAGCATCGCTGAATCTCACACGTAAATTATCCAATTATGTTTGGTCAAAGTCAAGTGTCGACTAATTAAGGTTTTAATTATCAATTAATAATATTAATTACGGAATTTTATCATCGTAATTCAAGATTAAATTTACGGATATTACATTCTACCCCTTAAAAAAATTTCGTCCTCGAATTTGCATACCGTAAAGTACGGGTATCTTTGCACTATAACGATCTCAAGTTTCCACGTAACTTTCTTTTGTCCATGGTCTCTCCATCGACTTTTCCAACGGTAAGCTTATTTCTTAACCGATGAATCAAGCGATTAAACAATCGCAGATTCTTTCTTTCTCTAATGGTAACTCGTGGAAAACATTCGTATACTTTCCAAACTTGGTGGAAATGTCAATCTATAGGCTATCGTGCCTTATCATTTCTAGATCTCACAGGTCCTATAAAACGAAATCTCGACTTCCTTTTCTCCAAACATTGGAATTCTTTCAATGGAGAACTTTAATACACTTAATCTCTGCATTCAAGATGCAGCTCATGTCTACGCATATCGGTGTAAGAATTTCGCCTATTATGAACCTCTTTCTTTCATTGCCTAATTCGCAAAACATCTTAATCATTTCTTTCGTGAATCGGCTTTAAAACTTTCCTCTTATTTTCTTTATCTTAATAGAGAAATGATCGTTACTTTCTTTTATACTATGCCTCACATGGGCCATGTTGCTCGACAGTTATTGTCGTAGGCGAACTTAATAAGTAGAAAATACATTTTCAACTTGTACGTTAATTCTTTCTCTTCTAAGTCAATTCATATTCTAAAGATAACCTCAAAATCTTTACACGATGCGAGACGTATGATTTTCTTAGTAAACCACCGGGCTAACTTATCAGACCCAGAAGTAGCCTAGATAGGCATGAACTGAAACTATTTGGTAAGTCGATATATTACTACTCCTATAGTAGTGTTAGCTTTTGACTTTGGAAATCTTATCTCAAATCCGTTGTTACGTCATCCCATAGGATCGTTGATACTATGCCTTCATTTACAGGCAATTGAGACGATGTTCGACAATTTCTATCTTCATTCTCTTAAACCTTTTAAGGAGTTTTTCCTTTTCTGCAAGGATTTATCATCACTTAGACTGAATTTTTCAACATAGGACATCAGTTACTACATTAACTTTTCATAGGTGATAATTTATATCACATTCGTAATTTCTTACTAATTCGAGCCATGTCTCTTGCTTGAAGAAATATCTTAAATTTTATGATCTATGATGATCTCACACCTTACTTTATAGAAGTGATGTTCTCAAAATCTTAATTGCTTTACTATTGCGTTATCGACCTTGCGATCTTAGAGAGTCTTCAATAAATTTATGGTTGCAGCCGATGAATCCTATGAAACCTTTGCTCGTTTGGGTCATTGATTGTTTCAACCTTGTATTGCTTTTGACTTTGCGGATCCACATGGATTCCTCCCAAGTCACAATGTGTCTAGGAATATTACCTCTTGAGACCGAATTTACCTTAAATAAACTTGGTGAAAAGTCTATTCAATCTCAATGTCGCAAAGATAGTTTCTCATGAGTTCTTCATTTTCTTTTCCTACCCTTCGAATAGATAGGAATATCGTCCATGATGACTAAAATAATTGTTTAAGTGTGCGTAGAACAATAAATGAGGTTCCTGAACATGGCTGGCACATTAGTTGATCCGAATGGCACGACTATAAACTTATAGTAGCCACCTCTTGTTCCGAAAGCCATTTTGGGTACATTGTCAGTTTGTATCTTGAGTTGATTATAGTCCAATCGAGATCGATTCTCAGGACTACTCTTACACCTTTTCCTTTGACCGAATACTCATTTATCCTTGGTAATGGATTATTAACTCTCGATAATCTATATACTTTCTTAATGGGCTATCTTTCTTCTTTGACAAGCAAGTCGGGTGTTTCTTAAGGTGATACACTAGGTTCGATGAAACTTAGATTTTACAGTTTTCAAACGTGAGTCTTTATCTTTTCACTTTCCTTGAATTCATTTGATAAAGGTACTTTTAACTTGGTTTAATAATGGTTCTAACTTGATAGAAAAATTCTAGCTACTTATCAGGGGTAGTTTTTGCTAAGTTGTCAGGGTATCTCTAGAAATTCTCGAAAAATTTTCACATCCTCTACCTTCATTTCCACTATCCATCCTTTGCTTAGATAAATAGGGAATGCTCGACATCCCTTCTTGTTTAATAATTCCCTTATTTGTAGTGTGGAGTACGGTTGGAATTTCCTTCCCATGTGGATTCCATAGAAATTGCAACTTCTTATCCGGAGAAATGGAATGAAATTTCCTTTCCTGCATGCGATTGTGGAATGGTTTTTGACTAATCAATTCTTTCTTAGGATTATCTCTATGTCTCATATAGGTACTATGTTCAAGTTCTTTACTAAAGTTTTAAGTGATTCTAAGTTCAATTCTAAGTTCGAGTAAATACGTATGGCGACCATGATCCTTCTTTTAAGTGAAGAGATTCTCATTCTTTGTTTTGCTTATTCTGATTTGAGCTTTAACGTATCCACGCATGCTCTTACTATTCTTGTAATAATGAAATGTGAAGCACTTGTCTTTGAACCAAAGTATCTTAGTATAATGAGAAGTTTTCCCATACCTACAATTCTTTCCCGGTTTTGTTCATTCTGTCATTATCATACTTTCTTAACCAGTATGAATGATTCAGCTTCCTTCTTCCTCTTTATCGTTCCTTAGAATATTTCTTCTATATATTCTTTCTTTGAAAATTCTTTCAAGGAGAATCCCTATATTAGCATTTATTATGCTATCATGCGTAATATCCTTTTTGGATATACGTCATTTTTCTTAATCTCCATTGGTTTGACTAAGTGGTTTCGCATAAGTTAAAAATCCCTTGTTTGCTGAGAAAGTATCATACTTTTGCCTTGACGTCATATATCTTTACTATTTTCTTGACTTTCTATGTTTACTTCCTTTTAATGCTAAGGTACCCAATATTTCACCTTATGGGTCATCTCATAATTACGATAAACTCCTTCAATTAGATCCACCTTAAGGTCCTTCCTTGAATCCTTCCTTTGTTCGCTTAAACGTATTTCCTTTGCAATCGCCTAAAAAATTATCTTGATTAATAATTACTAGATCGCGCATAAGATAAGCGTTCTGTGTCTATATACTTAGAGTATGTCGGTTTCATTTCAAATATCAAATTTACTTCTTAATCCACTTCTTTCCTTCAATGGATTTACTTTGCTTATAGTAATCAAACTGTTTACAAAACTTATCCCATGTTCCGGCTATCTCATAACTGCTTAAGCGGTAGTTTCCTCACTATTCTTAACTCTTGCACTTTTCTCGAGCATGATACCGAAAGTTTATATTACTCCGTATACCTTGGTCCTCACTTTTAGGATTAAGATCATCATCATTCTAATCTATACGGGCAAGGTAGTACGCTTTGTACACCATAACTTAGATTCCAAGAACCAATGTTCTATTACCAAGTCTCAACTTCGGGTATCTTCCCATACCCAGTTCAAATACTAGAATAGCCTAGCTATTCACCTATCTCATCATTCGGTTAATCGATCATACTATCATTGGTTTATCCAAAGTCTCTGGTACTTGGAAATGATTTTATTTAAACATAATCTTTATCGATTTATGGATAAAGCGGAGAGGCTTATTAACTGAGATGCTATCATTCCTTTATATCCATCAACTGTGTCTTATTCATCTCCACACTTTTAACAGGTCCGACCTTCTAACGAGGTTTTAGGGACAATGAACTATTTTTAAAGATAAGTTGTATTCTTTCTTATTATGATATAATAAGAGGAGGGTATATCCCAAGGATATATAATATACTTCTCTTTGCTTTTACTCTATCACTCAATGCTATAAAGTATCTCGTTCATTACTTAATCATCATATACTCACATGGAGATATAATTTCATCATTATCGCATTGGGAAAGCCCATCAAGGTCGATCCACCTATGTGTATCATAAAATATATCTCGCCTCATCGAGAACTTCTTTACATCATATCTTGATGTCTATCTCTTTGATCTCGAAACTTTTAGTCGACATGATACGCCAACCAACATGATACTTATTGGTTTCAAGGATTGAAGAAAATTTTTCTCATAACAACTTTCAAGAGGTATGGTTTCACCATTTAGGATGATGACTTTGAAGGTTTGAATCAACATGTTCTTTGAATCGAATAATTGGGAGATAGGGTCCAAGACCGTAATAACGAGTATTGAGATTTCTTTGGTCATATGGGGTGGCGAGGCCCGGCACAAATACTTTCTCAATCACATGAAGGTTTGGTTTTCAAAAGAACGCTTTATGGAATTTTCTGACTGTAGCTTCTTTCAAAAAGAGTGAAAACTCAAGTAAAATCTTAATTGGAACTGGATCATAGGGTCAAACACAATGGCGTGATTTGGGCGTGAATATGATTCAAAACTTTATGCAACTCATCTTAGCTATCATTAAAGGTTCTCATGTACTCATATGTTATAGTTCTTCTCAACTATTGGAAATCTTGCTTTCTAGTAGATTTTATGATTCCCGTCACATCAGTAGAGTTCTTGTTCTACATATGTCGCAAGATCGGTATAATTTGTTTCTTTGATCACATTCTTATTTTGTTTCTAACGAGAAAGTCATAGTCAATTGGATTTCGCCATACGAACATCCAAACGAAAACTATACTCATGTCACTTATCGCATAGTGACATTTATTATCTCAAAATCATTGTTCGATTCTCGACATCTTCAACTTCCATTCATGCTCTTCGACTTTCGTCGTGCTTATCTTTCAACTCGAGATTCTCGCTTCAATCTCACTTCGTTTTCACGATGGACTAAAGTCCTCATAAAATTCTCATAGTTCTTTTCTATGTTCTTTCGTAAAAGGGATCATGCGACCTAAATGCCTATGTTTTTTGGGATAACATACCCATCATCAAAATAATCGAAATTTCATAACTATGAACATTCATAACATAATTCTTTCATAATAATATGCTCATTGAATTTCACGAATTCAAAGATTTCACTTTAGACATATCAATGTCAACACCTTCTTATAACATCATCATAACATAATCATATGTTGGTAGCGAATCAACATCTTTCAATATCATCATAACATCAAAATATATTGGTAATGCACCAATATCAAACAATCTCGTCATAACAATATCATACGTTGGTAGCGAACCAACAACTTTCAATATCATCATGCCAGCCAACTCCACATATAGTATGACATCACATCAGGATCATCATACGTTGGTAGCGAACCAACAACTTTCAATATCATCATTCCAACCATCACCACAAATAATAATATCATAACATCAGATCAATCCTAGCCAGGTATAATCCTTCCGGCTTAGGATCCAATTTCAATTTCTCATAAAACTTCATTGCAATGTTTGCAATTACTTTCACTTTCAATAGTTCTGATAACTTTCATCTCTTTGGAAATATCATTTTCCATGTTCAAACTTCTCATTTCTAAACTTTGAGAAAGGGGCATGTACTTTCAAACTTTTTCATTTCCAAAACTGAGAAAATCATTTACTCAACGCTTTATCAAATTCTTTAAGTCTTCCATGAATATGTAGTCCCATACCTACATATTCGTGGAATCCTTTGAAGTTTCTTCGAATATGCAGTCCCATACCTGCATATTCTTAGAATCTCTCCTAATTCTAACTTTTATTTTCTTGAAAAATCATTTCATTTTAATAACTTTCACCTTCAACTTCTCATTCTCATTCTTCAAAACTTTTAAGAAAATCATTTACCTCTTTTCCCGGTTGAGCTTGATGTGATGGAGTGTTGAGCATAGTCAGCTGATCTCTAGAAGTCTAGTGATTCTATCTAGACTCAACTTTTGAAAGAAGTTTTGGGTTTAGGGTACGACCCGCTCTGATACCAACTGTAACAGCCCGCCTTTCCAAAGTACGGATTAGCGTAAACTGTTATTAATTACGGGATTAACAATGTGGACAAAGACTAATTTTGGTATCATGAGGTATATAATAGACAAATTCTCGTAAAACTTCATATCATTTGATGTGACACATATATCGTACATACTGAAATCGGATCATTTAGACTCGACTAAAGGGTTCAACTCAAACATAACCTATATAACTTTGCAATGAAAGACGGTGATTACACATATGACGATATGTAATCAAGGCTATACTTATCAATGACAAGACTCCAACCGCTCAACACTTCAACATCCAACATCAATCGCTCAACCTCGCACATTTAAAACAAACATGCAGGCTAAGTACAAGATCGCACTTAGTGGACTCATGCCAAAAACATTTTCTTTAATTACACCGCCTATAAGTAAGACACAGTGGTTTTAGTTGAAAATGCCTTGTGCTTACTAAAACATTTTCTCATTTCTCAAAACATCGCTCGCAGCATTTTCTTTGTATGATCCATATCATCTCAGACATTTCTCATAACTCGCTCACGCCGTAGAAGTAGCCTCCTTCTACGCACGCCGCGACCGTCAAGATGTTGCTAACGGCTCACAATCACCTATGGTGTACACGTTAATCCGTGCTAGAATTTCGTGATCTAGCATGTGATCCGATATCGATTTTCTATAAAGTTGGGAGCGACCCAACAATCGATAACTTTCATGGTTCGCTAACCATCTCATGATAGGATCCATACATAAAACATAAATACTTTGGGCATGTTATAACATTTCGTAATCATTTCTCAACCGAAAGCTTTGTAAATAAATACTTTTTGAAGAAAGCATCGTAAATAAAAGGGTTTTTGAGTAAAGCCCACCTGGTACGTAGCTTTTCAATAACGCCTTTCTAAGTCGAAAGCTCAAGTCCACGCCCCACCTTAACGTAAGAACTATTTTAGTACGCTGATCACGCTCGAGAGAGACTAACATAGTCTATAACGCTCTACGTGTCAAATAAGGCTAACGCCTTGACTTATTTTGACGCTTCCAATCAATTAATGTCGATTATGAATTTTCTCAATTTATAAGAGATATTCTACCTTTAATATATAATGTACGCTTTAATGTACTTACGTAACGTAAGTTACATTTTACTAAACGCACCACGCCACATAGATCACGACATCGAATTACGTGCCCTTTGACCTTGGTCAACGTTTTGGTCAACTATTTTGACAAAGTCAACGAAAAGTCAACAATTTTGACTTTGGTCAACACTTTGACTTTTTAATTATTTATGAAATTTTATCATTTCATGTGCAATTCTTGATCTAAAATTCTATAAAATCATACTATGTCTAAAACATTATTTTGATCATATTATGTAATTACTTTGGTCAAATAAAATCATACACCTTAGAATTATACTATATGGTTTTCGGTTTTCATATTTCACCAAGTAAACAATTTTTAAAATTCTAATAAATTCACATAACACTTAATCATCCTTAACTATGCTTACTATAACATAATTGTTATTTATTGTGAACTATTGAATTTTATTTACCTAAGTCATATTTCAAATTTCGACTTAGTCCAATTAATTTTATAAATTTCAATAAATTCACACAACCATATATTATGAATCTACGCCATCAATATGACATGATAACATTTAAATATGGATTATATCACAACCTACTATCATATATTATAGATTTCAAAGTCTTGGACTTAGGTACTAAAGTTCTCCAAAATTTATATAAATTCATATAAGCTTGTTTAATACCCTAGATTATTATTCCATGCTCAAATTAACAATTAAAAATCAAAATCATCAACATATGACCTTCCTATATTTTCGGTCCAAATTTTAAATTTAATAGCATGCTTAATTTTATGATATAATTATACTACATGCTTAATAACATCATATAAATATAATATCTAAACATATTAGCATAAGTTATGTAATTTTCAAAATTCTATGAACACACTAAGCTTATAACATAAATTCTAACGATATACTAAGCTTGTAAGAAATCTAACCTTTAATCCAGATGAATTGATCGCTAACGCTTATACGATCTAAGTTCGACTCTTACGCAAAGTGAACACTCTCTTTCTCTCCTATTATTTTCAAACTTTAGTGTGGATGAAGAAACGAGAGCCTTCTTTGGGTATTTATGACTTAGGTTAATTATTTTATTATTATTATATGAAAATATCTAAGCTACTTGTTGCAAACCTTATCCCTAACCTTATCAAGAATCTTATCATATCTTATCTTTTAATACTTTATATTATCACCTTATCACTTAATAAATGCATCGATAATGCTTATCACATAGTATGAAGTTTATCACATAGATATATACATGTGTAATTTTCGATCCTATCTTTAGCTTAGATTTAGATTTTTATTTTTTCTTGTATTATATACTTTATTATGATATAATACAAGATTAATTTAGCAGCTTATTAATTTTAACTCATACACATGTATTTATACTATAAGGTTTAAAACTAGAATTTTCCAATTCTATCTTATGCCATTTTCGAACACCACTAGATTTTAAACCTAGATTACTTGTTCAAATTGATCACCACCTTATCTCTTTACACAAGTGGATCCTTATCATATCTAAATGAGATCTTATCTTATCTCCACATTTAATAAGGCTAGATTTAGTGTATCAACTTAGTAAAATCATGAATTTTCGCCCAACACCATATAGGTGTCACCCAACTTGTGTAACTTGTAATACACCTCATTTTATCCTTAATGATGTCATAATAATATAATAATTATCATATATCATTATTTGAATAAGAATAAAAATAAATTTGTACTTAAGAAACCCTAATTTTGAAAATCACTAAGTTGTTCCCAAACATTTTATTTGCTTGTATAAAATAGCTACTATAGTTATGTGACATATTATATGTCTTAGATAATAAATTTAATCATAGAAAAGTATTAAAATAATTTAGATTCACAAAACCCTAATTTTGGGAATTTAGGTTTTCAAACCCTAATTATTGGGGCTTTAAGATTTATAATTTTCTAGCATTATTTTGATGATAAATAATGCTCTTATATCGTAAAATAGTTATAGGAATTTGAATTTTATAATTCCGAGATCGCTTGACCGAAAGTTATCGACTATTTCTAAAACCGACGTTTGAAACGCCTCAAAATTCTCATAGACTAATTATCTCTAAAACGTCCAAAATAAAGTTTGTTACAACTTTATTTATTCCTATAATAATAGAATTTCAAATTAAGCTTAATCGCTTAATAATATCAGAAGACGAATCGTCGAATTTATTCGACGTTAGAAACTTACGCCAAGGAATATCGAAATTATATTCCTTAATTCACTAAGCATCGCGAATCTCACACGTAAATTATCCAATTATGTTTGGTCAAAGTCAAGTGTCGACTAATTAAGGTTTTAATTATCGAATTAATAATATTAATTACGGAATTTTATCATCGTAATTCAAGATTAAATTTACGGATATTACATTCTACCCCTTAAAAAAATTTCGTCTCGAATTTGCATACCGTAAGAGTACGGGTATCTTTGCACTATAACGATCTCAAGTTTCCACGTAACTTTCTTTTGTCCATGGTCTCTCCATCGACTTTTTCCAACGGTATAAGCTTATTTCTAACCGATGAATCGGCGATTAAACAATCGCAGATTCTTTCTTTCTCTAATGGTAACTCGTGGAAAACATTCTCAGATACTTTCCAAACTTGGTGGAAATGTCAATCTATAGGCTATCGTGCCTTATCATTTCTAGATCTCACAGGTCCTATAAAACGAAATCTCACCTTCCTTTTCTCCAAACATCGGAATTCTTTCAATGGAGAACTTTAATACACTTAATCTCGATTCAAGATGCAGCTCATGTTCACGCATATCGTAAGAATTTCGCCTATTATGAACCTCTTTCTTTCATTGCCTAATTCGCAAAACATCTTAATCATTTCTTTCAGAATCGCTTTAAAACTTTCCTCTTATTTTCTTTATCTTAATAGAGAAATGATCGTTACTTTCTTTTATACTATGCCTCACATGGGCCATGTTGCTCGACGCTATTGTCGAGGCTAACTTAATAAGTAGAAAATACATTTTCAACTTGTACGTTAATTCTTTCTCTTCTAAGTCAATTCATATTCTAAAGATAACCTCAAAATCTTTACACGATGCGAGACGATGATTTTCTTAGTAAACCACCGGCTAACTTATCGACCTGTAAGTAGCCTAGATAGGCATGAACCGAAACTATTTGGTAAGTCGATATATTACTACTCCTATAGTAGTGTTAGCTGACTTTGGAAATCTTATCTCAAATCCGTTGTTACGTCATCCCATAGATCGCTGATACTATGCCTTCATTTACGTGCAATCGAGACGATGTTCGACAATTTCTATCTTCATTCTCTTAAACTTTTAAGGAGTTTTTCCTTTTCTCAAGGATTTATCATCACTTAGACCAATTTTTCAACATAGGACATCGCCATTACATTAACTTTTCATAGGTGATAATTTATATCACATTCTGTAATTTCTTACTAATTCGAGCCATGTCTCTTGCTTGAAGAAATATCTTAAATTTTATGATCTATGATGATCTCACACCTTACTTTATAGAAGTGATGTTCTCAAAATCTTAATTGCTTTACTATCATGCGTCGCCTCATGCGATCTTAGAGAGTCTTCAATAAATTTATGGTTGCACCAAGGAATCCTATGAAACCTTTGCTCTCGTTTGGGTCGTTGATTGTTTCAACCTTGTATTGCTTTTGACTTTGCCGGATCCACATGGATTCCTCCCAAGTCACAATGTGTCTAAGGAATATTACCTCTCGAGACCGAATTTACCTTAAATAAACTTGGTGAAAAGTCTATTCAATCTCAATGTCGCAAGATAGTTTCTCATGAGTTCTTCATTTTCTTTTCTACCCTTCAATAGATAGGAATATCGTCCATGATGACTAAAATAATTGTTTAAGTGTGCGAGAACAATAAATGAGGTTCCCAACATGGTGGCACATTAGTTGATCCGAATGGCACGACTATAAACTTATAGTAGCCACCTCTTGTTCGAAAGCCATTTTGGGTACATTGTCAACAGTATCTTGAGTTGATTATAGTCCAATCGAGATCGATTCTCGTGACTACTCTTACACCTTTCCTTCGACCAATACTCATTTATCCTTGGTAATGGATTATTAACTCTCGATAATCTATATACTTTCTTAATGGGCTATCTTTCTTCTTCGACAAGCAAGTCGGGTGTTTCTTAAGGTGATACACTAGTTCGATGAAACTTAGATTTTACAGCTTTTCAAACGTGAGTCTTTATCTTTTCACTTTCCTTGAATTCATTTGATAAAGGTACTTTTAACTTGGTTTAATAATGGTTCTAACTTGATAGAAAAATTCTAGCTACTTATCGTGGGTAGTTTTGCTAAGTTGTCGTGGTATCTCTAGAAATTCTCGAAAAATTTTCACATCCTCTACCTTCATTTCCACTATCCATCCTTTGCTTAGATAAATAGGAATGCTCGACATCCCTTCTTGTTTAATAATTCCCTTATTTGTAGTGTGGTACGGTTGGAATTTCCTTCCCATGTGGATTCCATAGAAATTGCAACTTCTTATCCTGAGAAATGGAATGAAATTTCCTTTTCCGGTACAGATTGTGGAATGGTTTTGACTAATCAATTCTTTCTTAGGATTATCTCTATGTCTCATATAGTACTATGTTCAAGTTCTTTACTAAAGTTTTAAGTGATTCTAAGTTCAATTCTAAGTTCGAGTAAATACGTATGGCACCATGATCCTTCTTTAAGTGAAGAGATTCTCATTCTTTGTTTTGCTTATTCGATTTGAGCTTTAACGATCCACGCATGCTCTTACTATTCTTGTAATAATGAAATGTGAAGCACTTGTCTTTGAACCAAAGTATCTTAGGTATACTGAGAAGTTTTCCCATACCTACAATTCTTTCCTGGTTTTTGTTCATTCTGTCATTATCATACTTTCTTAACCAGTATGAATGATTCAGCTTCCTTCTTCCTCTTTATCGTTCCTTAGAATATTTCTTCTATATATTCTTTCTTTGAAAATTCTTTCAAGGAGAATCCCTATATTAGCATTTATTATGCTATCATGCGTAATATCCTTTTTGGATATACGTCATTTTTCTTAATCTCCATTGGTTTGACTAAGTGGTTTCGCATAAGTTAAAAATCCCTTGTTTGTCGAGAAAGTATCATACTTTTGCCTTGACGCCATATATCTTTACTATTTTCTCGACTTTCTATGTTTACTTCCTTTAATGCTAAGGTACCCAATATTTCACCTTATGGGTCATCTCATAATTACGAGGAAACTCCTTCAATTAGATCCACCTTAAGGTCCTTCCTCAGAATCCTTCCTTTGTTCGCTTAAACGATTTCCTTTGCAATCGCCTCAAAAAAATTATCTTGATTAATAATTACTAGATCGCGATAAGATAAGCTGCCTCGTCTATATACTTAGAGTATGTCGGTTTCATTTCAAATATCAAATTTACTTTAATCCACTTCTTTCCTTCAAAGGATTTACTTTGCTTATAGTAATCAAACTGCTTACAAAACTTATCCCATGTTCCGCTATCTCATAACTGCTTAACCGGTAGTTTCTCGCTATTCTTAACTCTTGCTCTTTTCTCGAGCATGATACCCGAAAGTTTATATTACTCCGTTATACCTGGTCCTCACTTTTAGGATTAAGATCATCATCATTCTAATCTATACGGGCAAGGTAGTACGTTTGTACACCATAACTTAGATTCCAAGAACCAATGTTCTATTACCAAGTCTCAACTTCGGGTATCTTCCCATACCCAGCTTCAAATACTAGGAATAGCCTAGCTATTCACCTATCTCATCATTTGGTTAATCGATCATACTATCATTGGTTTATCCAAAGTCTCGGTACTTGGAAATGATTTTATTTAAACATAATCTTTATCGATTTATGGATAAAGCGGAGAGGCTTATTAACCGAGATGCTATCATTCCTTTATATCCATCAACCGTGTCTTATTCATCTCCACACTTTTAACAGTCCGACCTTCTAACGAGGTTTTAGGACAATGAACTATTTTAAAGATAAGTTGTATTCTTTCTTATTATGATATAATAAGAGGAGGTATATCCCAAGGATATATAATATACTTTCTTTGCTTTTACTCTATCACCAATGCTATAAAGTATCTCGCTCATTACTTAATCATCATATACTCACATGGAGATATAATTTCATCATATCGCATTGGGAAAGCCCATCATGGTCGATCCACCTATGTGTATCATAAAATATATCTCGCCTCATCGAGAACTTCTTTACATCATATCTTGATGTCTATCTCTTTGATCTCGAAACTTTAGTCGACATGATACGCCAACCAACATCATACTTATTGGTTTCAAGGATTGAAGAAAATTTTTCTCATAACAACTTTCAAGAGGTATGGTTTCACCATTTAGGATGACAGCTTTGAAGGTTTGAATCAACATGTTCTTTGAACTGAATAATTGGGAGATAGGGTCCGAAGACCAGAATAACGAGTATTGAGATTTCTTTGGTCATATGGGGTGGCCAGGCCCGTCACAAATACTTTCTCAGTCACATGAAGGTTTGGTTTTCAAAAGAACGCTTTATGGAATTTTCTGACTGTAGCTTCTTTCAAAAAGAGTGAAAACTCAAGTAAAATCTTAATTGAACCGGATCATAGGGTCAAACACAATGGCGTGATTTGGGTGTGAATATGATTCAAAACTTTATGCAACTCATCTTAGCTATCATTAAAGGTTCTCATGTACTCATATGTTATAGTTCTTCTCGAACTATTGGAAATCTTGCTTTCTAGTAGATTTTATGATTCTCACACATCAGAGTTCTTGTTCTACATATGTCGCAAGATCGGTATAATTTGTTTCTTTGATCACATTCTTATTTTGTTTCTAACGAGAAAGTCATAGTCAATTGGATTTCGCCATACGCGAACATCCAAACGAAAACTATACTCATGTCACTTATCGCATAGTGACATTTATTATCTCAAAATCATTGTTCGATTCTCGACATCTTCAACTTCCATTCATGCTCTTCGACTTTCGTCGTGCTTATCTTCAACTCGAGATTCTCGCTTCAATCTCACTTGCTTTCACGATGGACTAAAGTCCTCATAAAATTCTCATAGTTCTTTTCTATGTTCTTTCGTAAAAGGGATCATGCGACCTAAATGCCTATGTTTTTTGGGATAACATACCCATCATCAAAATAACTAGAAATTTCATAACTATGAACATTCATAACATAATTCTTTCATAATAATATGCTCATCAATTTCACGAATTCAAAGATTTCACTTTAGACATATCAATGTCAACACCTTCTTATAACATCATCATAACATAATCATATGTTGGTAGCGAATCAACATCTTCAATATCATCATAACATCAAAATATATTGGTAATGCACCAATATCAAACAATCTCGTCATAACAATATCATACGCTGGTAAATAACCAACAACTTTCAATATCATCATGCCACCAACTCCACATATAGTATGACATCACATCGATCATCATACGCTGGTAGCGAACCAACAACTTTCAATATCATCATTCCAACCATCACCACAAATAATAATATCATAACATCGATCAATCCTAGCTGTATAATCCTTCCGGCTTAGGATCCAATTTCAATTTCTCATAAAACTTCATTGCAATGTTTGCAATTACTTTCACTTTCAATAGTTCGATAACTTTCATCTCTTTGAAATATCATTTTCCATGTTCAAACTTCTCATTTCTAAACTTTGAGAAAGGGGCATGTACTTTCAAACTTTTTCATTTCCAAACCGAGAAAATCATTTACTCAACGCTTATCAAATTTTTGTCTTCCATGAATATGTAGTCCCATACCTACATATTCGTGGAATCAATTTTTTTCTTCAATATGCAATCCCATACCGCATATTCTTAGAATCTCTCCTAATTCTAACTTTTATTTTCTTGAAAAATCATTTCATTTTAATAACTTTCACCTTCAACTTCTCATTCTCATTCTCAAAACTTTAAGAAAATCATTTACCTCTTTTCCTATTGAGCTTGATGTGATGGAGTGTTGAGCATAGTCACCGATCTCTGAAGTCTAGTGATTCTATCTAGACTCAACTTTGAAAGAAGTTTTGGGTTTAGGTACGACCCGCCTCGATACCAACTAATGTACCGCCTTTCCAAAGTACGGATTAGCGTAAACTGTTACTAATTACGGGATTAACAACAGGACAAAGACTAATTTTGGTATCATGAGGTATATAATAGACAAATTCTCGAAAAACTTCATATCATTTGATGTGACACATATATCGTATATACTAAACCGGATCATTTAGACTCTCGACTAAAGGATTCAACTCAAACATAACCTATATAACTTTGCAATGAAAGACGGTGATTACACATATGACGATATGTAATCAAGGCTATACTTATCAATGACAAGACTCCAACCGCTCAACACTTCAACATCCAACATCAATCGCTCAACCCGCACATTTAAAACAAACATGCAGGCTAAGTACAAGATCGCACTTAGTGGACTCATGCCAAAACATTTTCTTTAATTACATCGCCCATAAGTAAGACACAGGGTTTTAGTTGAAAATGCCTTGGCTTACTAAAACATTTTCTCATTTCTCAAAACATCGCTCGCAGCATTTTCTCTTTGTATGATCCATATCATCTCAGACATTTCATAACTCGCTCACGCCGTAGAAGTAGCCTCCTTCTACGACGCCGCGACCGTCAAGATGTTGCTAACGGCTCACAATCACCTATGGTGTACACGTTAATCCGTGCTAGAATTCGCATCTAGCACAGATCCGATATCGATTTTCTATAAAGTTGGGAGCGACCCAACAATCGATAACTTTCACGGTTCGCTAACCATCTCATGATAGATCCATACATAAAACATAAATACTTTGGGCATGTAATAACATTTCGTAATCATTTCTCAACCGAAAGCTTTGTAAATAAATACTTTTCAAGAAAGCATCGTAAATAAAAGGGGTTTTGAGTAAAGCCCACCGGCACGTAGCTTTTCAATAACGCCCTTTCTAAGTCGAAGCTCAAGTCCACGTCCCACCTTAACGTAAGAACTATTTTAGTACGCTGATCACGCTCGAGAGAGACGAACATAGTCTATAACGCTCTACGTGTCAAATAAGGCTAACGCCGGACTTATTTCGACGCTTCCGAATCAATTAATGTCGATTATGAATTTTCTCAATTTATAAGAGATATTCTACCTTTTAATATATAATGACGCTTTAATGTACTTACGTAACGTAAGTTACATTTTACTAAACGACACGCCTCATAGATCACGACATCGAATTACGTGCCTTTGACCTTGGTCAACGTTTTGGTCAACTATTTTGACAAAGTCAACGAAAAGTCAACAATTTTGACTTTGGTCAACACTTTGACTTTTTAATTATTTATGAAATTTTATCATTTCATGTGCAATTCTTGATCTAAAAATTCTATAAAATCTACTATGTCTAAAACATTATTTTGATCATATTATGTAATTACTTTGGTCAAATAAAATCATACACCTTAGAATTATACTATATGGTTTTCGCTTTCATATTTCACCAAGTAAACAATTTTTAAAATTCTAATAAATTCACATAACACTTAATCATCCTTAACTATGCTTACTATAACATAATTGTTATTTATTGTGAACTATTGAATTTTATTTACCTAAGTCATATTTTGAAATTTCGACTTAGTCCAATTAATTTTTATAAATTTCAATAAATTCACACAACCATATATTATGAATCTACGCCATCAATATGACATGATAACATTTAAATATGGATTATATCACAACCTACTATCATATATTATAGATTTCAAAGTCTTGGACTTAGGTACTAAAGTTCTCCAAAATTCTATATAAATTCATATAAGCTTGTTTAATACCCTAGATTATTATTCCATGCTCAAATTAACAATTAAAATCAAAATCATCAACATATGACCTTCCTATATTTTCGGTCCAAATTTTAAATTTAATAGATGCTTAATTTTATGATATAATTATACTACATGCTTAATAACATCATATAAATATAATATCTAAACATATTAGCATAAGTTATGTAATTTTCGAAAATTCTATGAACACACTAAGCTTATAACATAAATTCTAACGATATACTAAGCTTGTAAGAAATCTAACCTTTAATCCAGATGAATTGATCGCTAACGCTTATACGATCTAAGTTTGGACTCTTACGCAAAGTGAACACTCTCTTTCTCTCCTATTATTTTCGAAACTTTAGTGTGGGATGAAGAAACGAGAGCCTTCTTTGGGTATTTATGTACTTAGGTTAATTATTTTATTATTATTATATGAAAATATCTAAGCTCACTTGTTGCAAACCTTATCCCTAACCTTATCAAGAATCTTATCATATCTTATCTTTTAATACTTTATATTATCACCTTATCACTTAATAAATGCATTGATAATGCTTATCACATAGTATGAAGTTTATCACATAGTATAATACATGTGTAATTTTCGATCCTATCTTTAGCTTAGATTTAGATTTTTATTTTTTCTTGTATTATATACTTTATTATGATATAATACATATTAATTTAGCAGTTATTAATTTTAACTCATACACATGTATTTATACTATAAGGTTTAAAACTAGAATTTTCCAATTCTATCTTATGCCATTTTCGAACACCACTAGATTTTAAACCTAGATTACTTGTTCAAATTGATCACCACCTTATCTCTTTACACAAGTGGATCCTTATCATATCTAAATGAGATCTTATCTTATCTCCACATTTAATAAGGCTAGATTTAGTGCATCAACTTAGTAAAATCATGAATTTTCGTCCAACACCATATAGGTGTCACCCAACTTGTGTAACTTGTAATACACCTCATTTTATCCTTAATGATGTCATAATAATATAATAATTATCATATATCATTATTTGAATAAGAATAAAATAAATTTGTACTTAAGAAACCCTAATTTTGAAAATCACTAAGTTGTTCCCAAACATTTTATTTGCTTGTATAAAATAGCTACTATAGTTATGTGACATATTATATGTCTTAGATAATAAATTTAATCATAGAAAAGTATTAAAATAATTTAGATTCACAAACCCTAATTTTGGGAATTTAGGTTTTCAAACCCTAATTATTGGGGCTTTAAGATTATATAATTTTCTAGCATTATTTTGATGATAAATAATGCTCTTATATCGTAAAATAGTTATAGGAATTTGAATTTTATAATTCGAGATCGCTTTGACCGAGTTATCGACTCATTTCTAAAACCGACGCTTGAAACGCCTCAAAATTCTCATAGACTAATTATCTCTAAAACGTCCAAAATAAAGTTTGTTACAACTTTATTTATTCCTATAATAATAGGAATTTCAAATTAAGCTTAATCGCTTAATAATATCAGAAGACGAATCGTCGAATTTATTCGACGTTAGAAACTTACGTCTCAAGGAATATCGAAATTATATTCCTTAATTCACTAAGCATCGCGAATCTCACACGTAAATTATCCAATTATGTTTGGTCAAAGTCAAGTGTCGACTAATTAAGGTTTTAATTATCGAATTAATAATATTAATTACGGAATTTTATCATCGTAATTCAGTATTAAATTTACGGGATATTACAATATTTAACTAGATCAACATACAACTATCCAACCCTACACCAAAGCTCACGACTATTTTAGATATTTTAGCATATATATATCCCAAAATTCTAATAAATTCACATATCACACAATCAATACCCTAGATCAATAATATATTATATCACTTAAATAAAATTTATACATCAACATACATTTTTTTACATTTTCGAAGTTTTAAAAAGATTAACATATGATCTTAAAAAAAATTCTCAAAAAATCACTATGTGTCCCACTACTAACATATATCATTAATCCAACCTTAAAACATGCCTTAGAATTTTCAATCATATTCTAACAATTATTAAAACATGCTTAGCTTTGAAATAATTCATCAATATGAAAATATTATCATATGTAGCATATTTAGTAAACAATAAAACTTGCTAGCATGATTTTATTCATAAGACCACATGCTTGTATATTAACATCTAACCATTGGATAATTAAAAATCTTATTACAATCGAAGCTCGTTCGATATCTAACCTTGTTAACGGTTTGGATTTGTTGTGAAAGGATTTAATGACCAAGATTTTGAAGAAGGAAAGGTTGAACACCAAGGTTTTCTTATGTTTGCTCTCAGTACTAGCTTTGAGAAGAGATGAATGATAGTGTTTTGGTTTGAAGACTTTAACACTTATGTAAATCTCTCTTACTCTCTGGTTATACACTCTCACAAAGCAAAACAAAATAATTTTGTGAGTCACCAAATGTATATGTCATGGTAGTGAAATATCTCTTACATATAGTTACTACAATTGAAAAGTTTTTAGAACAACAATTATATTTGACTAAATTTGCACATTACCGTCGACACACATGAAGAGGAGATAAAATCTGATTTTGCATTTGTCTTACTCATATATTAACTCTTCACTCTATCCCAAAAATATTTGTAATCATGTAATAGAGAAATTAAGCTTCCAACCTCAATTGGGTCAACATATACGGCTCTCACCATTGCCCCAAAGACATCCATTGATTTTCCATTTAATTTCTTGGTTAATGTGTAAATGATCCCAATTGATCAATTTAATCAATCAACATGCACAACTGGAACAAAACTTATGTAAATAATTTGTTCCAAAACAATGGTCACGACACTTTGAATTTAAAAGGCCAAAATTTTATTTTTCATGCTATATGTAGATATATATCATAATATATATCTTAGATGATTAATTATATCATAGGAAAAATTATTAGAAAGATTTATAGGTAGAAAAGCCTAATTCTCGATTTAGGGTTTCGAGAATCTTAAATAATCAAAATATTATTCTAAAATTTTCTAGCATTAATTCAATGCTAAATAATATTCTAATAAGATATAATAATCATAGGAATTTAAATATCATAATTCCTTGATCGTTAGACTTGATTCTCAAGTCATCTCTAAACGTTAACGCTTGAAACGCCTCAAACGTTAAATATCGACTATCTCAAAATGGTCGTAATAAAGCTGTAATCACTTTATTAAATTATTCCAATAATAATGGAATTAAATTCTAAGCTTAAAACTTAGAAAATATCTCGCATTTAATTATCGATACGTAATCGACGTTGAAATATACTGTTGAAATACGTTACACATTCGTATTTCTCAATTCACATTCATTCGTGAATTGTACATAGGAATTTATTATTCCAAAATTATAGAAATCGTTATTCGATATATAAATAATCAAATTATTATAATAATATCCTAATTTACGAAATTAATATCGTAATTAGGCGTTTAAATAATCGGGGTATTACATTCCACCCCCCTTAAAAAAATTTCATCCCGAAATTTACATACCTCAGAAAAGATCGGGGTATTTTTCTTTCATTGCGTCCTCAAGCTCCCACGTGGCTTCCTCTTGTCCATGATGCTTCCACATCACTTTGACTAGTGGAATCGATTTGTTTCTTAATTGCTGAACCTTGTGGTCTAGAATAGCCGTAGGTTCTTCATTATAGCTCATATCTGGGTTGAGGATCACGCCGTCTTGACGGATCACATGCTTGGTCGTAAACATATTTTCTCGAGTTGTGATATGTGGAAAACATTATGTACGCTTTTCCGTGCTCATGGAAGAGCCAATCTATAGGCGACTGGGCCTACTCTTTCTAGGATTTCATAAGGTCCAATAAAACGGGGTCTTAATTTTCCCTTTACTCCAAACCTTATAATCCCTTTAGATGGAGAGACCTTCAAAAAGACTTTATCTCCATTTTCAAAATGTAGCTCAGATCTTCGCGTATCAGCGTAAGACTTCTGTCTATCTTGAGCTTCTTTTATTCTTTGCCTAATTTGGCGAACGATCTCAATCATTTCGCTTATAGCGTCAGGCCCTAAAATTCTCCTCTCACCCACTTCATCTCAAAGAAAGCGGTGATCGGCCTTTTCTTCCATATAAGGCTTCATACGGGCCATATCGATCATCGCTGATAACTATTGTTGTAGTAAATTCGATGAGAGGTAAAACCTCTTCCCATTTGTACCTCGATCCAACACTACAGCTTCTCAACATATCTTCGAGTGTTTGATCGTCCTTTCGATTGTCCATCGATCCGAGGGTGAAAAGTTGTCTTGAAATTTAACTTCGCCCAATTCTTTTGTAAGCTAGTCCGAATCTTCAAGTAAAATTTGAATCTCTATCGATGTGATAGTTTTCGGTACTCCATGTAGGCGCATATTTCTTTTACATACAATTGGGCTAGCTTATCGCACCGTGGGTAATCTCGAATCGCGTAAAATGTGCACATTTGGTGAGTCCGTCACTACTATCCATATAGCAAGAGTTTCCTCTTTTAGACTTTGGTAAACCCGTAACAAAGTCCATAGCTATATCTTCCCATTTCCACTCGGTATTGCCAAAGGTGTAGCTTTCCGTAGGGCGCTGGTGTAATGCTTTTACTTGCCGACAAGCAAGACGGTCTTCAAAAGAGGCTATGTCTCTTTTCATACCTTCCCACCGTAACTTTTCTTCAAATCTTGGTACATTTTGCATCGCCTCGGATGGGTCAGATAAGGTGTGTCATGAGCTTCACTCATGATTTCATTCGAAGGTTGTTGTTGTCTGGGATACACAATCTTCCTTCAAATAATAAAGCATTGTCTCTGCTGCTTGAAAAATTTTCATCCCTCCGTCCTTCCTTTCGCTCTCGCTTCCAACTTTTCCTCCATCCTTTGTCCTTCAAGGATTCTTTTCCTTAAATCAGATGTCAATGTGAGTGTAGCAATACAGCTCGTGATCGTCTCTGGTTGTTCAACCAATTCGATATTCATCCTTTCAAACTCATCAATGAGTTTTTCTTCATTTGTGAAGAGACATCCCAATTTGTTCTGACTCTTACGACTCAAGGCATCAGCTACAACATTTGCCTTGCCCGGGTGATAGTTTATACCACAGTCGTAGTCTTTTACCAATTCGAGCCACCTTCTTTGTCTCATGTTCAGATCTCTCTGCTCGAAAAAGTATTTCAAACTTTTATGATCGGTAAAGATTTCACATCTTACTCCGTATAGATGATGTCTCCATATCTTTAAAGCATGTACTACTGCTGCTAGTTCCAGATCATGTGTTGGGTAATTCAATTCATGCGGTCTCAGTTGTCGAGATGCATAGGCTATCACTTTTCCATTTGCATTAACACACGCCTAATCCATTTTTGAAGCATCTGTATAGACCAAGTATTATTTATCTCGCTCGAACCGCTGTCTGAGGCGATGGTTAACTTTTCCTCGAGCGTCTGAAATTACCACACTCATCACCCATGTGAATTTAATTCTTTTACGAGTAGTTGGGTTATTGGTCTTGCTATCTTCGAGAATCCTTCAATGAATCTCCGATAGTAATCGCCAATCCCAAGAAACTTCTAATTTCATTTGTGTCCTCGGCGATTTCCATTCTTGGACTGCTTCTACTTTGGCGGATCAACTTTAATCCTTCTACCGACACAATGTGTCCAAGGAACATTACTTCCTTCAGCCAAAATTCACATTTGCTAAATTTAGCAAAAAGCTGCTCATCTCTCAAAGATTGCAGTACTGTTCTGAGGTGTTCCTTGTGTTCTTCTTCGTTCTTCGAATAGATAAGAATGTCGTCTATGAAGACTAAGACAAATTTGTCTAAAAATGGGTGGAACACCCTATTCATGAGATCCATGAATACCGCCAAGATTGGTCAATCCGAATGGCACAACTATAAATTCATAGTGGCCGTATCTCGCTCGGAAAGCGGCTTTGATACATCTTCAGCCACACTTTAAGTTGGTGATAGCTCGATTTGAGGTCGATTTTAGAACACGCTAGCTCCTCTTAGTCGATCAAACAAGTCATCTATCCTTGGGAGTGGATACTTGTTTTGAGCGCCATTTTGTTCGAGCCTCGTAATCTATACACATCCTCAAGGAACCATCCTTTTCTTAACAAATAACACCTGCTCCCAGGCGAAACACTAGGTCTCGATAAAACCTAGGTCCAACAGCTCTTGGATTTGAATTTTCAACTCTTCCAGCTCTTTCTGAGCTATTCGGTGCGGTGCCTTCGACACCGGAGCCGATCCGGTTCCAAGTCAATGGTAAACCGGTTTGTCATCGTGAGGCAATCCGGTAGATTTTCGTGAAAAACATCCTAAAATTCTCGTACAATCTCTACATCTTCAACTCTTATCGTTGTTCGATCTTCTCCATTCAAATAAACAAGAAATGCATGGCATCCTTTCTTGTTTATCATACCCTAACCTTCAATGCCGATATTATCGGGATCTTCCTTCCCATGTTGATTCCATAAAAGCTTGTAGCTTCTTTTCCGTGAAAATGGAACGAAATTTTCTTTCTTTACACAGATCGTAGCATGATTTTCCGCTAACCAATCCATTCCCAAAATTACATCTACATCACCCATGGGTATTATGTTTAAGTTATTCGTCGAACCTTAAGTGATCCTATGTTCGCCTCTAGTTCGAGCAAATGTGAGTAACAGTCATAATCCCTCCTATGGGTGAAGAGATGTTCATATCCCGGTTTGCTTTCTCGGATCTAAGTTCCAATAGATCTACACATGTTCTTGCTACAAAAGAATGTGATGTCTCCCGTGATCGAACAAAAGTATATCGTACGCGTTGAGAAGTGTTCCCATACCCGCCAGTTTCCTGGTTTTGTTCATTCTCGCCTCCGTGCAGCATATGCTCCGCTTGAGCCGGCGAGGCCGACGGGCGCCTGCCTCGCACTCGCTATGGCCTGCCGCTGTGGCGTCATTGCTGATTACGCCGTTGCGTGGTTGTCGTTCTTTGCTGTCGCCGAGGTTGTTGCCACTATTGTTGTGGTGGTCGCTGCTTCCGAACTGGATAGCCCCGAGGGTTGGGCATTGCCGGTGATTTATTTGCCTTCCCACTATCCCCGGCAACTATTTGCGTAATGCCCTTCATTCCGCACTTAAAGCAATTTACCAAATGGCAAACTCCTTTGTGAAACTTTTGGCACTTAGGCAAGGAGTTGTCTTGCTCGCTCTTGTGATCCCCTTGTCCGAGGGGTAAAGACCGGTTTCTTCCATCCCCGCCCTTGCGGTACTGTGTTTCGTGCCACGGCCGTTTGTTATTCAGATACCAAAACTTCCCTTCATCGTTATTTCCAAAATTTCCTTCCCATTTTCTCTTCCCTTTGTCCCTATGTTCGATGTCCGTGTCCGATCGACTTTTCTTCCGGCATGGTCGCTCGATGTCCAAAGCTCGCTCGAGAGCTTGATTGTAAGTCGATTTCCATGACGGCTAGAGACATTCGATCTCGACCTCAATCCGCACCTAAACTTTTCGCCATCTTCATATCCGTATTCACCGATCGTGGGCATATCGGGACATATCGCAGTCGATCATAACTGCTACTGACATCTTTCCTGCTTCGCATTATAAAATTCTTGTTCCTTCATTTTCCGATAACTTTTCGAACGTATTTCTCATACAGCCCTCTTTAAATTCTTCCCAAGTGAACTCATTCATCCGATCCTACAAGAAATCTTCCGTCGGGCTTCCCACCAAAAGTCGGCAGTCCCGTCACTTGAAAAGTAACACAGATGCCTGCCTCTTGCGTGCATCAAGAAAATCAAATATCCTTTCCATAGCCCTTATCCATTCCTCGGCATTATCCGGGCTCCTTTTCCATCAAAAGAAGGTGGGTTCGCTTAAGAAATAATTCTTCGATCCTACGATCGGGTGGAGGTAGTGGTGGTGGTATATTAGTGTTCTGCACAAGAATTCTTCCTCCGCCTCTACCTCTTCCCCTTCCCTACCTCTTTGTGCGGATCCCGCTCTGGCGGCATTCTCGTTGTTTAAACATACAATAAATATTGAAAATCATTTTCACAATTGACATATATAATATCATCATACAATTTCTTTTGTAAAGCAGCTTTAATTCAAGCTATTCATTATTATCACAAAATCATTTCTGCCGCAAAAGCCCGCTTCGGGGTTATCAGATATATATATATATATCAGAAAATTTGTGCCTCAAAGAGGACTATTTCGTACAACAGTTGATACAAAAAGAGATAATGTACAATAGATGGCATCTCAAAAGCTTAACCCGCATCCAACAACATACGGGATTTCAAGATAATACAAAATATAAAGTTCACTTTCCTTTCCCAAAATACATAAGCAACCTACACACATACTGGACTATATACGTACAGACTAAAGTCTAACAAGGCTGGTCAACAGGTGCATCACTCGTCGTCGTACTGATCCTCCTCAGGATCATCCTCATCATCTCGAATCATCATCATCCGAATCATCGCCGCCCGAGTCGCCCTCACGGCGCAGCACTCGGACGATCCCGTCATCCCCAACCATAGGAATGTCGCGGATCGGACTGAGGTCATCACGTGCATCAGATACTCTAATCCTGGCCGTCTGGCGGTACGGCTCAGCTGGCGGTGGTGGCGCTGCCATGGGTGGTAAGATCGGAAGCGGTGGGTGTATGGGGTGTCCAATCGACAAAGGAGGAAACACTGGCATCCCCAAAGCTCTGGGTCGAGACGCCCTCTCTACCTCTGCTAGCCTGCCCTCGTCCTCCAGGAATCTGGGCATTACCGGGTCCACTCGACGAGGTACCTCCAAGTAAAGCCACTCGGGTGACTCGTCACGCCATGTATATTCCCTCGGAGGGAGATAGGGGCCTCTCGGTGCTACCCCGTAGATGTCAAGACGAGGTCGATGGCTCACAAATCTCGGTAGATCCGTTATCGATTATAGTCACCACCAAGACGGTAGGTATAATCTCCCGACACTTCCCGTGCGTAATCCTCCCGCCCACCGGCAATCAAGATCGGCGCTCACGCCATCGAAATCACCAATCCATGCTCGTGCGCCCCTCCAATGACGAAGGTAGGCATGAGAAACTCTCCGAGATCATCCCCAACACATCCGGTAACCACGGTGCACTGTGAATAATCTCTGGGTGTGGCCCTCGGTCCTAGCCTCCGCCTAGTGGTGTGTCGAGTCCCGCCATCTCGCCATGCATAAACGAGCAAAGATAACTAAATAAGATATCCGTTACAAAGATAAACTAAACTTAACGCATCTATAAAGCAAAAGGATAAACCGGACGGTCTATAAAATAAATAAACAATCCAAACATCTCTGATTAACAGATAAATGTTATACGGAAGTTGTTCTCATATACAACGCACGTTGTAGCTTTCCTACCATACTAGGAAACTTGCTATCTAGCAGCATAAAAAAAAAATCTTATCACATAACTAAATTCTAGTTCTATAAAACTATGAGCTAGCTTCTGCTGGCTCTCGTGATTTCTGGAGAAGGAAACAGGGGATCTTCCCTTTATAAGAAATATAGTACAGTTCGTTAGAAGTACTTAGGCGAAAACCGTGTGCAAATCGGAGTCCGAATGAAAGAGAACGGATCCAAACAAAAATACTGCGCAAAGCAGTTCACCTTCGCCGAGGTGAACTGTCCGAGGTGGACTGTACTGACTCTCGTGAATTCTGGAGAAGGAATCAGGGGTTTGATCTTTCACAAGAAATATAGTACAGTGTGTTAGGAGTACGTAGGCGAAAACCGTGCGCAAATCGGAGTCCGAACGAAGGAGAACGGACCAAAATAAATCACTGCACGAAACAGTTCGCCTTTGCCGAGGTGAAAAATTCCGAGGTGACGAGGTGAAATTCCGAGGTGAAAAATTACGAGGTGAAAATTCCGAGGTGACGAGGTGAAAGTTTGACCAAGTCAACACCGAGGTGAAAAATTGACCAAGTCAACGCCGAGGTGAAAAATTTCGAGGTGAAACTGTACTGATTCTAGAGAATTTTGGAGAAGGAATCAAGAGTTTGGTCCTTCATAAGAAATATAGTACAGTGTATTACAAGTATGTGGGCGGAAACCATGCACAAATCGGAATCCGAACGAAGGAGATCGGACAAAAATAAAATCACTGCGCGAAGCAGTTCGCCCTTGCCGAGGTGAAATGGCCGAGGTGAACTGTACTGACTCTAGTGAATTTTGGAGAAGGAATCAAGAGTTCGGTCCTTCATAAGAAATACATTACAGTGTGTTAGGAGTATGTGGGCGAAAACCATACGCAAATCGGAGTCCGAACGAAGGAGATCGGACAAAAATAACATCACTGCGCGAAGTAGTTCGCCCTTGCCGAGGTGAAATGGCCGAGGTGAACTGTACTGACTCTAGTAAATTTTGGAGAAGGAATCAAGAGTTTGGTCCCTCATAATAAATACAGTACAGTGTGTTAGGAGTATGTGGGCGAAAACCATGCACAAATCGGAGTCCGAACGAAGGAGATCGGACCAAAATAAAATCACTGCGCGAAGCAGTTCGCCCTTGCCGAGGTGAAATGGCCGAGGTGAACTGTACTTACTCTAGTGAATTTTGGAGAAGGAATCAAGAGTTTGGTCCTGCATAAGAAATACAGTACAGTGTGTTAGGAGTATGTGGGCGAAAACCATGCACAAATCGGAGTCCGAACGAAGGAGATCGGACAAAACTAAAATCACTGCGCGAAGCAGTTCGCCCTTGCCGAGGTGAAATGGCCGAGGTCAAATGCCTTAGTTTTTATTCTGAGTTCTCCGCCTAGCTCAAATGCCTTAGCTTTTCTTTTGATCTCTTCGCCTAGCTCAAATGCCTTAGTTTTTATTTTGAGCTCTTCGCCTAGCTCAAATGCCTTAGTTTTTATTTTGCATGATATTCTGAGGTCGTTATGCTTCCCGAGGTCGGCATTTTGAGGTCAGCACTTTGAGGTCGTCATTCTGAGGTCGGCACTTTGATTTTTTTTTTTTTAACCTTCTAATCCCATAATGGAATGAAGTTCTTCAAATCCATTTTTGCTTTCGTTCTCGCAATGGGATGAAATTCGTACTTCTATGTTCTTTCGTAACTCGTGAACATACTTCTTATTTCGTCTATGCTCTTTTTAATAAGGGATCATGCTCCTTATTACGGCTATGTTCCAATTGGGATGACATAGGCATACATCAAATCAATATTGAGAAATGAGAATAAAATTTCAAAAATGACGAACATAGTTCGTTTTAAACATACGCATTTCCTGCGAAAAATTTTCAATCAATGAATCAATCAATCATGGTTATTTACAACCTTCCTCATTTCATTTGTCGATAATGTTCTATCGACAACAAATCAAATTCATAAATCATTTGTCGATAATGTTCTATCGATACAATCATTTGTCGATAATATTCTATCGACACAATTCAAATTCATAAATCTCAAATTTTCTTTTCAAAGATGAAAAATAATTTACCTTTTCCCTGGTTGAGCTGGATATGATGAAGTGTTGAGCGTAGTCGATGATTTCTAGAGTCTAGTGACTCAATCTAGACTCAACTTTTGAAAGAAAGTTTAGGGTTCGAGAGCAATATGCTCGATACCACTTGTCACGACGCCGCCTAATCCAAAGGATGATTAGAGAACTAGAGCTTGGAATGTTGATTACAACACATTTAATAAGAATAATCAAAGACTTCAAATTAATACTTATCGAACTTCGATAATCAACCTTATTTACAAGGCAAAAGTAATTTACAGAGGTAAAGGCTACAAGTTCCTTTAATGAAAGTTCGATAATTTGGACGAAAAAATTCACAACATCAACATACAATAATATTCAAAATATGCGTGAAAGCATGTGAATGCATATATGACGATATGCACCCAAGGTTCTTTCTTTCAAACATATAAATACCAAAAGATTTCGACTACTCAACATCATCGCCCATCACCATCATCAACTCAATCGCACATTTAAAACAAATATGCAGTAATGAGTACAAATAATGCACTCATGGCTCATGCCAAATAATTTATCAAGTTTGAATTACTCGCCCATCACAAGAACACACGAGGTTTTAATTTGAAAATACCGTGTTTACTAAATATTTTCTGTCATTTTCCATAAATATCGCTTGGCCAAGCATTTTTCCACGTATGTATGATCCACATCCACCTCAACAATTCATCCAACAATAATTCCCACGCTGGAGAGGAGGCCTCCTCTCACAGACGCCATGACCGGCCGAGCACCCTTTCAAAGACACAAATATAAATAATCAGTGCACAAAATCCAGGCCATCTTGGCACAGGATACGAATTCTCCATCATCCTTGGGGGTACTTCCAAGAATACGAATTCAAACATATCATAAAGTGGGAGCTACCCAACGTTATGCATCAATAATAATGGATGGATACATACACAATCATAAATATTTTGGGCAGGTAATTAAATAAATCAGTTCATAAATATTTGCTTGCAATAAAGCATCATAAATAAATCATTTGGTAAATTCTACCAGTTTGAGTATAGTAAAGCCCACCTTTACTTTGGAACTTCGAATTTCACTGTGCATGCTCTTCTCCTCGTTGCGCGAGAACTTCACGTCCCACCTTTACGCAAAATGTACGCTTAATACGTCGGCACGCTTTTCGAGATTTTCAAAGTTCATTCAACTTTGATAAATAAATTAATAATTCAAGTTTCGATGATTCTTTATACGCCTTAATACGCTGAAAAGACGCGATATCAATAAAAATAATTCTCGATATTGAGAGAGACGTAATATGATCTACGATCTCATTTTAACCTTTTAGGTTAAATAATTAACGATAATAACGTTATTCAATAAAATGATTTCAATTATGAAATCTTTTCTCACAATTGATATATTCAGATAAAAGTAATACGCTTTTCACGTATTAGCGTATTCAACTAACGATTTCAGACGTCAATTTCGAAAGTCAACCTTTCGACTTTTCTTAATAATTTCTTTAATAATCACATTTTAATGAATAAATTCAATACAAATAGATTTTAATCGATTTCTTTTCATAAGATTTAATCTTCGATTTTTCACGAATCGATAATTTTGATTAATATTTTCTTTCAATATTAATCTTTTAATACATTAAGCATTATTTATGCTTTTAACGTTATTTAATAAAATGTTCCATCATAAACATAATATTCTATGTTTAATAATTCCCAAAAATTCAATTATGTCTAATATAATTTTTTAGACATATAATATATATTTATTCTTAATTAAAAAGGAATTAAAATTCCTTATTTAACACATATATTTCACTATATATCACAAAATTTTCAATCTTGTTCCAAAAATTTCTCTAAATTCATATAGTGTATTATTTTACACTGTGATCATTAATATGTATTAATATCAACTATAGGAAATTTTGAACACCACCTATTTTACACTATAGGTTTCGGTCACTATGCAAACTCATACCAAATATTTTATAAAATTTCTACAAAATTACACTATGCTTAAATACTATCATGTAACATTAATACATCATAATATTTAACTAGATCAACATACAACTATCCAACCCTACACCAAAGCTCACGGCTATTTTGGATATTTGATAAACGCGCATTTTACACGTTTATAGTTGATATTTGAAGATGAGTTTAGCTCGCTTAATGTGCGCTTATGTATCGATTCTTAATGTTTTATCTATTTCTAGAAGATAACGCTCTTGGGTGTTATTTTGGTGTTTTGTAGGTTTATGTGTTGAAAATCGAAGCAAGGAACGAAGCACAAACCAAATGAACAATCGACCCATTTCTAGCGACCACCCAGCGGTCGCTAGGCTGGTCGCGAGGCAAACTAGCGAGAGCCCGAGAAGAGCGGTCACGACCTGCGTGCCAGCGCGAAGCCTAGCGTCGAGAACTCATCGGGCGATTTCTCGCGACCACTTCATAATCGGCTAGCGACCGCTAGTCGGTCAGCGAGGTACAAAGCGGAAGCAAGAGGCGACATGCGGGCGAGAAGGCAGCATGAGACTTACCTCGCGACCACACCTAGCGACCGCGAAGGGTGGTCGCGAGACGGCGCGGCAGAAGAGAAAATTAGGGTTTGGGGTGTGCCTATATATATGGCAACACCCCACTCGCGCCTCATCATCGCCCATTACGCCCCCAGACCTATTTTCACAGTTTTTTCCTCAGTTTTACATCTTTTAGTCTTTAGTTTTCATTCCTGTTTAGTTCTAGCTTTAATTTTCCGTTGTTCTTGTTTAGTTTATCGATCGGAACGCTTTGTACGATCGCTTTTCCGTTGTTTTCCGCTTATCGCTTAGATTGGATTCAAGACCAACCATTGTTCATCCAACGCTTCCCTACGGGTTTTATATATTTAATTTCTGTTTTTATGATTAATTCGTATTTCATTCCGTTTATTATGTCTGGCTAGTTTTCCGTTCTAATCCTAGGGTTTGCATGATTCGATCCTATATGTTGTGATTCCTGCTATTGTTATTTACCTTCCAGGCATTGATTCATGATTCGATTGTGCTTATTTATATGTGTTGATTTCTGATCAATCTTGATGCATATCTAGTTGTCGGTTAATGACGTAACTGTATTAATTGTCAATCGTTATCGAATGCATGATCTGAATGAGCCTTGAGTCGAATCGAGATAGGACATTCGTAGGAAGCATATTCTTAGTGATCCTTTTGAGTTGCTTATTTTCCTCTAGACGAATCGTGATAGGAAAATTAGTAATCAATCGCCGCAATTGTCGAATCGAAGTTGTTGGTTATATATGTGATCTTCCGTCTTATCTGGATTAAACGGTTAGTAATAAGCGGGATAAACATCGTTGTGGATAGGATTGGTGCATCCCTAGGGTTAGTCTTTCTTTATAATCATCTTCGTGATTTTATCGCTTTATTTTATATTTCGTTTGGTTACCTTTGCTTTGGATTAAATTCAAGCCCTTAAACCTTTTACCCTTTTTCTGTGCTTGAATAATGATGAATAGTCGTTGAGCTAGCTTCTATGTTTTCGTGATACAATCTCTGTGGATACGACACTTCGCTTACCCTATACTTACACCTTTTTGCGTGTGAAAAAGGAGCGATCAATATTTAAGCATATATATATCCCAAAAATTCTAATAAATTCACATATCACACAATCAATACCCTAGATCAATAATATGCTATTATATCACTTAAATAAAATTTATACATCAACATACATTTTTTTTACATTTTCGCGCTTTTAAAAGATTAACATATGATCTTAAAAAATTCTCAAATAATCACTATGTGTCCCACTACTAACATATATCATTAATCCAACCTTAAACATGCCTTAGAATTTTCAATCATATTCTAACAATTATTAAAACATGCTTAGCTTTGAAATAATTCATCAATATGAACATATTATCATATGTAGCATATTTAGTAAACAATAAAACATGCTAGCATGATTTTATTCATAAGACCACATGCTTGTATATTAACATCTAACCATTGGATAATTAAAATCTTATTACAATCGAAGCTCGTTCGATATCTAACCTTGTTAACGGTTTGGATTTGTTGTGAAAGGATTTAATGACCAAGATTTTGAAGAAGGAAAGGTTGAACACCAAGGTTTTCTTATGTTTGCTCTCGGTACTAGCTTTGAGAAGAGAGGAATGATAGTGTTTTGGTTTCAAGACTTTAACACTTATGTAAATCTCTCTTACTCTCGGTTATACACTCTCAAAGCAAAACAAAATAATTTTGTGAGTCACCAAATGTATATGTCATGGTAGTGAAATATCTCTTACACATAGTTACTACTGATTGAAAAGTTTTGAGAAAAACAATTATATTTGACTAAATTTGCACATTACCGTCGACACACATGAAGAGGAGATAAAAATCTGATTTTGCATTTTCTTACTCATATATTAACTCTTCACTCTATCCCAAAAATATTTGTAATCATGTAATAGAGAAAATTAAGCTTCCAACCTCAATTTGGGTCAACATATACTGGCTCTCACCATCGCCCCAAAGACATCCACTTGATTTTCCATTTAATTTCTTGGTTAATGTGTAAATGATCCAAATTGATCAATTTAATCAATCAACATGCACAACTAGAACAAAACTTACGTAAATAATTTGTTCCAAAACAATGGTCACGACACTTTGAATTTAAAAGGCCAAATTTGATTTTCATGCTATATGTAGATATATATCATAATATATATCTTAGATGATTAATTATATCATAGGAAAAATTATTAGAAAGATTTATAGGTAGAAAAGCCTAATTTCGATTTAGGGTTTTCGAGAATCTTAAATAATCAAAAATATTATTCTAAAATTTTCTAGCATTAATTCAATGCTAAATAATATTCTAATAAGATATAATAATCATAGGAATTTAAATATCATAATTCCTTGATCGTTAGACTTGATTCTCAAGTCATCTTTAAACGTTAACGTTTGAAACGTCTCAAAACGTTAAATATCGACTCATCTCAAAATGGTCGTAATAAAGCTGTAATCACTTTATTAAATTATTCCAATAATAATGGAATTAAATTCTAAGCTTAAAAACTTAGAAAATATCTCGAGCATTTAATTATCGATATGTAATCGACGTTGAAATATACTGTTGAAATACGTTACACATTCGTATTTCTCAATTCACATTCATTCGTGAATTGTACATAGGAATTTATTATTCCAAAATAATCGAAATCGTTATTCGATATATAAATAATCAAATTATTATAATAATATCCTAATTTACGAAATTAATATCGTAATTAGGCGTTTGAATAATCGGGGTATTACATTTAAGTATGAAATAATAATCTAGGGTATTAAATAAGCTTATATGAATTTATGTAGAATTTTTGGAAAACTTTAGTATCTAAGTTCATGAAATTCGAAAATTATAGTATATGATATTATATTGATATATGATCCATATTTAAGTGTTATCATATCATATTAATGATGTAGATTCATAATATATGGTTGTGTGAATTTATTGAAATTTATAAAAAAAAAATTGACCTAAGTCAAAATTTTCGAAAAGTGACTTAGGTAAATTTTATTCAATAGTTCATAATAAATAACAATTATGTTATAATAAGGATAGCTAAGGGTGATTAAGTGTTATGTGAATTTATTGGAATTTTTGAAAATTGTTTGGTGGATTAATTATAAGAACCGAAAATCATACCCTATGTGTATTAATGTTATAAATTTATTTTATCAAGTATAATTACATAATATGATCTAAAATAATGTTTTAGACATAGTATGATTTTATGGGAATTTTTAGAACAAGAATTGCACATAAAATAATAGAATTACATAAGAAATTAAATGTCACAGCCCCTCAATCCTAAATACGGATTAGCAGGGACTATAACTGTAAACATGAATGAACAACATGGAGACTCTCTTTAATAAAAGCATAATACATATGTCATTTATATTTTTGGACTATATTACATAATTTGGGGTTCTTGCAGCGGAAGACATGTGATAAGTACATATGACGATGTACTATCAAGGTATAAACTTTTCGGTGACAACAATCCTATTGCTCAACACTTTGCTCCATCCATCATCTGCTCAACTGCACATTTAAAAACAAACATGCGGTGAGTACAAGAATACACTCGGTGGACTCATGCCAAAATATTTTATCATTTGAAGATTACATTTGCCACATCATGGTAAGACACAGGGTTTTAGTTGAAATGCCTTGTGCTTACTAAAATCATTTTGTCATTTCTCAAAATCATCGCTGGCGGGCATTTTTTACGGTGTGTATGATCCATATCCTTATCATCATTCATCATAACATCATAGTCGAGCGTCGTGAAGGAGGCCTCCTCTACGACCCGTGACCGGCCGTGGTTGTCCTTACTGACACACGGTCACCTTAGTGTACCGTTAATCTAGCCGGTATTGTCCTTCCGGCATAGGATCCGATATCGATTTCATTCATAAGTTGGGAGCGACCCACAACATTCATAACATTCATAACATTCATAACATCTCATGGATAGGATACATACACAAAACATAAACATTTTGGCGGGTAATCTTGTAAACATTTAACAACAGTTGAAATAAGCATCGTAAATAAATATTTCAAAGCATTTTATTCTTGAGTAGAGTAAAGCCCACCGATGTAGGTGCCTTAATCCCATTTCTTGGATGTAAGTCCTAGCTTTAACCTATCTATTCTTGGCCTTGAGGTTTTGGAGTGGAAAAATCCATTGGGTCTTAGAACCCATATTTCTATTTTAGTGTATATCATGGTATGATATACACTCGATTAACCATGTGGTAGCACCTAGTCAAATATTTCACGTTAAGGTATGCTTTCGTGAAAATATCGTATCATGATGTTTTATCATAATTCGTACATCTTATAATGCTCTATCGTACCTTGCGACATAACATAATGAATGCATCGATTAATAGCATGTTAGTCACATAAGGCATACTTCACATAGGGTTTCCAACACTTAGTCAAATTTCAAGTGTTTTAATTTCAGCAAAACAGCTTGAAACAACCCAAGTGACGTACTTTGACGATCCATAACTCTCGATTCAGAATACGTATGGTCGCACAAAGATACATTCTGAAACCTCTAAACATGTACTACAAGTTCTAAGAAGAATTAAATCCAAAAGAGTCGTGGTTCTGAAGATATAGGGTCTCAAAGTGGGCAACTCAAACTGACTTCTATACTTAGAAAATTTTTCAGAATTTTCAGTTTTAGCTTAACGACGAGGGGTTTCTGAGGCTCGTAACTTTTGACTCACAATGCCAAAATGGCTGCAGGCTACCAATTTAGAAACCTTGTAACAAGTACTACATATGTCATGAAGACCATACTGGAAAATATCTAACTCATCGAGAAATACATAAGTCCAAAGTTGACTAGTTGAAATGGACAGTTTCCAGTAGGTGACTTTGGGTCGATGAAAGTATACCTATAAAACTTGGTTTGGGATAAAACTTTCCAGATCATAACTAGACATGGTGGGGAACATTTCTTATGAAGAAACCCAAGTCCAAATCGGACTACAAATGGCTTGAACACCTCACGTAAAGTCATACTCGAACAGCCTATTAACATAGAAATTTTCTAAGGCAGTTTGTCCAAAAGGCTTACTGAAATGCGTCAACTTTAAAAATTCACCGTGAGTTCATTATAAGGAATCTGGAAATGAAACCAATCATATTGAAAATCCACTTAAGTCTAGTTTTATCCAGAAAAGCCTCACTCAATGATTCACCATAGATTGGGAGATAAAATGTTTTACCACAAGCTATCACTCCCGTGACAGTTTTGTGCAGTTAACTTGTAAAATCTGGAATAAATAGTAAAGATTTTAGAAAATTCTGAAAATTTACAGGAATCTTCTAGACATGCTTAATTATGTTTCTGCCAAATTTTAGAGTTTTATCATTATCCAAACTTAAAACGAAAGCCACGCACTATGGGTGATAAACACGGCGATTTCGCAGATTTGTGCAGTGTTTTGATAAATACAATTAAAATAGCAAATCAAGTTGGATGGACTTGAAATTTTACAGAGGCATACTAGACACATATAATTTCAACATATCAAAATTCACAATCATCGGACCACTGAAACTTAGTCAAATAAATTCGTGAAGTTTCTGTTCGTCCAGGAAATCAACATGCAATGATCAAAAGTATTGAATCTACCTATTAAATCAACATGCAATCACTTTCAAGCATAGACCCAACACATTCAAGCATATTGATGAACATGCATGTGTATATCTTGATCATCCCTAGGATCTAAGGAGATGGAATCTACCTTAGCCATGAAATCGAGAGGATGAAGAGGAAGGGATGGCTGTCCATCTTGAGCTAGGAGCTTGTCTCCTCTCTTAGAATGGTGGAGTGGCTCTCATCCTCTTGTTGCTGCTGGTTTGGCCGTGGTGTGGAGGAGGTGGAGAGGATGGAAGGGTGTAGGGAGATGGAATGGCTGAAGTGGGGGTGTGTGGTGGTAGAGAGGTGGGGTGGTTGCATGGGGTGACAATTGTTGCCTCAAGTGACAATTGTCAAGCATAACCCATGCACAAACAACACCACACACCTCATGCACGAAAATATACAAGTATATATACATATATATCTGATTTTAATGTTTAGTTAGGCTTTTAATTAATCACATTGTCATATAGTAGATACATGCAATAGGAAAAATCAACAAGATAAACTTGTATACATAGGTGTATAGTTTTCGGCTTTTACACTATGCCAATGGGTCTAAATGCCAAACATTGATATATGTTATAACATATAGTTTAGATGATAGATAATATCATAGGATAAATTAATGGCATCATTTTATGCGATAAAAATCGAGTTCGAAAATTAGGGTTTTGAGCGTTTGAAAAATGGTCACTATCAAATCTTGATGATCTAGCATTGATTTAATGCTAAATAATACTGTAATTACATATACTAATCATAGGAAATTAATTCCTATAATTTCTTGATCGATTAAAATGCTTTTCGTTTCATCTCAAAGCGTTAACGTTTGAAAGCGTTGCAAAAGCGTTCATTATCGACTCATCTCGAAATGGTCGTCATTACTTTATTAAATTATTCCATTAATAATGGAATTTAATTCTAAGCAATTGCTTAGAAAATATCATGAATTTTAACTATCGATCGTGATCGACGTTAAAATAATCTTGTCGATATACTTCATATACTTTTATTTCTTAATTCACAATTCTCGGTGAATATAAAATAGGAATTCATTCCTTCGTAAATAATCGAAATCATTATTCGATATCTTATGGATTGAATCATCTCGTGAATTTCTAATTTACGGGTTTTAAATACCGTAATTGGGCGTCTAATTACTGCGGGTATTACATCCTACCACTTAAAAGAAATTTCGTCCCGAAATTTGCATACCTCATAAAGTATGGGTATCTTAACATCATAACATCATAACTTTCTATGTGCTTTTCTTTCGTCCATGGTTCTTCCATTGGACTTTTATTATAAGACCCAAACTTGCTTCTTTAATCGTTGAATAAATGCGATCAAATTAGTCGTAGATTTTCATCATAACCCATCTGAGTCAAAGGTCACATCATCATGTTGGTTTACGTGAATTGGGTCATTTTCGTATTTCCTTAACTGCGACATGAGGAAAACATTTCGTACTTTCCCCCAAATGTGGTGGAAGTACCAAGCTATAAACTACTAGGCTATCATTTCTAGGAGCTCGTGGGTCCTATAAAGCGTGATCTCAACATTCTTGTATCTAAACTTATAATTCCTCTAGATGGAGAAATCTTAAGAAACTTTAATTCCGCATTCAAGAATGCGATTCGGGTTCTGGCGTACCGGTAAGACTTTTATCATCTAAGCTTTTCTTATTCCTTGCCTCGTTGGTAGATATCTTAATCGTTTCATTTACAACGTCGGGACTTTATACCTTTGCTCACCTACTTTGTTACAATAAAGTGGTGGTCGATACTTCTTTTAAATGTCGCTTCATAAGGCTACATTGATCGTTGTTTGGCACTACGGTCGTACATAAACTTACCAAGTGGTACAATAAGTTCCCACCGATACCTTGGTTTATCACTTGTTCTATCGTATCCTTAAACATTCATCTTGTCCTTTTGATTGTCCTTACGCTTTGTGGTGGACATCTATGTTAAGGCTCGATCTAGTGTCTAACTCGTTTTGTGAGTTAGTTCCAAATCTAGGGTACTCTTGAAGTCTCTATCTGAGCGATAGGTTTTGGTACTCCTTGTAAATATCGATTTCCTTTATGTCGGTGAGCTAACTTATCGGATCTATGAGTCATCGAATAGGCGAGAGACAAAACATAATTGGCGAGTCGATCCACTACTAGCCATATAGTAGTGCAACTTCTTTATGACTTTGGTAAAATCATCATAAGATCTATTTCTATATCATTCTATTTTCATTCGTATATCTCTAGAGATCATAACTCTCTTATAAGGCCTTTGATACGATGTCTTTACTTGTTGGCAACCGAGACCTTTGCTCGACAATCATGGTTATATCTCATTCCATTCCTTGCTATCTAACTTTTCTCATAAATCATAATACATCTTAATAATGCACGGTTGGCGGTATGAGAAGGATCATGAAATTCATTCTTGGTTTTATTTCTAAGCTTATTATTGCTTGGAAATATATGTATATATCTCTCTTAGACAATATAACATTGTCTAGTGCTCCTTAAAATATCCTTTAGCTCTTCATTCCTTATTTTAATTTGCATTCTATTCCCATCTTCATTTTCTTTTTAGTCATATTTCACCTTGGTTGTGGGAATACTACTTACATTAGTCCTTGATTTCCCGACTATTTACTTTTCTCGTTTTCTTAACTTTTCGATGAGTTTTCCTTTTCTATAAGGACATACCATAATTTAGACTGAATTTTATATCTTAGGCATTAGATTCTACATTAACCTTTCATAGGTGATCATTTATCACATTTATAATCTTTTCTTGATTAGAGCCATCTTTCCTATCTTGTATCCAAGTTTCTTTGCTCGAAGAATAAATTCAAACTTTTGTAAATTGTGAAGGGTTCTTAACTTATTGATATAGGAGTGATGTTTCCAAGACTTTGGTATTTATACTCTTGTTACTATCGGAGGTAATAGATTTTGGCACTCAGTGAAGTCGTATAATTTCCTTTACATACAATTGGGCTAACTTGTCGGATCCATAAGTACTTTGGATTGGTAGGAAGTGAGCACTCTTGGTGAGTCTATCAACAATTACCAATATAGCGGTGTTCCTCTTTTGATTTGGGTAAGTTAAGTAGCGAAGTCCATCGTTATTTCATCCCATTTCCACTCGGGTATTTCCAACGGTGTAACTTTCCGTATGGACGTTGGTGTAATGCTTTCATCTGTTGGCAAACAAGGCGGTGTTCTCTGAAAAAGCTATGTCTCGTTTCATGCCTTCCCACCAAAACTTTTCTTTCGGTCTTGGTACATCTTAGTACTATACGGGTGGGCGGTGTAGGGTGTATCGTGAGCCTCAACCATTATTTCATTTTGAAGTTTTGCGTTAATGCGGGCATATTCTTCCTTGAGACAATAAGGCGTTGTCAAGCGCCTCTGGAAGTTCTTAAATCCTTCAGCCCTTACCCTTTCTCGGATCCTTTCTAACTTTTCCTCCATCCTTTGTCTCTCGGCGATCCTTTTCTTAAATCAGATTCTATCACTATTTCAAGTCATGAGTTAGGAAATTACATTCATGTGGCCTAAGTCATCGTGACACATAAGTTATTATTTATCTCATATTAATACATAGCCTTACTTTTATTAATCCGTGAGAATTGTGACTCTATTTTGGGGTAACTATCTTATTGGTCTTGTTACCTTAGAGTTCTTAATGGATCTCTAATAGTCGTTAATTAATCTATAAAATTCATGATCTTATTTTAGGTCATTGGCGTCTTTCATCTTTAATTGTTTTGTCCTTTGTCGGATCTACATTGTTCTCTTCTAAAGACACTATGTGCACGAGGAATATTTCTCTTTTAAGCGAAATTTACAAAGCGTATTTGGCAAAATTTTGCCCGGCTCTTAAAAGTCGTAAGACGACCTTGATTTTCTTTATGTTCTTTCTCGTCCTTTGAATAGATAAGAACATCATTTATGAGATTGAGATAAAAATTATCTAGGTATGTGTGAAACACTCGATTTTTGAGGTTCATAAGCAGGTGGTGCATTGGTTAGTCGAATGGCGTAACTATTATCTCATAGTAACCATATTTTATTGAACAATTCATTTCCGTATTTGGATACCATTCTTCAAGACCATATAATATTACATCATAATGCCTCGGTGAGGACTTTTCATACATTACTTACGGTCGGTCTCTGGTGGCGATTATAAAGCGTCTAGCTCTTTTTACACTCAAAACTTTGACACTTCTTCACCATATTCATAAACTCTTCCAAACTCATCATAAACCATTATCTACATATAAGTCTTATAGGATCCTAAGATTCTAGGTCTCTGAGTGACCTTTGTCGAGTTGTACTTCTCCTTGAAACTTGCCTTTCTCCAATGCGTTTTATTTTCATACTTGATGGTCGTTCTCTTTTAGAGAGCCGGTCAAGCTTCTCCCGTTTCTTCTTCAATACTAGAAGTTGGTGTTACTTTTATCAAAAAGTATGGTTGGGTTGGTAGCGGTAATTCTCTTAATCCGCGAGGGCGATAAGATTTTGTCCTTTTGCCATTCTCGTCTCTTTCTGGTACCATTGATGGCACAGGACGTGGGGCGGCGTTTGGAACATCATGGTACAACCATTCCTTTATGCCGTGCTGTGTAACTTGCCGAGGTCCAGGACAAGTACTCGTAGGTGTCGTTCCCTACGCATTATATGTATACTTAAGCCTGTTGACAAATCCTGGTAAGTCTGTCCAGGCTTTGGAATTTTTTCATGGAGAAATTATTCTTTTGATACTTCTTTTGCAAAATTCCTCCGATCTGTTGTAAATGACGATCGTCGTTGGGTACCATCCTCATTTGACACTCTATAGTTACAAGTATCCATCCGGAGGTGCAAAATTTTCCCAAAATTGTTCTAAATTCATTCCTAATTCATATTAAAAGAGCCGATATGCTCGTGTGAGTTATAACCTTGTAGGCCTTGGGGTTAACTCTTACTTGTTAAACTCCTTTTTCTTGTCATACGTAAACGGATATTTCTAGATAAATCCGACTTAATTTAAGCAATGGAGGATTTCTAAACAAGAAGGATCTCTTAAAGAATTATACACTTTAAGACATATATAACCCGTAGATGACTCATGACTCTTATCTTAATACTCATTTCGTTTTACATCTTGATCGTATATTGCCTTAAAGATATTCGCATAGGCGAGCGGTGGAGTCTTGATATTACGTCGTGTGAAACCTCTAACGAAAAGGTTAGGCCCAAGTCACTAATCACATGAATGACGACCATTTAAAACTTCTTGTCTCTAAAATTATATCTCGTTCCACATAGATATAATGATCCAAATCATTGGATAGCACTTTAGGCGATTCTAGGTTCAATTCGAGCTTGAGCAACATTTGCGATGGTCAAAATTCTCGTATAGGTAAGGAGATTTTCATTTCTTGATTAACTTACCACGAGTTGGGTTCTATCGCTTCTACGCATACTTGTGCGATGTCAGCGAAGCACCTAAATTGAACAAAATCTTATGGCTATTAGAAATTTTTCCTCATACATATTACGCCTTTTGGTTACTGTTTGTTACATTTTTCGATGCGAGGTATAGGCTTTGGTCTACGGTGTTCCCGTTTATTCAAGTAAACATCTATTTCATATGTCCTTGTCCTTTCCATTGGGACATTATGTTCCCTTGCTATGGCCTTACATTGCCTCATTCACTTTATACTTCTCGGTATTAGTATCGTTATGCTTTTACTAATAGCATTCATGGTTAGGTTTACATCAACTTATCCTTTGATATTGATATATTTCCATAATTAAGTCTTATCGTAGAGATCGTCGTGTCTCTATCACTATCATTCATTCTAATCCGGTATGAATGATTTAATTCCCTTTTCACTTTATCGATCTTAGGAATATATTTCTCATATATCCTTACTTTAAACTCCTTTCTAGAAATCCTTGTCTTGGCATTTAGTGCCATCGTTTGTAATATCCCTTTTGGATATCGTCATTTCTTCTTAATCTTTTATTGATTCATCATGCAATTTCGCATAAGATAAAATCCTTTGTCCACTTGGGGATGTATTATACTTTTGCTTTGACGTCAAATATCTTTACCATTTTCTCGACATTCAATGATTTCTTCATTTCCATGTCGAGATACTTAATACCTCACTTTATTGATCGTCACAAAAATATGGGGTAAGATTTACAATTAGGTCCACTTTAAGATCCTTCCATGTGAATCTTTTCACGTGTTCTCTTGGATGTATTTCCTTTGCAAGATCTATAGAAACTATCTTGCTTGTTAACTATTAAGTTACACGAGAAAAGCGTTTTGTGTCATTATAACTTAGGGTATTAAGATTTATTTCAAAATAATGAATCTATTTCTTAATCCGTTTCCTTACTTGAAGGAATTACCTTACTTATCAAGTCATAACATTTACGAAACTTATGTCATATCATGAACTATCTAATTGTATAGCTCATAATTTCTTACGCTATTTTTGACTTTTGTCCATTTTCTTGAGCATGGTATCTGAAAGTAATCTTACTTTCGTTATACTTCGGTTTCCACTTTCAGGACTAAAACCGTTATCATCGTCATATGGCTTGGTAGGGTAGTACCTTCGTACTCCATAACTTAAATTCTAAGCATCTCATTACCATGTCTTGACTTCGGAGTTATTTCCTCCATACTTAGTTCACATACTAGGGATATCCTAGCTATTCACACATCTCAAGGGTTATGATTTCTCAATCTCATTATCATCTGTTTAACCAAGTTTCAATTACTTGGAATCGATTATGCTCAAGCATAATCTCATTAACTTAGGTATAAGGCGAGAGATTTATTTCCTGAGATGCTATCATTTCTTCATATATATATTCTTTGAAAAGAATATCTTGTATGCATCTTTATTCTTTTAAACGTGTCTAACCTACTAGCGAGGTTTCAAGGATATCCAACTATCTTAAAGATAAGTTGTAATCGCTCTCGTCATGACATAATAAGGAAAATTCATATCCTACAGGTATCATATACTTTTCTTTACTTTTACTCTTTGCATTCAATGCTAAAGAGTATCTTATTCATAACTTTGTTATCATAACAGTCGTATGATGGTATAACTTCATTGTTATCATTCTTTGTTAACCCCATCAAGGGTCATCACATCCATGTGTATCATAGGAAAATAATATCTCGTCTCATCGAGATTTTCTTTACATCATAATTTCTTGATGTCTCTCACTTTCTTGATGCGAAACTTTTAGGTGACTAAAATAAGTCGACCTATTTCATGCCGACATTTATCGCTTTACTAATTCGCATTTAGGTGACAAGGTAAGTCAACTTTCATCTTACTTGATGGTTTCAAGAGTCGAGGAGAAATTATCACGACTACTTACGGAGGTATTGTCTCATCCATCAAGATAACATCTTTTCAATGATTGAATCGATATGTTCCTTGGGTGAATAAATGGGGCTCTAGGGTCCGAAGACCGAATGACGACTCTTGAGATTTCTTTGGTCATATGGGCTGGCGGACCGTCACAATTATATTCTCGATCACATAAGGCTTTGGGTTCAAAAGGACACTTTATAAATTTTTGAGTTGGAAGTTTTCTTGAAAGAAGTGAGAAACTCGAATGATTTCTCAATTGGAACTAGGTCGTAGAGTTAAACTCAATGACGAAATTGGGTAATGGATATAATTTGAAAGCTTATATACCGTAATAGGTCATCAACAAAGTTCTCATGTATGTCGAGGTTCTACTTGTATTCTTGAAGATCTTACTTTCTTAGTAACATTCTAGGATTAGTATCATACTATAACAGTCTTACTCTTTTCAAATCGTAGAACTAACTTCAACTGATTCTCATGAATTCTGGAGTAGGAATCAGAATTTGGTCCTTCATAAGAAATGAAGTATAGTGTATTAGGAGCACGTGGCGAAAACCGTCGTCGTCGGAGTTCACACGATCGAGAACTAGTCAAAACAAAATCACTGCGCGGTGCGGGAAATTTACACGCTTTCGCGCCGAGGTCATAGCGATGCCGACACCAAGGTCGTGCATGCCGTTACCGATGCTGGGTAGTACAGAATATTGCCGACACCGGGTCAGACAAACTACCCGTCGACATGTCAAATTCGATGTTATAAATGCCGATTTTGAAGTCGATAGTCGCACATGCCGAGGTCGGCCGTGGTCGTACATGTCGGTCGAACAATTTCGTATAAATCTTTCACTTTTCTTCACTCAAGATGGAATGAAATTCTCAAATCCATCACTAATCTTGTTCTTGTAATTGAAGGAAGTTCTTACTTCTATGTTCTTTCGTAAAAAGGGATCATCGTCTTATAAAGTCTACGTTACATTGAACTAGCATGCTCATCATCATAATCAACTTTGAGATTGAAGTAAAACTTGAATATTCCTCGTAGCTCATTTATACATACGTATTTTGTTGAATTTAAAGAATTCAACATATCATATTGACAATTCAATGTCCAATCTCAATCATCTTAAACATTAATAATCATAACTTTGTTCATAATAATGAACCCTTATTAAATTCGAAATTCCAACATTTCATCTTTGGCATATCGTGCCAAACTTTCTCATATCATTGTCATCATCTTTCTTATATCTTCCTTCTTTTCATAACTTTCTTGACAAGTCATTTGTCATATCATTCATTTTCAACCGTTCTCATAGCTTTCATTTCTTTTCAAAGATCATTTCAATCATCCTTCACTTTAAACTTTTCATTTTATTTAAAAAATCATTTCATAAACATTAAATCAAACGGGCTAATTTTCAAAACTTTGGGAAAAGTCATTTACCTCATTTCGGTTGAGCTTGATGTGATGGAGTGTTGAGCATTGTCGGTGATCTCTAGAAGTCTAATGACTCAATCTAGACTTAACCTTAAAGGAGATTTTGGGTTCAAGCGAACAGCTCGATACCACTCTGTCATGACCCACAATCCTAAATACGGATTAGCGGGGACTATAACTCTAAACATGAATGAACAACATGGAGACTCTCTTTAATAAAAGCATAATACATATGTCATTTATATTTTTGGACTATATTACATAATTTGGGGTTCTTGCGGCGGAAGACATGTGATATGTACATATGACGATGTACTATCAAGGTATAAACTTTTCGGTGACAACAATCCTATTGCTCAACACTTTGCTCCATCCATCATCGCTCAACTGCACATTTAAAACAAACATGCGGTGAGTACAAGAATACACTCGGTGGACTCATGCCAAAATATTTTATCATTTGAAGATTACATTGCCACATCATGGTAAGACACAGGGTTTTAGTTGAAATGCCTTGTGCTTACTAAAATCATTTTGTCATTTCTCAAAATCATCGCTGGCGGGCATTTTTCTGGTGTGTATGATCCATATCCCTTATCATCATTCATCATAACATCATAGTCGAGCGTCGTGAAGGAGGCCTCCTCTACGACGCCGTGACCGACCGTGGTGTCCTTACGACACACGGTCACCTTAGTGTACACGTTAATCTAGCCGGTATTGTCCTTCCGGCATAGGATCCGATATCGATTTCATTCATAAGTTGGGAGCGACCCAACATTCACATTCATAACATTCATAACATCTCATGGATAGGATACATACACAAAACATAAACATTTTGGCGGGTAATCTTGTAAACATTTAACAACAGTTGAAATAAGCATCGTAAATAAATATTTGAAAGCATTTTATTCTTGAGTAGAGTAAAGCCCACCTGGACTGTAGATTGCCTTAATCCCATTTCTTGGACTGTAAGTCCTAGCTTTAACCTATCTATTCTTGGCCTTGAGGTTTTGGAGCTGGAAAAATCCATTGGGTCTTAGAACCCATATTTCTATTTTAGTGTATATCATGGTATGATATACACTCGATTAACCATGTGGTAGCACCTAGTCGAATATTTCACGTTAAGGTATGCTTTCGTGAAAATATCGTATCATGATGTTTTATCATAATTCGTACATCTTATAATGCTCTATCGTACCTTGCGACATAACATAATGAATGCATCGATTAATAGCATGTTAGTCACATAAGGCATACTTCACATAGGGGTTTCAACACTTAGTCAAATTTCAAGTGTTTTAATTTCAGCAAAACAGCTTGAAACAACCCAAGTGACGTGCTTTGACGATCCATAACTCTCGATTCAGAATACGTATGGTCGCACAAAGATACATTCTGGAAACCTCTAAACATGTACTACAAGTTCTAAGAAGAATTAAATCCAAATGAGTCGTGGTTCTGAAGATATAGGGTCTCAAAGTGGGCAACTCAAACTGACTTCTATACTTAGAAAATTTTTCAGAATTTTCAGTTTTAGCTTAACGACGAGGGGTTTTGCGAGGCTCGTAACTTTTGACTCACAATGCCAAAATGGCTGCAGGCTACCAATTTAGAAACCTTGTAACAAGTACTACATATGTCATGAAGACCATACTGGAAAATATCTAACTCATCGAGAAATACATAAGTCCAAAGTTGACTAGTTGGAAATGGACAGTTTCCAGTAGGTGACTTTGGGTCGATGAAAGGTATACCTATAAAACTTGGTTTGGGATAAAACTTTCCAGATCATAACTAGACATGGTGGGGAACATTTCTTATGAAGAAACCCAAGTCCAAATCGGACTACAAATGGCTTGAACACCTCACGTAAAAGTCATACTCGAACAGCCTATTAACATAGAAATTTTCTAAGGCAGTTTGTCCAAAAAGGCTTACTGAAATGCGTCAACTTTAAAAATTCACCGTGAGTTCATTATAAGGAATCTGGAAATGAAACCAATCATATTGAAAAGCCACTTAAGTCTAGTTTTATCCAGAAAAGCCTCACTCAATGATTCACCATAGATTGGGAGATAAAATGTTTTACCACAAGCTATCACTCCGTGACAGTTTTGTGCAGTTAACTTGTAAAATCTGGAATAAATAGTAAAGATTTTAGAAAATTCTGAAAATTTACAGGAATCTTCTAGACATGCTTAATTATGTTTCTGCCAAATTTTAGAGTTTTATCATTAGCCAAACTTAAAACGAAAGCCACGCACTATGGGTGATAAACACGGCGATTTCGCAGATTTGTGCAGTGTTTTGATAAATACAATTAAAATAGCAAATCAAGTTGGATGGACTTGAAATTTTACAGAGGCATACTAGACACATATAATTTCAACATATCAAAATTCACAATCATCGGACCACTGAAACTTAGTCAAATAAATTCGTGAAGTTTCTGTTCGTCCAGGAAATCAACATGCAATGATCAAAAGTATTGAATCTACCTATTAAATCAACATGCAATCACTTTCAAGCATAGACCCAACACATTCAAGCATATTGATGAACATGCATGTGTATATCTTGATCATCCCTAGGATCTAAGGAGATGGAATCTACCTTAGCCATGAAATCGAGAGGATGAAGAGGAAGGGATGGCTGTCCATCTTGAGCTAGGAGCTTGTCTCCCTCTCTTAGAATGGTGGAGTGGCTCTCATCCTCTTGTTGCTGCTGGTTTGGCCGTGGTGTGGAGGAGGTGGAGAGGATGGAAGGGTGTAGGGAGATGGAATGGCTGAAGTGGGGGTGTGTGGTGGTAGAGAGGTGGGGTGGTTGCATGGGGTGACAATTGTTGCCTCAAGTGACAATTGTCAAGCATAACCATGCACAAACAACACCACACACCTCATGCACGAAAATATACAAGTATATATACATATATATCTGATTTTAATGTTTAGTTAGGCTTTTAATTAATCACATTGTCATATAGTAGATACATGCAATAGGAAAAATCAACAAGATAAACTTGTATACATAGGTGTATAGTTTTCGGCTTTTACACTATGCCAATGGGTCTAAATGCCAAACATTGATATATGTTATAACATATAGTTTAGATGATAGATAATATCATAGGATAAATTAATGGCATCATTTTATGCGATAAAATCGAGTTCGAAAATTAGGGTTTTGAGCGTTTGAAAAATTGGTCACTATCAAATCTTGATGATCTAGCATTGATTTAATGCTAAATAATACTGTAATTACATATACTAATCATAGGAAATTAATTCCTATAATTTCTTGATCGATTAAAATGCTTTTCGTTTCATCTCAAAGCGTTAACGTTTGAAAGCGTTGCAAAAGCGTTCATTATCGACTCATCTCGAAATGGTCGTCATTACTTTATTAAATTATTCCATTAATAATGGAATTTAATTCTAAGCAATTGCTTAGAAAATATCATAATTTTAACTATCGATCGTGATCGACGTTAAAATAATCTTGTCGATATACTTCATATACTTTTATTTCTTAATTCACAATTCTCGTGAATATAAAATAGAATTCATTCCTTAGTAAATAATCGAAATCATTATTCGATATCTTATGGATTGAATCATCTCGTGAATTTCTAATTTACGGGTTTTAAATACCGTAATGCGAGCCAACTATGAATGTGAATCGCTTGTCAGGTAGCTCCCAACTTTATCGTAAAATCGATATCGGATCCTACGGATGCGAAATTCACAGCCAGGGTTAACGTGTACACCTAAATGACTGTGAGCCGTTAGCAACATCTTCGGCCGATCATAGATCCTAGTTAGATGCAGAATCCCTGACTATGTGATTGTGAGCCGTTAGCAACATCTTCGACCGGTCACGGCGTCGGTAGAAGGAGGCCTACTTCTACGGCGTGAGATCAGTTGTGAATAGTTATGTAAATGATATGGATCATACGAATCAGAAAATGCCTGGCCAGGCGAATCTTTTGAGAAATGATAAAGTGTTTTGGTATTCATGAGTTATTTCAACTAAAATCCTCGTGTTATACTAATGGGCAGTGTAATTTAATAAAATGATTTTGGCATGAGTCCACTAAGTGCAATCTTGTACTTAGCCCTGCATGTTTGTTTTTAAATGTGCAGGTTGAGCTGCTGATGGATGGACAAGTGTTGAGCAGTCGGAGTTTTTGTCACTGATAGTTTACCTTGAATGTATATCGTCATATATGCATTCACATGCTTTCCGCTGTTCAGAACACTTAGTTGTATTTTGAATATTACTTATGTTACCTTCAGATCAGTTGAATCCTTTTGTTGATGATCTGTTGGTCTAGTTTGTATGAAATCGTTGTGTGTTTATCTATAACAGTTTGAAGTCTTGAAAGGTTATTGGTAATTATGTTCTTAATCCCTGTTTAATAGTAACAGTCCCGTTAATCCGTACTTTAGATTGGCGGGCTCTTACAATACTGCTTCCAATTCAAATTCTTTTTTCATCTCATTTTAAATCTATCTCTAAAGAACTTATGAAAATCACATATGCAAGCCACACGTGTGGACGTCTACACATGAAACTCCCACTTCTCAATAGATTAAAATATTTTATTTAGAAATCTCATCTAACAAACTTATGATAAATAGTGCAAGCAAGCCACGCGTGTGGACGTTTACTCACAGTGCTTACCACTTTGTTTAGAGATCAAAAAGTGGAAGTCTTGACATCTTTAATTTAAAAATTAATATATTGAGTTTCTTGCTTAGTCTTTTGTTTCAAAATGTTTTTCCATGCAGATCACGTAATCCTAGCATGCTTTCTATAGAACTCAACATGTAAAACATGCTCGTAGAATTCTAAAACATACTTCAAACCGCGATAAACCTAGCATGCTTGCTATACACATTCAATCACGAAAATATATTACATATTTATCTACGTAATTAAACATACATAGCATGCTACTGCATAATTTAAACATCGACGACACGCTTTGAAAAATAAAAATAAAATAAATTTGTTCATCGCGGCCCACTCGTGGATCCTGTACTTCCCTGCCTAAGTTATTACATAAATTTTAAAAGTACAAATCTTCAAAAATCTCGAAATGGACCTCGCGTGCACGGGCACGGACTCGTCAAAACTGGATTTGGGCCAAAAATCAAAAAATAGGCCAGAACAGTGAATCGGGCCAGGTCAGCTCAGAAATCTGGATTTGGGTCGAAAATGGGTCTAGGCCGAAAAATGGATATGGGCTACAAATGGACTGGTTCAGCCCAAGTGGACTGGGCCGCGCGTGCTAGGGCACAGCCCATGCGCACGCCCAGCCTCCCAACCGCATAATGCCTCCCCATCACCCTACCTCGTCGCTGCCGCCACTTGCCGACGCCACCTTGCCACCGCCGCTGCCGAGCGACCTGCTGCTAAAGACACCGATAAAACCTACGCGTGACTCTCGTGCTGGGCCTACCCTCTTGTTTCATACGACGGGCACCCACGCGTCGAGGTCGCAGATTGCTCTAGGACCTGCCGACGTATCCCAGCACGATGCCGAGGCACCTACGCGAGAATCGCATGTCCTGTACGCCCGACTTCCGACGTCGTCGAGAGCGAGCGTTGTGCATCCGTGCGCGGGTCTGCATGCTGAGAGCATGCCCCGTCGCATGCGTTCGCCCGCACGCCTCATCGGACTATCGAAGCCTCCCATCCGTGCACTGCCGAGGTTGTCTGCCTCTATTCGCCAGCTTGCTGCTGAAGCTCACGCATAACTGTCGAGCGATGTTCTGCGAGCGCCGAGGACGCCTAGCATGTCGTCGTCCGCACGCCCTCACGATGTGCGTCCACCTTCCGACCTGTCTCCCATCATACCGAGCGACGGTACTCCGTCGTCTCGTTCTTCATGTTTTTTTCTTCGTTTCTCTTTTTACAGATTAGATTTACAAAAATAAATCATAATATAACCACGGATTTTCTAGTGGTGAAAAATGAAATCCAACAAAAAAACCAAAACAAAAAATTCGACCCATGATGAACAACAGATCCATAATTAATTAATTGTGCATGTAATAATCAAACATGAGTTAATCCAACAGAGCCAAGATACTAATCCCAGGCTCTGATACCAATTGTAGGGAAATCTTATTTTAACCTTCTCCCGATGATCTATCTTGGATGTTTGATTCACCATACATTGATTATATACCTAGCATGGACCTATATAATTACTTGTAACACGTTGGTGTTTTTCTCGTGTTTACTTGTGAATTTGTTGGACAAAAGGATGATCAAGACTCGTGTTTTGATCTTCTGGACTGTATCCCGTTAGCCAAAACTCCAATGCTGAGTGAGAGCAATCTATGGATAATACTGCAAATTTTGCCTTCTTCCACACTATGAAAATTTTGAGAATCTCAATAATAGGAATAGTGTTTTTCTGATTTTCTCTCACCTTATATTTATAATGTAACCCTAGAAACCTATTAGGATAGGATCTTTGTATATCTAATAAATACAATCACATCTTCTCAAATAGAGAGAATCAAAACAGAGTCCAGTGGGAATCTATCATGTGGTGGACGAAATTCCTGCAGCTCCAGGTCTTGATGAGCCAGCCCAGGGATCAAATGCAAGGAATAAAGATATGTCTCAAATGAATTAATTATCTTATATTCAGCCCAGAACATAAATTAATTCATAAACATTTATTCATGCCACTAGAGAATAAATGCTGACTTACCCCTTTATTTCTAAAGTTGAGTCGGGTTTGCACGTAGACTTCACGAATCCCCGTATTTATGATATCGCACGTCAATTAATTATTTATAGTGTTCTAGCTGCTTAAAATAATTAATCTCTTTAATTCCTTAAGTAGTACAACTCAACCTTATTATTTTACTTAAGATAACTCAACCTTCAGGGTTTAGTATAATAAACCATTTGATCTCCTTAAGGGGACGTCATCATCCTAAACGGACATGGTGACTCGATACAGGTAACTAGCATGACATACAAGCACTACCACCACCCAAGATGCGGAGAATATTGGGTTATCTCATGTAACCCTCGTCCATAACAAGTCAAAGTGATGGTCATCATCTCATACTTACCTAAAACCTTATCGAGGTTTAAATCAACGTAAAGTCACCGAGATCTAGGTTCTTCACGATGGCCAGATAGAAGAACTCATCTCACTGTGATCCATCAATACGTCAGAGACGTACCAGTATAGACAAGCTACCAAGTCAAGTCACTTCTTATCTATACCGCAACCTATATCGACAACTTGTCCTCAAGTTATCTCAGCTATGATCATTTTTATATCACATTAAGCTTGACCAATCATATAGACTTCTGTGATCTACTACACACTGTATGATCTAACTTATATATGAGATAAAGGGACATACATATCTCGACGAGGTGGAGGACGCAGAGGAGGAAGAGGAGGCAGAGGTGATAATTTCCATTAGGATGATAGACACCATGAGTTTGAATATGAAGATGAGGAGGCATATGGGTATGCTGATGCTGATGAGAGGAAACCAAGAGGAAGGGATCGAGAAGATAATAATATATGGAACATCAAGATGAATATCCCTTCTTTTCAAGGAAAAAACGATCTTGAATTATACTTGGAGTGTGAGAGAAATGTGGAGCTCATGTTTGATTGCTATAACTATTCCGAGCTCAAGAAGGTAAAGTTAGCAGCAATAGAGTTATCTGATTATGCACTTGTTTGGTGGGATCAGTTGGTGAGTAGTAGGAGGAGAAATCGAGAGCAGCCTATCCAGACATGGGAAGAGATGAAGGCTGTGATGAGGAAGCGATTTGTGCCTAATCATTATTACTTTGAGCTTTACAACAAATTGCAGAATTTGAGGCAAGGGTCGAGGAGTGTGGATGACTACTTCAAGGAGATGGAAGTAGCCATGATTCAAGCCAGTATTGTTGAAGATGGAGAGACGACTATGGCATGATTCTTGGCTGGATTGAATTGGGAGGTTCGCAATAAAGTGGAGTTGTAGCATTATGTCGAGTTGGAGGACATGGTTCACATGGTCGTAAAGATTGAGAACCGACTCAAGAGGAGGGGTAGTGGCAGTAACATGAAGCAGAATCAGTCCAATTAGAGGTAGTCCCAAAATGTTAGTGGTTCTTCATCAAGAGGAAACCAATGGAAGAATGAGAAGCATCTGAAGGGGGAGAACTGGCCATTTGTAAAGCCAAGAACAGATCCTACGAGTTACCAACTCAAGCCAATCCTGTCGGTACCCGGAACCGTGATTTGAAGTGTTTTACTTGTCATGGAATTGGGCATATTGCTAGAGAGTGTTCGAATAAGAGGTGATAATCATTCGGGATGATGGAGAGGTGGTGACCGATGATGAGGGTGAGACTACTAATCCAAAGATGCCAGCCTTGGAGGATCCCTGTGATGAAGAGATTGAAGCACCTAGTGCACTCATTTTGGTTGCTAGGAGAACTTTGAGTGTGCAGAATCAAGTGAGTGATATTGAGCAGCGAGATAACATCTTTTATACGAGGTGCCATGTCAAAGATAAGGTGTGCAGCGTGATCATCGATGGTGGGAGTTGTACCAATGTGACTAGCATGACCATGGTTGAGAAGTTAGGGCTACCATTAGTGAAGTATCCCAAGCCATATCGGTTGCTTGTGGCTGAATGATAGTGGCATTGTCAAGGTGACGAAACAAGTGAATATTCTGTTTCGCATTGGAAAGTATATGGATGAAGTTCTTTGTGATGTGATTCCGATGTAGGCGAGCCATATTCTATTGGGATGGTCGTGGCAGTTTGATAGAAGAGTGAAGCATGATGGCTTTATGAACAAATACTCCTTCGAGTTCAATCAAAAGAATGTGTCACTTGTTCCTCTTACTCCAAAACAAGTTTATGAGGATCAAGTGTTGTTGCAAAATGAGTTGGAGTTGGTGAAGTCAATTGGGCAAAGGGATGGAAGTAAGGAGAATGGAGTAGTCCAAAAGTCTTTTCTTGCGAGAGCTAGTGATTTGAAGTGGGTGGTGAATGAGGAGAAGCCATTGGTTGTACTAATGTACAAGGAGATTTGATTCCTACTAACAATCTTGATTCTCTGCCCTCTTCAAATTATTCTTTTCTGCATGATTTTGATTATGTCTTTCCTGAAGATACGCCTCATGGTTTACCACCAATTTGAGGGATTGAGCATCAAATTGATTTTGTGCCTGGAGCAACATTTCCTAATAGACCAACCTACCGAACCAATCCGGAGGAGACGAATGAGTTGGAATGGCAAATTGAAGAGTTGTTGACCAAAGGGCACGTGAGGGAGAGTTTGAGTCCATGTGCAGTTCCAGTTCTACTTGTGCCAAAGAATGACTCGACTATGAGGATGTGTTGTGATTGCCAAGCTATCAACAACATCACGGTAAAGTATTGACATCTTATTCCTCGTTTAGATCATATGCTTGATGAGTTGTATGGTTCTTGTGTGTTTTCTAAGATTGATTTGAGGAGTGATTATCACCAAATTAGGATTAAAGAGAGAGATGAGTGGAAAACTTCTTTTAAAACAAAAGTTGGTTTGTATGAGTGGTTGTTTATACCCTTTGGATTAACTAATGCATCAAGTACATTTATGCATATAATGGATCAAGTTTTGCGTGCTTTTATTGGTATTTTTGTTGTGGTCTATTTTGATGATATCTTAGTCTATAGCAAGAGTCATAATGAGCATGTTGAGTATTTGAGATCTGTTTTAAATGTGCTTAGGAAAGAAAGACTGTTTGCTAATCTTAAGAAGTGCATCTTTTGTACGGACAAGCTTGTGTTTCTTGGTTTTGCTGTTAGTTCACAGGGTGTACGAGTTGATGAAAAGAAGATACGAGCTATCCAAGAGTGGCTAAGTCCGAAGAGCATTGGTGAGTTAGGAGTTTTCATAGACTTGCTAGCTTCTATAGGAAATTTGTGCCCCAATTTAGCAGTGTTGCAGCACCATTAACGGAAGTCATCAATAAGAATATGGTGTTCCGTTGGGGAGAAGAACAAGAAATGGCGTTTGAGCTTTTAAAGTTCAAATTGACACATGCCCCGGTATTATCTCTTCCTAACTTTTCTAAGTCTTTTGAGATTGAATGTGATGCTTCTGGTGTTGGAATTTGTGCAGTTTTGATGCAACAAGGGATACCAGTGGCGTACTTTAGTGAGAAGTTTAATGGAGCCGCTTTGAACTATCGTACATAAGATAAGGAGCTTTATTCGCTGGTCCGGGCTCTAAAAACATGGCAACACTATTTGTGGACTAAGGAGTTCGTCATTCACACCGATCATGAGTCATTGAAGCATTTGAATAGGCAGTACAATTTGAATAAGAGGCATGCGAGGTGGATGGAGTTCATTGAGACGTTTCCATACGTTATCAAATACAAGTAAGGAAAAGAGAATGTGGTGGCTGATGCACTTTCTCGGAGGTATGCCTTGATCTCTACTTTAGATGATAAGTTTCTTGGATTTGAGTGCATTAAGAGTGTGTATGTGAGTGATGATGATTTTGGTGAGATCTATCAAGCATGTGAGAAATCTGCTAGTGAAGAGTACTTTAGGCATGATGATTGATCGAGCTAAAAACACACTCAAATTCACTCGCAATCGTACGAGGTAATTGTAGCGTGATAAGTTAACCCAAGTCGTCTCTCAAGGAAAACTTAACAGGGCTTATTGTTCATGTCATACACATAAAGCGATTAAATCCTACACATTCTAATACCAACGAGGGGTTTTGAAACATACGGGAATTGAAATACGAGAAATAAAATCAATCCTAAGCTAGGGGTTGTCAATCTCGAGCTAAACTAATAAAGCATTAAATCTAAACCACGGGTTGTCAATCCCTAGTTGAACTATGAAAGCAATAAAACGAAAGCAATAAACAAAAGCAATAGCAAACCTATTCTTAAGGTTCGTCAAGCCCTAATCAAAGTCTACTTGTAAATGAACCATAATCATCAATCAACCAACAAGAACAAGAATTAATCAAAAGCAGAAAATCATATATCAAATAGAATCCAACAACAATCATAAAGTAAGAAATCACGAAACAATAATATAAATCAAAGGAGCAGGAAAACAATCCACTGTCACTATGGAATTGAATTCAACAGAAATCATCAAATAATAATACTTAGAACTTAATTCCAATAGAACTGATAAATTCAAAGCATAAATTAAACAGCATAAAACGATAAACTAAATTATTCAATCGATAAATTAAGAACATGAAACAGTACTGAATTTCTCTCTGATGTCGTGTGGAAGAACTCCCGGAAGAAATTGGCGAGAGGCACCGCGGAAAAGGACTGCGAACCAAAAATCAGAACTGAGCCCATAAAAATGACCTAACGCGTGTATTTATATTTAGTGAGATTGAGCGCCGGTTTGGAGGTGAGTGCCGGCTCAGAAAACAATCTATATTGATACTGAGCGCTGAGTAGACCGAGCACTCACTCACAATAGTCACTGACTCAGAAACGAACGCTGGTTTGGAGTGAACGCGCGAGAAAAATTAGCTGAGCGGGAGTTGGGATCCAGCGCCGGTTGGAGAGCTAGAAGGAGGATCGCTGAACGCTACTGGAGATGCGCTACGGAGGTGGGAGTGCAGCGCCGGGGGAGGGAGGCCGGGCGATGCCCAGCGCTGGATGGGATGCAGTGTGCACGGCAGGAGGGAGGCTAGGCGACGAGTTGAGCGCCGGTTGATACGGAGCAGGCGCACGATTATGCAGGAGGTTGGGCGCGGACGAAGCGCCGGATAGGTCGCGCAGGCACGGCCTCGGCTGGCGCCGAGCGGGCGCTGGTTTCAGCCGGACGGGTTACGCGCGGGAGGAACACGAGCGGGCGCCATGGTTGAGCGCCGATAGGCAAGGCACTGCTGTATGAGCGCCGGTGCGTGGGCGCAGCGCCGGCGCCGCGGGCGAGCGGGCGCTGGTCGACGCGGGCGCGCGGGCGAAGCGCCGATTTAGGCGGCGCTTGACTGAAATTGTGGCGAGCCGCTGGGTAGAACGATGCGCGTGGCGGGCGCCGCGGCGCGCGCCCGGGGTGGCCGAGGTGGGCGCGTGGGCGCGCACGAGCGCGCTGGCGCGCGCGGCGTTGGGCCATGCGACGGGTGCCGTGCGCGATTTTAACAATTCGACTCGCTCTCCTCGCTCAACTCCGACGTACGCATTTTCCGCCACGAACTCCTGTCGAGATGCTCTTCATTATACTTGATCCTTGAAGATTCATTTCATCCTATTTAATGCCGATTTTCTGCAAAACATTGAAACGAACCAAGTAAGTCCGTATCGATAAATAATAATCGAACCAACGGCATACATAGGATAAACTAATGAAAATGACATGTAAAAAAATACCAAGAATAAGCACAAATTCATACCAAACAACTCCCCCATGCTTATCCATTTACTTGTCCTCAAGCAAACTCTATACCAATAAGAATAAGGAAGATAATTCATGCAACTTCACTCTTAGTCTAATCAATCAAACCTTATTTTTTCCCCACACTTGGTGTTTACGAATTCAAAGATAATGTGAAATAAATCTAGGATGGCAATTGATTTCCAATAAATAAAAGGGTAACCTCTGCTCAGACCCAACTCTCCGTTAGGGGTGAATTAACTAATGTGGTCACCTTTAGCAACAAGTTTATTTTATAATAAAGAAAGTATTAACAGATTTTGGAACAATGTTCGAAAGGCGAATTCTCGATGAACTCGAGTCTCCTATCGTGGTTTCCCATGCCCATTTCTCAATTTACGAGAAAGAGGGGCAGAATCCCATCCTCCACTCATACAATCTCAACAAAAAAAAATGGAGTTTCATTCTCCTTCTTTTCTCTTCCTTTTCACACCCTTTTTTTATATTTTTATTTATTTTAAGAAACAAGTATAAATATGGCCACAATGTTAACACTACCCCTAACATTAGTCGGACAAATCACATCAATTTCCCCTATTCATTTTCTATCAATCACAATCTCGTCAATTCACATTACAATGAAATCATATATCACCAAAATTCTCGAAATTCAAAATCAATTGACCAATACCACGTAGTTCAACAGACAAATCAAAATCCTAACTTACTCGCATAGACAAAGCTTAAGTCCAAACAATCAAAATAAGCACAAGGGCACATCATTACATACAAAATATATATATCACGCCCACAAAACCAAATACTCTCTCCCCACATTATATTCGAGCACCGCCCCTGCTCAAAACATTAATAACATAAAATAGCCGATAGAGGAGGAGACTTCGATAATAGATGGAAGTGGCGGTTGGAATGTGAGCGCACGGCAGTAACCGAGTGTCACGGCTTCACCACACCGCTACAACGCTCCAATTCGAGCAAAACAAACTCAACGACAATGCATGATCAACGAGAACAACGAAACAAAACAAAAAAGAAAGACGTAAAAGAAAATAAAAATCCGTGGGTAAACTCCCACGTAGTACTCAGTTTAACGTCCCGAGCCCGACGTATTCCGGTCAACAACGGACTATCCATAGTCCTTAACCTGCAGGAATACCATCTCAGCCAGAGCATCAGTAGTAACCATATAAGCACAAGGGACAATCAAGGAAGAAAATAATAACTCATTTAAGCTCAAATCGAACATCCTATTCTCCAAAGTGAAATAGATAATTTCAATTCCCAAAACACAATACTTTGGTGAATTAGGATGTTCACAAATTATGGATGTTACCTCAACCTTTGTCCTCACTTTGTCCTCCTCTCGGGAACACGTATTTCAATTGTGGAGGCAGCTTCTTTCATTTCCGTGAGTGGGCTTTGCATGCTAGAAACTTCACGTGCCCACTCTGCTTCATCATCTCTTCATCCTCCTCCAGTGTTTGGGTAGTTCTTTCACCTCCAGAGTGAGTTTCGCGTGTTATCAATTTCACGTGCCCACTTTTCCTCGCCGTCGTCTTGTAACAACTTTCTCGTGGCTCGATCCCGCTTCTCATCCTCACGTGCCCATTCTTTCTCATTTTCCACCTTCTTTGGTTGCAGCGACTGTCAGTGTCTCTCCCACCCAATTTCAATAATTGGGTCACTTTCAGAATAGTGACCGCCGACCTGATCGATTGGTTTGAAGTTCCTCCATTGCCGCACCACCATCAACTAGGCTATCGACATGTCCCACTCAAGCCTCCAAACGCTGAAGTGAGGCCATAAGCATCCAAACTTTGACAAACTTATCATCCCAAGTCGGGCATTTGAGGTGGAGGTGGCTGCTACGGTATGAATACTTGAGGTGGAGGTGGTTGTTGTGAGTACGGATATCGCGGTGGAGGTGGTTGATCCCAAGATGGATTGTAGGATTAATCCTCATAGTGCGCGAGGTGGTTGATCCCAAGAATGATTGTAGCTCGATCCTCATATCGGTGGAGGTGGTTGGTCCCAGAGGGATCATAGCTTGTTGCTCGGGGTAGGATCGTAGGTTTGATACTCATGGTTTGACGGGTATCCCTCAAAATAGTCGAACCTGGCTCCTTTTTCGTAAGAAGAATTTGCCAATACGACGAACTTTCCTCCCCCCAGCCCATTTGACCACATTCGTACTGCTGATACCCCTGCATTAACAGACACCAACAATAAAAACAAGATCACACGCACCGGGGGGAGAAAATAACCAAACAGAACGAAAAGTAACACAAAACAAACAACACAAACAATACACCTAAAGTTTTCCCCGACAACGGCGCCAAAATTGATCGAGCTAAAAACACACTCAAATTCACTCGCAATCATACGAGGTAATTGTAGCATGATAAGTTAACCCAAGTGGTCTCTCAAGGAAAACTTAACAGGGCTTATTGTTCATGTCATACACATAAAGCGATTAAATCCTAAACATTCTAATACCAACGAGGGGTTTTGAAACATACAGGAATTGAAATACGAGAAATAAAAGAAATCCTAAGCTAGGGGTTGTCAATCCCGGGCTAAACTAATAAAGCATTAAATCTAAACCAGGGGTTGTCAATATCTAGTTGAACTATGAAAGCAATAAAACGAAAGCAATAAACAAAAGCAATAGCAAACCTATTCTTAGGGTTCGTCAAGCTCTAATCTAAGTCTACTTGTAAATGAACCATAATCATCAATCCACCAACAAGAACAAGAATTAATCAAAAGCAGAAAATCATATATCAAATCAAATCCAACAATAATCATAAAGCAAGAAATCACGAAACAATAATATAAATCAAAGGAGCAGGAAAACAATCCACTGTCACTATGGAATTGAATTCAACAGAAATCATCAAATAATAATACTAAGAACTTAATTCCAATAGAACTGATAAATTCAAAGCATAAATTGAACAGCATAAAACGATAAACTAAATTATTCAATCGATAAATTAAGAACATGAAACAGTACTAAATTTCTATCTGATGTCGTGGGGAAGAACTCCCGGAAGAAATTTGTGAGAGGCGCCGCGAAAAAGGACTGCAAACCAAAAATCAGAACCGAGCCCATAAAAATGACCTAACACGTGTATTTATATTTAGTGAGATTGAGCGCCGGTTTAGAGGTGAGCCCGCTCGTAAAACAATCAGATCGACATCGAAAGCACTGAGTAGACCGAGCGCCGTCACAATTGTCACCGACTCGTAAACGAACGCCGGTTCGATTGAACGCGCGAGGAAAATTTGCTGAGCGGGCGTTGAGATCCAACGCCGGTTGGAGAGCTGGAAGAAAGGCGCTGAACGCTACCGGAGATGCGTGGCCGGAGGTGGGAGGCAGCGCCGGTGGGGTATGTGGGGCTGCGGCATCGGGCGATGCCAGCTGCCGGATGGGATGCAAAGGCGCGCGGCGAGGAGGTCAAGACGAGTTGAGCGCCGGTTGACACGGGAGCAGGCGCATGATTGTGCGGGAGGCTGGGCGCTGGATGAGCGCTGGATAGGTCGCACGGAAGCATGGCGCTGGGCGAGCGCCAGTTGACGCGTAGCGCTGCCGGGCCGGGCGCGAGCGGCGCTGGTTTCCACCGCCGGACGGGTTACGCACGGGGGAGGAAACACGCGAGCAGGTGCTCGTGGTTGAGCACCGGATGGGCGAGACGTTGTTGCACGAGCGTCGGGTGCGCGGGGGCGGCGCTGGGCGCTACGGCCGACGGGCGCGGGTTGACGCGGAGCGCGCGGACGAGCGCCGGTTTAGGCTGCGGTGCGGCATCGGGTAGAACCTGCTGCGCGGCGGGCGCCGGCGACGAGCGCGTAGGGGCCGCCGAGGCGGGCGCGCGGGCGCGCGCGCTGGGCCATGCGACGAGTGCCGTGCGCGACTTTAATAATTCGACTCGTTCTCCCTCGTCTGAACTTTGATTTACGTACAGTTTTCGTCTACAAACTCCTGTCGAGATGCTCTTCATTATACTTGATCCTTGGAAGATTCATTTTATCCTATTTAATGCCGATTTTCTGCAAAACATTGAAAACAAACCAAGTAAGTCCGAATCGATAAATAATAATCGAACCAACGACATACATAGGATAAACTAATGAAAATGAAATATAAAACAATACCAAGAATAAGCACAAATTCATACCAAACAATGATTACTTGTTTAGGAAGAATAAGCTTTGTGTTTCTAAATGCTCTTTGCGTGAGTTGTTGTTGCTTGAGTCTCATGGTGGGGGATTAATGGGACATTTTTGTATTGCTAAAACTTTAGCTGTGTTACAAGAACATTTCTTTTGGCCACACATGAAACGGGATCTTGAACGTATTTGTGGTAGATGTGTTACATGTAGGCAAGCTAAGTCTAGGTGTAGTTCACATGGTTCAGATACTCCATCGCCTATTCCTACAAAGACTTCGATAGATATTTCTATGGATTTCGTGTTAGATTGCCTAGAGTAAGAGTGGTAGAGATTCCATCTTTGTGGTTGTTGATCGATTTTCTAAGATGACACATTTCATTCCGTGTCATAACCGATAATGCATCTCATGTTGCTGATTTGTTCTTTAGAGAAATTGTTAGAATGCATGGCATTCCTAAGACTATTGTTCCTGATAGAGATGCTAAGTTCTTGAGCTACTTTTGGAAGACTTTGTGGTATAAGTTAGGTACTAAACTTTTGTTTTCTACTACTTGTCATCCACAAACTGATGGTCAAACTGAAGTAGTAAATAGGACTTTGTCTACTTTGCTTAGAGCCATAATCAAGAAGAATATTAAGTCTTGGGAAGAGTGTTTGCCGCATGTTGAGTTTGCATATAATCGTTCTGTCCATTCTGCTACTAAGTTTTCGCCATTTGAGATTGTGTATGTTTTAATCCTTTGACTCCCTTGGATTTATCTCATTTACCTATGCAAGAACATACTAGTCTTGATGGCCAGAAAAAGGCTGATTTTGTTAAGCAGATTCATGAAAAGGCAAGGATGAACATTGAGAGGCGAATAGAGCAGTACGCCCAACAAGCCAACAAGGGAAGGCGTAAGGTGGTTTTTCAGCCGGAAGATTGCGTGTGGCTGCATATGCGCAAGGAAAGGTTTCCATTGCAACGCCGATCAAGGTTGCTACCTCGTGGAGATGGACCTTTTCAAGTGTTGGAGCGCATCAATGATAATGCCTACAAATTGGACTTACCGGGTGAGTATAATATTAGTGCTACTTTCAATGTTGTTGATTTGAGTTTGTTTTATGTAGGTGACGACTTGGATTTGAGGACAAATCCTTCTCGATATGAGGGGAATAATGGAGTCTGAGGTTCGTTGGTTCAAGATCCTGTTCAAGTTCCCATTGGGCCGATCATACGAGCTAGAGCCAAGAAGTTCAAGGATGTCCTGCATGGATTAGTTCAAGAAGTTTAGGCTCAAGAGTTGTCCAAGAAGCTCATTGGAGATGGTGGTCCAACCAGTCTATGAGCAATCTATTTAATTATGACGAATGGGCTTGATTTTGAAGACTTTTAGTATTTTATTTTGTGGAATATGTGGGCCACGTTTTTTATATGTATTTTCACAGCCTATTTAGGATTTATTTCCTTTTAGAATAGATCTTAGTTATTAGTTTCCTTCTAGGAATTGTTTTTTTCTTTGATAAGGATTAGAGTCCTTATTTGATAAGGATTAGAGTTCAATTTTCAGCCTATATAAAGGCTTGTAAGTGGACAAAAATTTTCAGCTTTTTATTTCAACAAAATATATTGGTGAGTTTTATTCTCTTTTCAAGCATTATCGACTTATCAAGTGGATATCCACCCCGTTTGTGGTGTCTTTCATCGCTCCCATGTTGTTGAGACGAGTTGCTCTTTGGGTCGTAGGGGTCAGTATTGCCTGCGGTTCTTAGAGGATCGACTTCAAGGGTATTGGAGTATCCATCATATCTGTTCGTCGTTCGTTTCCACATCTGATTCTGGGCTATGTATTCACATCAATTTCCGACTGATTGGCGAGAATCGTATCAATACCATCTCACCCAGAGCATCAGTAGTAAAAATATAAGCCCAAAAGATAGTCAAGGTAGCAAATAATAAATCAATTAAGCTCAAATCGAACATCCTATTCTTCAAATAAAAATAGATAACCTCAACTCCTGGAGCACAATACTTTGGTGAATTAGGATGTTGAAAAATTACAGCTACCACCTCAACGTTTGTCCTCTCCTCATCCTCCAACTGGTTCGGGAAGATATTAGGTTGTCCATACTTAGTCTCGACTTGATGAAACCTATGTCTGCCCCACTTGTCTCGGTATTTCCTCCACACTTTGGTTGTGAACCAATTCTTCCACTATCCTGGCTAGCTAATTGACTTGGATCACTAAACGCTCGAGAGATGCATTTACCATCTCGAACCTTTGCTGACATCAATGTGTCTTCCAATGTTGGCTTCATCGGCTGACTCGCCTGAATGAAAGCATGCAATGTATCCTCCAATGTCGGCTGAACAAGATGTTGCTGGAACAAGAGGTCCTGACTACATGAAGAACTCGGAAGATGCCTCCAGTAGGGATCATAGGCTTGATGCTCATAGCCTGAAGGTTATCCCTCAAAATAGTCTAACTGGTCTCCTTCTTCGTAAGAAGAATTTTCCCAACACGACGAGCTTTCCTCCTCCAGGCCTGTCTGACCATAGTCGTGTCACCGATAACCCTGTATTAATAGACACCAACTAGAAAAACAAGATCACACACACCTATGGGAGAAAATAGTAACAAAGAAAAAGCAATAAATAAAAAGAAGCATGAGGGGGGGCAAAAAAACAAAAGGAAACACGGAAAACAAAGCAACACAAAACGTAAAGCCTTCCCCGACAATGGTGCCAAAAAAAAATTCCGACCTAGTTGCCCTCTAAGTCGCTCGCAATTGTACGAGATCCCTATAGAGCGGTAAGGTCGACCCAGTCGTACTCTCAAGAAAGGCTTAACAGGGATACGATTTTATATCACGCACAAAAACAAAAAATAAAAACTAACATCCTAACAAAAAGGAAGCTGTCACGAACGGACGAAAGCAGGAAAGAAAAGAAAGAAGGAAAAAGGGTATACTTGGATAACAATTAAGATGAATTGGCATGTACACAGAATTGGAGACAGTGTTCTAGGGTTCCAACTCTATACTCGCTATTAATTACCGAATGATCGGTGCACAGTGCAGTAAAACCACCCACGCCTTCTCACCTAGCATGCAACATAAACTAGCCTCTCGACCTTGTTTATGCTATACTCGAAATTAAGGACAACTAGTCTCTCAACCCTGCCGTCATTAACTATGAAGGATAATTAAAAACAAATGAACATATAGCAAATACCTATCCACATATATTAATTACTCAACAACAAACTAATCTCTCGACCCCGCTCGTTATCAAACTTATATTTAACATAAATCTGCTCTCGCATTAATTCATAATCAAACTATACTATTCATTCGAGCCCGTGTATTTAGATCATGAAATAATCAATTTATACAGATGAGAAATCGTAAATCATCACCACAACAATCACAATTCAAGTCAAGAACAAATCCAACATTTATTTCATTATAAATCGATAATTCATCGTCATGGTAGAAATTATTCCCATAACAATTACATAGACATAATAAAACAAGAAAAACTTACAAACCATTCATTGACGAATTCGTCATATAAAAATCCCGAATCACTCAATCCAAATGTTAATCCAAGTATAAGAATTAAAGGGAAGAGAAAAAGAAAAGAAAATAGAGAAATGAAGAAGAGAAATCGCATGAATCAATTCTGTCCAATTGAGCGGCTATTCCTTTCTTTACAAAACCCTCGAAAAGCCTAAAATATACGCTAAATTGGGCCCAAATAGACCGCACAGCGCCGAACGAGATGGAGTCAGCACTAGGGGTGGCTTCCTGAAATGTTACCGATAGGGCACCCCAGCATCGGATGGGGTGAGACGGCACCGGGAGTCCCACTGGAATGAGGCTGAGGGAATGCCCAGCGTCGGACGAGTGAGGAGTGCTAGACGCGCAGGGACGTGTAGTGTTTCAACTAAAAGTGTTCTCTTAATTGACTCATAAATGAATGAGGTGTTGTAGAGGGTAAGATAACCCAAGTCATCTCTCAAGGAAAACTTAGCACGGCTTATTGTTCACATTGCACATAAAAAACAGTAAATCCTAAACACTCTAATACCAATGGGGGTTTTGAAATAACGAGAATTGAAATGCGAAAAATAAAATATAAATGAAAGCAACCTAACTAGGAGTTGTCAATCCCTAGTTGAGAACCTATGAAAAACACGAATGCAGGAAGCTAAAGCGTAGAACAAACTAAACTAAATCATCAAACATAAAGCAATAAAATTCATCGGAGAACAATTCAACATACTACTAAAATCCAATATCAATTGCATAAAATGTAAATGTACCAAATGCAAGAAGAAATAGAATCAATGTAAAACCAACAATCCAATATCCACTATGTAATTGCATACAACAGAAATCTCAAACGATAATACTATGTAATTCAATCCAACAATAATCTCAAAGCAAACGTAAATGATCGAATGAAAATTCAACAGAATCCAATGAGAATACGTATAGAAGAAAATAAAAGCAAGAATTAATACTCTAGTGATCTCAGATCTATCTCTCGTTGTCGCTCGAAAAGAAAGGTCCCAAAATCGAATTGAAGAGCACGGCCGCTGGAAGAAAATGAGACTCGTAATGAATGCTCTAACTCGCCGCGATTTATATATATAAAGTGAGTGAGGCCGGTTCACGCCGAGCGAGGTTGAACGGGTGTTCGACTAAAAGGTGAGCCCGTTTTGAGGAGCGCCGGTTGTGGAAACGCTCAGATTGAGCATGAGTGCTGGTTCGAGGCGAAGCGAAGCGCGCGAGGAGCTTCGTTTCAAAGTGAACGCCGCTGAACGAGCTCGTGGATAAGGAGCTATTGTCTCATAAGTGAGAGCTGGCTTGAAGTGAGCGGGCGCGCAAAGGAGGTGAGCGGGCGTTCAGGCGTGAACGCACGAGGGAAAATCGGAGGGCGCCGGGCACAAAGCGCTTGCCGAGCATCGGACGGGCGTGGGCGAGGCGAAGCGCCGGATGGGCGCTAGCGAGGCGAAAGGGCCACGGGTGCTGGATGGTCCGCGCCGGCTGGGAGGACGAGGCGAAGCGATCGGAAGTGGGCACTGGAGAACGCAAGCGGAGATGGCGAGGCGGGTGCGAGGCGAGCGTGCGTTGTGGCGGCACGCGGTGCACTGGAACAGGCGCTCGCACGGAGCACCGGATGCACGGGTGAGCTGGCGAGGCTGGAGAGCGCACTGTGCATCGAGCACCGGTTGGACATGGAGAAGCACGCGCTTGGTACCTGGGCGAGCGCTGGATGGGCGCTAGCGAGAAGAGACGCGCTGGCAGCATGCATGGCGCGCGACGGGCAATGGACACGGAGCCGTGCGTACGCTGCGGAGGAAACGAAGGGAGTCGGGGCACGCCACGGTCAAGGCCGGGCGGTCGGGCTCGGCGTGCGACGGGGTATCGTGCGCGACTTTGATTATTCGCCCCATTGTCCCTCCTCAGAACTCTGAATTAAGATCCGTTTACGCCTATGAAATCCTATCAATATGCTCTTCAATATACTTGATCCTTGGCATATCCATTTAATCCCATTTAATGTCTTTTTTCTACAAAACATCAAAACAAACCAAGTAAGTCCGAATCAATAAATACTAATCAAACCAACGGCATAAATAAGACAAACCACTGAAAATATCATGCAAAACAATACCAAGAATAAGCACAAAATGAAACCAAACAACTCCCCCACACTTATCCATTTGCTTGTCATCAAGCAAAGTCTATACTAACAAGAGTAAAAGAATAACTCATGCAACTTAACCCTTAATCCGATCAATCAAACCTCTTTTTACAATTCTCCCAAACATGATGAATACATAATCAAAGTTAATGTGAAACAAATCTAAGATTGTGAGAATGACAAATAAACAAGTAGGTGATTTTTGCTCAGACCTAACTCTCCCTAAGGGTGAATTAACTAAAGTGATCACCTTTAGCAACAAGTTTCTTTTGAGAACACAAAGAAAGTATTAACAGATTTTGGAACAATGTTCGAAAGGTGAAGTCTCGATGAACTCGAGTCTCCTATCGTGGTTTCCCATGCCCATTTTTCGATTTACGAGAAAGAGGGGCAGAATCCTATCCTCCATTTATACAATCTCAACAATTTATTGGAGTTATCATTCTCCTTCTTTTCTCTTCTTTTTCACACATTTTTTTTAATGAAACAAGTATATAAGATTAGTCGGACAAATCACATCAATAACCCCCGATTTAAGATTAATTCACACAATCTCGTCAATTCACATTGTACTTCAATAACATAACATCAAGATAAACGAGAATACATCAAGATTTGACTAATACCACAGAGTTCAGGTGCACAAATCAAAATCTTAACTTATTCGTATAGACAAAAACTTGAGTCCAAGAGCTCAGAATAAACAAAAAGGCACATCACCAAGCATACAAATAGATAAGACACGCACACAAAACAAAATAATCTTCCCCCACATGAAATTCGAGCATCGCCCACTGCTCAAAACATTAATAACACAAAATGGCCAATAGAAGGGGAGACTTCCCTGAAAGTAGATGGCGGAAACAAGGTTGGAGTGTGAACGTACGCTGCATAGCGGGAGTATTATGGCTTCACCACACTGCCTACAATGTCCTAATTCTAAACAAAACTAACAAAGAGACAACAGATAGATCAAAGGGAAAAACGAAACAACAAAAGAGAAATAAAGAAAAAGAACTTTAAAATCTGTGGGTAAACTCCCACGTAGTACTCAGTTTTACGTCGTGAGCACGACGTAATCCCTTCAGAGACAGATATGATCGATGAGCATGGAGTTTTCAACTTCTTTTGGACCATCCCATCGGTCAAAGTAAGGCCTCACCCGCAGTCCATTCACAGTAAATGATCTGTTGTTGTTGGGATCGCGAAGTAAGACTGCTCCGTAAGGAAACACCTTTTCCATGATGTAAGGACCACTCCACCTGGAGTTGAGCTTTAGGGAAAAGATCAACACGAGACTGTAGAAGTGAAACTTTCATTCCTGGCATTAAATCCTTACGAACTACCCGCCGATTATAAATTCGTTTCATTTTATCCTTGTCAATACGCGCATTCTCATCCTGCAACAACACATTCTCGGCCAACGGATCAATAGTATCAATGGAAGCATGATCATCAATTAAATTAGTTGAGGGAAAAATCACATTGTCATGTACAGAGAAAGACACAGATTCACCAAGTACAGTCATTTTTCATTGTGCCATTCTTAACATCAATTAGTGTGTTGGTTGTGGCCATGAATGGCCTCCCCAACAACAGTGTGTGTTCCTCCCCATCTTCCCTTAAATCTCCCATATCCAACACAACGAAATCAACGGGAACAATCAACCCACCCATCTTTTACTAATATATCCTCGACAATACCCTTGGGGTATCTCACGGACCTATCAGCTAATTGTAGACACATCCTAGTGGGTTTTAGTTCACCTAATCCTAATCGTTTGAGCATAGAATAAGGCATAAGATTAATCACGGCCCCCAAGTCAAGCATGCCAGAAACTTCTTTCCGCTACCTAAAGCAATCTTAATAATAAAACTACCGGATCCCTGAGTCAGGAGCAATTGGTGTCAGAGGATGGAATTAGTCGCCCCGAGACCATGACTTTCTCGTGCTTCCCAAACCTTCTTCTTTGAGACGAGCTCCTCGAAAACTCGACATAAGCCGCACATTTCGATCACGCCCAACATGGGTAAATTAACATTCACCTTGGACAGAGTTTATAGAACTCATCAATCGCTGCCCCGCTTCTCGCTCTTCAATTGACGTGGAAAGGGTATCGTGGAATGTAAGGTTTTATAGCCTTATGCGCCTAACCGGCCTCTTTCTTCTTTTCAACCTCCTGTGTCTGCAGCGGCTTGTCTGATGACTCTCCCACTTCACTCGCAACAATTCGGTCACTCCTTAGAACATTGATCGCATGAGCCTGATGAGCTTGGTTTGGAAGTTTCCTCGCTGCACCTTGCTGCAATAACTCATCAAGCGTGCTAGCAATCTGTCCCATTTGCGACTCTAGATGCTTAATTGTGGAGTCTTGAGCATCCAATCTTTGGGAAAACATATCCTCCCAAGCTGGCCTCTGAGGTCGTGGTGGAGGTGCTCGTTGATATTGCTGTTGTTGTGGGAACTGCTGCTGAGGATGGTGCCTCTCTTGCTGAAACTGTTGCTGCTATGGAGGTCTTTGGTATGACACATTCCGGTTCGAACTCTGCCCTTGATTTTGATTCCTCCATCCCACATTAAATTGTTGCTGATTAGGCTCGAACTGCCGTCTAGGTTGAAATCGTTGCATAGCATATGCTTCGGCTTCGCCTTCGAAGTTATGCTTTCCCATCTTGGGGCACGTATCAACATTGTGCCCAAGTTCATTGCAGATTCCACAAGGTTCCATGAATTCCTCGTGCTGTGCTGGTGGATCAGGCTTTTTCAACTTAAGTTCTTGCACCTCCTGATCAAGCTAAAAACACACTCAAATTCACTCGCAATCGTATGAGGTAATCGTAGCGTGATAAGTTAACACGAGTCGTCTCTCAAGGAAAACTTAACAGGGCCATTGTTCGTGTTACGCACAGAAAGCAATTAAATCCTAAACATTCTAACATCAACGGGGGTTGAACATGCAAGAATTGAAATACGAGAAATAAACAGCGATCTTAAGCTAGGGGTTGTCAATCCCGAGCTATACTAATAAAGCGATAAATCTAAACCAGGGGTTGTCAATCCCTAGTTGAGCTACGAAAGCGATAAATCAAAAGCGATAAACAAGCATATGTAATTCTATTATTCATAGGTTTGTCAATCCCTAATCTAAATCTGATTGCAAATAAACGAAAGCAGGAAATCAATACGCAATGTAAATCAACGGAACATGAAAATCCAATCCACTGTCACTATGAAATTGAATTCAAAATAAATCATCAAACCAAACACTATGAAATTGATTCCACAAGAACTGATAATCCAAAGCATAAATTGATAACAAGATTATTCAATGATGAACAAGAGAACATGAATTAAATCTAACTATTATCTGTTTGTTGTTGTCTGAAGAAATCCGTATGAAGTTCGATGGAGAGCGCACACGCCGCGTGTGAGAAAACAAAATTGAAGAACGGCCTTTATCGACCTAAAACGCGATATATATATTAATCGAAAGTGAGCCGGCGTTCAAGGCGAGCGACGCCGTAATACATTCGACTGAATATGAACGCCAGCCAGGGTGAACGCCGGCCGAGGAAAACATTCGCTTTGAAATGAGCGTTGGTTCGAGGAAGGCGCGAGTAAAATTGAGAACGCGCTGCTAAGCAACGCATGCCGGGTGCAGAATGGCCGGAATGCGCGCGAGAGTGCCAGCGAGCGCGCGCTGGCGGCGGAGCGCGGGCGGGCGCGGCGGGCGGAGAGGCGCTGTGAGCTGCGCGCTAAGCCCGCGGGAAGGGCGACGGGCGCTGGGCGAAGCGCGGGCGGGCGCGCACGCGGCGGGCGACGGGCGCGGGGCGAGCGCGCGGGGCGAGGCGCGGAGGCGCAAGCGCGCACTCACTCAGCGCGCGAGGGAATATAACGCGCCGGCCGTAGCGCAGCGCCGGTGGCCGAAGTGCCGGGCGCGCGGCGCGGCGCGCGGCCATGCGACGGGGCGCGGCGCGACTTTTGGTCGCTCGACCCGCTCTCCTTCGTCTCGAACTCCAATTTACGCACGGTTTTCGCCACGAACTCCTGTCAAAATGATCTTCAATATATTTGATTCTTGTGGATCCAATTCATCCTATTTTCTACCGTTTTCCTACAAAACATCAAACGAACGGTAAGTCCGAATCGATAAATATTAATCGAACCAAAGGCATAAATAGGACAAATCATAGAAAATGACATGTAAAACAATACCAAGAATCATCACAAAATCATACCAAACAAAGAATGTTTGTCCTCAAGCAAAGTCTATACTAATAAGAATAGGGAAGATAATTCATGCAACTTAACTCTTATTCTAATCAATCAAATCTCTTTTGCAATTCCCCAAACTTGGTGTTTACGAATTCAAAGATAATGCGAAATAAATCAAGAACGGCAATTGACTTCCAATAAATAAAAAGGTAATCTCCGCCGCACTCCAACTCTCCGTTAGGGTGAACTAACTAATGTGGTCACCTTTAGCAACAAGTTTATTTTATAAAGCACAAAGAATGTTTTAATGATTTTGGAACAATATTCGAAGGTGAACTCTCGATGAACTCGAGTCTCCTAACGTGGTTTCCCATGTCCATTTCTCAATTTACGAGAAAGAGGACATAATCCCATCCTCAATTTCAACAATCTCAACAAAATACCGAGCTTTCATTCTCCTCATTTTCTACTTTTTTTCACTTTTTTTTTATATATATAAATGAAACAAGTATATAGCAACCACAATGTTAACACTACCCCTAACATTAGCCGGACAAATCACATCAATTTCTCATATTCAATTTCTATCAATCACGCCTCGCAATTCACATTATACTCAAATCATATATCACCAAAAGTTTTGGAAATTCAAAATCAAGATGACCAATACCACGTAGTTCAACAGACAAATCAAGATCCTAACTTACTCGATAAACAAAGCTTACGTCCAAACAATCAAAATAAGCACAAGGGCACGCTATTACATACGAAAATATATAAGAAACGCACACAAACCGAGTAAACATCCCCACATTTAAATCGAGCATCGCCCCCTGCTCAAAACATTAAAAGCTCAAAATAACCATAGAGGATGATACTTCGATAATCGATTTAATGTGCGATGTAGAGTTGGAGCATCCTAGCTTCATCTCACCGATCAAAATATGCAAAACCTTCCTTCCCAAATTCAAACAAGACTAACACAAAGACATCAAACAGATCAAAGAACAACAAAACAAGCAAAAGAGAAAGAAAGAAAAAGAAATAAAAAAACCGTGGTAACTCCCACGGCATTTCAGCTTAACGTCAGTGAGCACGACGTAAACCGCACAACAACGCACTATCCATAGTCCTTCACCGCAGGAATACCATCTCACCGCAGCATCGTGAGTAACCATATAAGAACAGAGGACATTAAAGAATACAAACGATGCACAATTTATGCTCAAGTCGAACATCCTATTCTCCAAAATAAAATAAATACTTCAATTCCCAAAGTACAAGACTTTGGTGAATTAGGATGTCGACAATAATTGATGTTACCTCAACCTTGTCCTCGATTTGTCCTCCTCCTGGATCCCAGACTCCAATTGTCGAGGTAGTGCTATCACTTCCCGAGTGGGCTTTGCATGCTCGCAACTTCACATGCCCACTCTTCCTCGCCACCGCCCGGTATCAACTTCCTGTGGCTCGATTTTGCTCCTTATCCTCACCGCCCATTTTTCCACCATTTCCACCTCCTCCGCAGCAGCTGCTCTTCGTGTGGCTCTCCCACCACATCTTTAACAATTGGGTCACTTTCAAGAGTAGTGACCGCCGGAGCTTGATCGGGTCAGTGGAAAGTCGGCTCATCGATGTCTCTTCCACCCACTTCAATACTGGGTCACTATCTAGAACAAAGGACCGATCGGATCTCGATCGGATTGGTTTGGAAGTTCCTCCCTGCCGCAATGTTATCAAGCGTGCTCGAACATATCCCATTTGCGCCTCCAAACGCAAAGACGAGGCGCTTAAGATCCAAACCTCGACTAAAGCATCCGCTTTTCAATCGACATGCTTCTTTCGAGTTAACTCATCCTCCCAAGCCGGCCTCGGAGGTGGATACGGCCGGGTACTGCTATGTGGAAGCGGAGGCGGCTGCTGGGGATATGAGTACCGAGGTGAGGTGGTTGTGGGTACTCATATTGAGGCGAGGATGGGGTTGCCCCAAGAGGCATCGGAGGCTCGATCCTCATAGTACGCGGCGGTGGTTGATCCCAATATTGATTATAGCTTGTTGCTCGTAGGGATCGTAGCTCGATGCTCAAGCCCAATGGGTATTCCTCGAAATCAAATTGGGCCCTTCTTCGGAGAAGAATTTGCCCAATACGACGAACTTTCCTCCTCCCACCGCTGACCACATCTGCATCACTGTAACCCCGCATTAACAAACACCAACAACAAAATCAAGATCACACGCACTGGGGAGAAAATAACCAAACAGTAACGGAAAGAAACACGTAAAACAAACATCAGAATCGTAATAGCCCGCCAATCTAAAGTACGGATTAGACGGGACTGTTACTATTAAACAGGGATTAAGAACATAATGACCAACAACCTTTCAAGACTTCAAACTTTTATAGATAAACACACAACGATTTCATACAAACTAGACCAACAGATCATCAACAAAAGGATTCAACTGATCTGGAGGTAACATAAGTAATATTCAAAAATATAATAAGTGTTTTCAACAATGAAAGTATGTGAACGATATACGACGATATACATTCAAGGTGAACTATTAGCGACAAAAACTCCGACTGCTCAACACTTGTCCATCCCATCAGCAGCTCAACCTGCACATTTAAAAACAAACATGCAGGGCTAAGTACAAGATTGCACTTAGTGGACTCATGCCAAAATAATTTCATTTAATTACACTGCCCATTAGTATAACACGAGGATTTTAGTTGAAATAACTCGTGAATACCAAAATACTTTATCATTTCTCAAAAGATTCGCCGCCAGCATTTTCTCGATTCAGATGATCCGTATCATTCACATAATCGCTCATAATCGATCTCACGCCGTAGAAGTAGCTCCTTCACCGACGCCGTGATCGGGCCAAGATGTTGCTAACGGCTCACAATCACATAGTCGTGATTCTCGATCCGACCAGATCCACGACCGCCGATGATGTTGCTAACGGCTCACAACACACACTGGTGTACACGCTAACCCTAGCTGTGAATTCGATCCGACTAGATCCGATATCGATTTTAAAATTGGGAGCTACCCAATAACCGATTCACATTCATAGTCGCTCGCCCAACAACACGATAGATACATACGTTAAAACATAAATATTTTGGGCATGTAATCAATAACAGCTCATAATCATTTCAACCGAAAGCTTGTAAATAATACTTTTCAAGAAAGCGTCAAATAAAAGGGTTTTCGAGTAAAGCCCACCAGATACGTAGTCTTTCAACTATGGTCTCTTTCCTACGCCAATGCCCCGTCCACGCATCACCTTTACGTAAGAATTATTTTAGTACGCTGTCACGCTTCGATAGAGACGAACATAGTCTATAACGCTCTACGATCAAATAAGGCTAACGCCGGACTTATTTTAACGCTTCCTAATCATTCGATGTCGATTATGAATTTTCTTAATTTATAAGAGTTATTCTATCCTTTTAGTATATAACGACGCTTTAATGTACTTACGTAACGTAGTTACATTGTTACTAAACGCATTACGCCACATAGATCACGACATCGATTTATGTGTCCGCTGACCTGGTCAACGATTTTGGTCAACTATTTTGACTAAGTCAACCAAAAGTCAACAATTTTGACTTTGGTCAACAAAAGTCAACATTTCGACTTTTTCAATTATTTATGAAATTTATCATTTTATGTGCAATTATTGTTCCAAAATTCCTATAAAATCATACTATGTCTAAAACATTATTTTAGATCATATTATGTAATTATTCTCGATAAAATAAATTTATAACATTAATACACATAATATAAAGTTTTCATTATTATTAATTAAATAGCTTAGATCAGGCAAAATTCCTATAAATTCACATGTCACACTATTTTATCATGTGATTAATAATATGTAATTACCTTAGTCAAATAAAATTTATACACCTTAGTATTTTAACATAAGGTTTTCGGTTTTCACCATAAACCAAGCAATTGATTTTTAAAAATTCCAATAAATTCATATAACAATTAATCACCCTCAATTATGCTTACTATAACATAATTGTTATTTATTATGAATTATTGAATAAATTTTACCTAAGTCATATTCGAAAATTTCAACATAAGTCCAAATAATTTTTATAAATTTCAATAAATTCTCACAACCATATATTATGAATCTACACACTTAATATGCTATTATAACACTTAAACATGAATTATATCACAACATTTTATCATATACATATATTTTCGGTATTTATAAAATTATAGGCTATAGTTTTCCAAAAATTCTACATAAATTCATATAAGCATAATTAATACCCTAGATCATAATTTCATGCTTAAAACAACAATTAAAAATCATAATCATCAACATATAGTATCCCTAAGTTTTCGGTCCACATAAATAATTTAATACCATGCTTAATTTCATGATATAATTAATATACATGCTTAATAACATCATATAAACATAATATCTAAACATATTAGCACAAGATCTAAAATTTTCGAAAATAATACATATAAACTAAGATCATAACTTAAAATTTAACGGACGAAATTCAAAAATTCAAGCATGTATACGAAGATCGTAAGATTTCTAACCTTTAATCGGTACGGGATTTTGATCGTCAAGGTTTAATTGATCTAAGTTTGGGATTAAAATTTGGAGAACTTTCTCTCAAATTTTTCACTATGGTTTCGTAGTTTAGTGGTTGTAAATGGAGAGTGTTGTGCTCTCTCATATTTATAGATATTTACAAGTTGTAGCATAATAATTACATGAAATAATATCTAATACACTTGCCCAAATTTTTCAACAAAATCGGCACCTCCTCTCAAAGTGCGAGACAAAATTTGATCTTTATCATGTATAACTCATCACCAAGTCATCTTATCCTTAATTAAATACATCAGTATCCTAATTTAATTAAATCATCACATTATAGCAAGTGTTGTGTGTGTCGCCTATTTCTATAACTTAGGATTGATTTTATTTTTATTTTCATATTTTATATACTTTATTATGTTATATAATAATTTAATTATTATTTTATATCATAATTATCATGAAATAAAAGAATTAATCACATTTGTACACTCATGTACCATTCTCGCCATGCTTAATTAAATAGGATGAAGTTTTATTATTTTCATATTATATACTATATTATTATTATAGTATAAAGTTAATTTTGAAAAGTCAAATATTTCAACTATACAAGTGGCCTTAATACATAGTTTGGACATCAATCCTTCCAAGCTTTATTTGTCAAAATTTTCGCCTATATAGTCCAAGAATTTAGGATATGTGTTCAACTTGTTAATTAATGCTACTTTACACCTAATAATGTGACAAGATTATAATCATAACCCTTATTAATCATTAATTGTAGGATGATATTTATTAACCAAATCACATAAAATCATACTAATTTATTCAAAATTTTCGGTACTTTTGGCCTTAGTGTACTCCCACTTGTACAAGTTGATAACACACCTCATATTATCCTTAATGACATCATAATAATATAATAATTATCATATATCATTAATTAGATAGGAATTAAATTAAAAATCATACTTTAGAACCCACATTTTCGAAAATTACTAAGACATCCCCAAACATTTTATTTCCTTGTATAAAATAGCTACTACATAATTATGTGACATATTATATGCCTTAGATAATAAATTTAATCATAGAAAAGTATTTAAAATAATTTAGGTTCCAAAACCCTAATTTCAAATATAATATTTCAAAATCTCAAAATAGGGTACATTTATTCTTTAATTTTCTAGCATTATTTAATGATAAATAATGCCCTTATATAATAAAATAATTATAGGAATTTGAATTTTATAATTCCGAGATCGATCATATGAAAGTTATCGATTATCTCTAAACGTAGACGCTTGAAATGCCTCTAAATTCTCATAGTTTAATTATCTCTAAAATGTTCAAAATAAAGTTTGTTACAACTTTATTTATTCCTATAATAATAGGAATTTCAAATTAAGCTTAACCGCTTAATAATATCAGAAGACGAATCGCCGAATTTATTCGACGTTAGAAAATTACGCTCAAGGAATATTGAAATTATATTCCTTAATTCACTAAGCCTCAGTGAATCTCACACGTAAATTATCCAATTATGCTTGGTCAAAGTCAAGAGTCGACTAATTAAGATTTTAATTATTGAATTAATAATGCTAATTACGGAATTTATTATCGTAATTCAAGATTAAAACCACGGATATTACATTCTACCCCTTAAAATAAATTTCGCCCTCGAAATTTGCATACCTCAAAAGAGTTCGGTATCGCTTTTCATGGCGCCCCGAGTTCCCACGTAGCTTCTTCCTATCCGTGGTGCCCCATAGACTTTCACTAACGGATTGATTTATTTTCAACCGCTGAACCTTATGGTCCAAAATAGCCACAGTTCCTCTTCGTAGCTCATATCGTGATTTAAGACCACGCCATCATGATGTATTACGTGTTTTGGGTCATACACGATTTCCTCAATCAGACACGTGAAACACATTATGAACATTACCCAAACTTGGTGGTAATGCTAGTCTATAAGCTACAGGACCGATTTTCTCAAGGATCTCGTAAGGTCCTATAAATCGTGGTTTCAACTTTCCTTTACCCCAAATCTCACAATGCCTTTTGACGGAGAGGCTTTAAGGAAAACCTTGTCTCCACACTCAAATTCTAGCTCGGATCTACGGCATCGCATATGATTTCGCCATCCCGAGCTTCCTTTATTCTTTGTCTTATCCGCGCACAATTTCAATCATTTCTTCCATCGTATCGTGCCCTAAAATTTTCCTTTCACCAACTTCATCCCAAAGAAAGTGGTGATCGACATTTTCTTCCATACAATGCTTCATATGGGCCATATTGATTGTCGCCGATAACTATTATTGTAGGCGAACTCAATAAGTGGTAAAACTTGTTCCTGTTGCGCCGATCCAATACTACCGCTCTCAACATATCCTCTAGCGCTTGATCGCTCGCTCGATCGCCATCACCGTGGATGAAAAGTCGTACGAAATTCACTGCTCCCAATTCCTTTGAAGCTTACCCAAAATCAAGTAAACTTCAATCTCTATCGTAGTGATAGATTTCGTATTCCATGCACGCACAATTTCCTTCACATATAGTCGAGCTAACTTGTCGGATCCATAGGTGATTCAATTGGTAGGAAGTGAGCACATTTTGTAAGGCGATCCACTACTACCCATATAGCAGTTGTTTCCTTTTGTGACTTTGGTAAACCCGCTACAAAATCCATAGCTATGTCGTCCCATTTCCATTCGGTATCTCCAAAGGTTGCAGCTTTCCATATGGCCTTTGATGTAATGCCTTTACTTGTTGACAATTAAGACAACGCTCGACGAAAGAGGCTATGTCTCTTCATTCCTTCCCACCGTAACTTTCCTCGTAGGTCTTGGTACATTTTGGTACTACCCGACGGGCGGTATATGAGTATCACGAGCTTCACTCATGATTTCATTTCTAAGCTCGTCATTGTTTGGAATGCATAGCCTTTCCTCAAACAATATAGCTGCTATCGATGCTTCCTTCAAACCTTCTCGCTTCTCCCATTCTCACTTTAACTCTTATCTTTCTAGTTCCTCATCCTTTCTTTGTTCTTCTATGATTTTATTCCTTAAATCGACATCATAGTAAGTGTAGCAATATTATCCATGATTGTCCTTGGTGGTTCGACTATCTCTATCGACATTTTCTCAAACTCTTCAATGAGTTTTCCTTCCTTTGTCAAGAGACATCCAAGTTTTGATCGACCTTTACGACTCAAGGCATCCGCTACTACATTAGCTTTCCCTGATGATAGTTTATGCCACAATGTAGTCTTTACTAGTTCGAGCCATCTCCTTTGTCTCATGTTCGATCTTTTGCTCGAAAAGTATTTTAAACTTTGTGGTCAAGAAGATTTCACATCTTACTCCGTAAAGATGATGTCTCCAAATCTTTAGTGCATGGACCACAACCGCCAGCCTAAGTCACGAGTCGGTAGTTCAACTCATGTGGCCTAAGTTGTCTCGATGCGTAAGCTATTACCTTCCTTCTTGCATCAATACACAACCAAGTCCATTTTTGGAAGCATCGTATAGATAACATATTCTTTGTTCGAATCGACAGCTAACACCGTGCACTAGTCGCTTTTTCTTTAACGTTTGGAAACTTGCCTCACACTCATCACCCATGTGAATTTAATCCCTTCTGAGTAGCTATGTCATCGGCCTTGCTATCTTGGAGAATCCTTCAATGAATCTCCTATAGTAACCACTAATCCTAGAAACTTCGAATTTCATTTTGAGTGGTCGGTGCTTTCCATCCTCAGACAACCTCGACCTTGCCGGATCAACTTTGATTCCTTCCACGACACAATGTGTCCAAGGAATATTACTTTTTAGCCAAAATTCACACTTGCTGAATTTAGCATAAAGTTGTTCGCCTGTAGGTCTGTAACATCGCTCTCAAGTGTTCTCTATGTTCCTCCTCGCTCTTCAATAGATGAGAATATCATCTATGAAGACTAAGACAAACTTATCCAAGTATGGATGGAACACTGCTCATAAGATCCATAAACACGGCAGTGCATTGTTAGTCCGAACGGCACTACTACAAACTCGTAGTGGCCATACCTTGTTCGAATGCCGCCTTAGATATATCCTCCGTCGCACTTTTAGTTGATGGTAGCTCGACTTAAGATCGATTTTCGAGAATACGCTGCACCTCTCAACCGATCGAACAAATCGCTCATCCTTGTAGCGGATATTTGTTCTTGAGCCGCCGCTTGTTTAATTCTCGATAATCGATGCACATTCTTAACGAACCATCCTTTTCTCGACAACAGGACAAAGCGCCCCATGGTGAAACACTTGGCCTAATAAAACCCAAGTCCAATAACTCTCGAATTTGATTTTCAACTCTTCGAGTTCCTTAGGTGCCATTCTCAGAAGGCTTTGATATCGGGCCGATCCCGCCCGCATCAATTGTGAACTCTAGCTGCCTCGTCTGGGTAGTCCTCGGTAATGTGTCAGAAAGACGCCCTGAAATTCTCAATTTCCACGCCTTCACCCTTGCTTCCGCCTTTTCTTCTCCATTTAGATACACAAGGAATGCTTAACATTCCTTCTTATTCATCATTCTCCTCGCTGAGCACGGATATTATCGGGATTTTCTTTCCCATACTAATCCCATAAAATTGTAGCTTCTTTTCCCTATGGTTGCATCAAAATTCTTCTCTCCTCAGATAAGATCGTGGAATGGTTTTCGCCAACCAATCCATTCCTAGATTATATCTACATCCCCATAGGTATTACGCTCAAGTTATTTGCTAGAACCTTAATTGAGCCTAAGTTCAACTCTAAGTTCGAGCAAGCATGAGTAACGGTCATAATACCTCCTATAGGTGATGAGATTCTCATTTCCGATTTGTTTCCGCGTTGCCGTGGTTAAGTTCTAACATATCAACGCATGCTTTGAAATGAAAGAATGCAAGCACCAGATCGTAATGTAAGTATAATAGGTATATTGCAAAGTAATCCCATACCCGCTAGGTTACCTTGGTTCGCTTGCTCGACGCCTATGTAGTGCATAGGCTCGCCCGAGCTGGTTGCGCCGGCGCAGGGTGCTTGCCTCGCTGATTTTGCTTAGAACGTTGTTGCCGCGAGTTGGGCGAGATCAAGAACGGCAATTGACTTCCAATAAATAAAAAGGTAATCTCCACTGCATCCAACTCTCCGTTAGGGGTGAACTAACTAATGTGGTCACCTTTAGCAACAAGTTTCTTTTATAAAGCAAAAGAATGTTTTAACAGATTTTGAATAATATTCGAAAGGTGCACTCTCGATGAACTCGAGTCTCCTAACGTGGTTTCCCATGTCCATTTCTCAATTTACAAGAAAGAGGACATAATCCCATCCTCCATTTCAACAATCTCAACAACTTATCGAGTTTTCATTCTCCTTCTTTTCTACTCTTTTCACACTTTTTTTAATAGAAACGAGTATATAGGTAACCACAATGTTAACACTCCCTAACATTAGCTGACAAATCACATCAATTTCCTCCTATTCATTTTCTATCAATCACGCCTCGCAATTCACATTATACTCAAATCATATATCACCAAAAGTTTTGAAATTCAAAATCAAGATTGACTAATACCACGTAGTTCAACAGACAAATCAAGATCCTAACTTACTCAGATAGACAAAGCTTACGTCCAAACAATCAAAATAAGCACAAGGGCACGCTATTAAGCAATAAACAATACATCACGCACGGGCACGCTATTAAGCAATAAAACAATACATCACGATACAAAACCGAGTAAACATCCCCATTTTAAATCGAGCACCGTCCCCAGGCTCAAAACATTAAAAGCTCAAAATAACCATAGAGGATGATACTCCCGATAATCGACTTAATGTGCGATGTAGAGTTGAGCATCACGGCTTCATCTCACCGGATTTTCCGTATCCGAGCAAAACAAACTCAACAACAACAGATAGATCAACAAGAACAACAAAATAAGACAAAGAAAAGAAAGAAAGAAAGAAATAAAACTGTGGGTCAACTCCCACGCGAAGATTTCCGCTTAACGTCCGGAGCACGACGTGTTCCCGCCAACAACGGACTATCCATAGTCCTTCACCGCAGAATACCATCTCGCCGTAACATCAAGAGCAACCTTATAAGCAATGAGGATAGTAAAGAAAGCAAGTAATACATCAATTAAGCTCAAATCAAACATCCTATTTTCCAAAGTAAAATAAATAACTTCAACTCCTACAACACAATACTTTGGTAAATTAAGATGTCGACAAATTATAGAAACTACCTCAACCTTGTTATCATTGTGTCCTTCTCTGATCCCGTGACTCAATTGTTGAGGCAAGGTAATCGCCTCCAGAGTGGGCTTTGCATGTCATCAACTTCGAGTGCCCACTCTGCTTCATCCCTCTTCATCCTCCTTCACGTGTTCGATAACTCTTTCACCTCCGTGAGTGAGTGTGGAATGATACCGATCGGATTTGCCCACTCTTCCTTGTTATCCGCTCGTAAAACCTCATCGGGCTCGATTATGCTTCTCATCCACACGTGCCCACTCGCTCTCACTTTCCACCTCATCCGCTGCGCTCTTCGTGTGTCTCTCCCATCCCATCTTCAACAATCATCACCCAAGAGTAGTGACCATCCGAGCTTGATCGGGTTGGCGCGAAAGGTGTGATTTCTCTACTCGCTGCCGCCGCCGCTGCTGCCGCTGTCGCCGGGTTGGTACCGACCGCCTTCCTAACGGTCAAGGTGGCCTCACTGATTCGCCTCCCATAGTTATCTCGGGCGAATCCTGTGGCCCAGGGCATTCATTTGCATAGTGGCCCTACGCCACACTTATAGCAAATGGGATTTCACCATGCACACACCCGTGTGCCTTTTGTTACATTTTGGGCATGGCGGAATCCTCACTATCTCTTGGGTAGGTGGAGTAAATATGGGTCTCTTCCACTTTACCTTTATGAGCCATGTTATTTTGCCACGGCCTCTGTTGTTGTTATTAAAGCCTCCTCGCTGAAATTGTTGTTGTTAGAACTTCCTTCCCATTTATGCTTCCTTGTCACCGACATTCTCGTGATCGGGTCGGTGCGCATTTCTCCTGCATCGCAACCTCTATGTCTAATGCTCGACTAAGAGCCTCTTTATAAGTTAAGTCGCCATGACCGCCAAATGACATCCTTATCTCGTGTCTTAGTCCCGCTTGAATTTTTCCGACATTTTCATGTCAAGATTCACTAAACCGGGCGATCTAGACATATCAGCGTAACGCCGGTCGCACTCAAGAACCGACATCTTGTCCTGCTTTTAGGGTGAAAAATTCAACCTCTTTTTATTCCGATAGCTTTTGGGAATGTACTTATCATACATTTCCGCTTTGAAGTCGCCCTGTAAAGTATTCCATTTGTTCCGGTCGTTGTCTTTCTCCTCGCCTCCCACCGTAAGTCACCGTCCGTGAGTTGAAATGTCACGAAGATAACCTTTCTTGCGTAGTACAACAAGAAAGTCGAAAATTGCTCGATAGCCCCGACCCACTGCTCGGCATCCTCGTGACTTCCTTGCCATTGAAGGAGGCGGTTTTGTCTTAAAATAACTCCTCAACCCTACGGTCAAGGAGGTGGGGGTGGTACGGATCTCTTCACTTTCAGCCCGGTATTCTCGCCTCCTCCTCTTCCTCTACCCCCGCCTCACTTCCTCGCCGAGGTGCACGTCTCATGGCATTCGTTAATAAAACGTAGTTAGTATTCGAGTAATGTTCATTGCAGCTGATTATACATAACATCTTTATAAAATCGTGTCATAAAACAACTTAAACAACCATCATTCTTTTCGCACAACTTGATGTTCATAAAAGCCCATCTTGGTCATCATTATATATATATATGGAAAACTTTGCCTCAAAAGGACTATTCTGCATGTCATTGCTTAAAAGGAAGCTAAGTACACATTGTACTATGTATACCATCACAACTACATACCGTTATAAGGCGCCTCAAAATACTATGCTTCTATATTGTTTGTTAATATCATTACTACATACTATATACTACATACTACTCAGATACTAATATCCGCTCGCCCATGTTTCGCTCACGCTTCCATGGTTTTCTCATGCTTCGTTCTCACTGATCCTCCTCGTGATCTTCTTCCGGTCCTCTTCGGAATCTTCTTCCGAACTTTCCTCTCTAGCACGCCCGAGATGGTCCGCCTCTCATCCCCTATGGCATACACATCGCGCATAGAACATAACCTTCTTGATGGCCGATGCTTCCATGTATGTCCTCTCGTGATAGGTGCCGCCATTGGTGGTGGAACCGTGGTGCCGGTCGCGTGGATGTCCAAATGTCATCGGTGGAAGAACTGAACTCCCAATGACCTAGGTCGCGATGCTATCGCCACATGCGCCGGCCGATGTCCCGCTCCCATCTCATCTCGTACTGCTGGGTTGACCACCGAGGACCTCGGTGTATAGCCATTCCGCGTGTCGCCCCGCCAAGTGTACTCCTTGGTGGCGATAGGTCTCTCGTGCAGCCCTATATATCTGTAGATATATATGAGATGGCCGACGAACCTCGAGATCTCCGATCAAGTCATAGTCAATGCCCGCACGATAGATATAGTCGCCGATATCTCTCTTGCATAGTCTTCCCAATCAATCGGCAATCGAGTGAGTAACCGCTGATGCCATCATATCCTCGTCACACCGCACTCATGGGCGCCCATCCATAATCGCAGATAACTCATCGAAACTCTCCTAGACTCGTCGCCCCAACTCATACCGTAAGTGTGATAGGCTTCAAGGACTTCTCCGTGTAACCTCGCATCGCCCTTCGCCTCGTGAGTAGTAACGATCGCCATCTATCATGTATAATACTAGCGAAGTCAATCTATATCCGATAAGCAGATAAAAGAATGGAATATATCTGTTAAGCAGATAAAGCAAACACATCTGATAAGCACATAAATGTTTACATCAAAGTTCCTATGTTCATCCTACATCATAATTTCACTTATGGGATCTCTACTTTTAACTTCCTAAGTTCTTTAATCCCTAGCAAAATTTTCAGTATAACTTCAACTGTTCCTCACGAATTCTGGAGAAAGATTCAGGATTTCTGTCCTTCATATGAAATGAAGTTCGTTGCGATAAGAATATGTGAGCGAAAACCGTTTGCAAAACGGAGTTCAAACGAATAAGAACGAGTCAAAACAAAAACACTGCGCAGTGCAGTTTTCTGCCTGCGCGCCCGTGCGCCGGGAATTACTTCCTTCCGGACGATTGCGAGCTCATGTTCTTCTTCGTACGAGTTTCCTTACAAGATTTGTTTAGCTTTCTTTGGTCCTTATCAAACCCATGCCTCTTTCACCTTTGATCCTTTCTTTTGCTTTTGTCAGCTTTTCGTTGAAACTCGAGTTCGTTTCAAATCGACTTTTCGTTCGTTCGTAAATCAATATCTCACTATTGTTCTCGCAAGAGGGATCAAGCTCCTAGAACTCATACTTCTATGTTCAAGAGGTGAGCATGCTTCTTAGAGCATCTATGTTCTTTTGGGAATAACATACCCATTTTCAGAATAAATCAGTAAACTTTGAATAAACATTTCAAAATCGTAAGATAACTTCGCACTCATGCTTTCAAGAACTCAAACATCACTTTTGACATTATCATGTCAACTATTTCTCATTCTTCGTAAACTTGGTCTCATTTCACTGATAACTCATTTATCATAAAGCTTTTGACATAAAATTGTCAACTTTTCTCATAACACTGAAAAATTCTTTTCGGAATACATTCCAAAACTTTCATAACTTTCACTGCTTTCAAAATATGAGTTCAATCTCATTTTCAAAATTTCAAGTTCACTGTTCAAACTTTGAACTTTCAATCTCAAAACTGAGAAAATAATTTACCTCTTTTCCGGTTGAGCTTGATGTGATTGAGTGTTGAGCACAGTCAGCTGATTTCTAGAAATCTAGTGACTCAATCTAGACTTAACTTTTGAAAGAAGATTTTAGGGTTCAAAGAACGACCCGCTCTGATACCAACTGTGACAGCCCGCCAATCTAAAGTACGGATTAGACGGGACTATTACTATTAAACAGGGATTAAGAACATAATGACCAACAACCTTTCAAGACTTCAAACTTTTATAGATAAAATGTAACAGCCCGCCAATCTAAAGTACGGATTAGACGGGACTGTTACTATTAAACCGGGATTAAGAACATAATGACCAACAACCTTTCAAGACTTCAAACTATTATAGATGAACACACAACGATTTCATACAAACTAGACCAACAGATCATCAACAAAAGGATTCAACCGATCCGAGGTAACATAAGTAATATCCAAAATATAATAAAGTGTTTTCAATAATGAAAGCATGTGAATGCATATATGACGATATACATCCAAGGTAAACTATTAGCGACAAAACTCCGATCGCTCAACACTTGTCCATCCTATCACAGCCAACTCGCACATTTAAAACAAACATGCAGGCTAAGTACAAGATTGCACTTAGTGGACTCATGCCAAAATAATTTCATTTAATTACATCGCCCATTAGTATAACACGAGGATTTTAGTTGAAATAACTCGTGAATACCAAAATACTTTATCATTTCTCAAAAGATTCGCCGCCGCAGCATTTTCTCGATTCAGATGATCCGTATCATTCACATAACTGCTCATAATCGATCTCACGCCGTAGAAGTAGGCCTCCTTCACCGACGCCGTGATCGGTCCAAGATGTTGCTAACGGCTCACAATCACATAGTCGTGATTCTCGATCCGATCAGATCCACGATCGCCGATGATGTTGCTAACGGCTCACAACACACACGGTGTACACGCTAACCCTAGCTGTGAATTCGCATCCGACTAGATCCGATATCGATTTTAAAATTGGGAGCTACCCAATAACTAATTCACATTCATAGTCGCTCGCCCAACAACATGATAGATACATACGTTAAAACATAAATATTTTGGGCATGTAATCGAATAACAGCTCATAATCATTTTCAACCGAAAGCTTGTAAATAAATACTTTTCAAGAAAGCGTCGAATAAAAGTGGTTTTCGAGTAAAGCCCACCTCAGACACGTAGTCTTTAACTATGGTCTTTTCCTACGCCAATGCCCCGCCCACGCATCACCTTAACGTAAGAATTATTTTAGTACGCTGGTCACGCTTGATAGAGACAAACATAGTCTATAACGTTCTATGTATCAAATAAGGCTAACGTCGGACTTATTTTGACGTTTCCTAATCGATTGATGTCGATTATGAAATTTCTCAACATATAAAGGATATCCTACCCTTTTAGTATATAATGTACGTTTTAATGTACTTATATAACGCAAGTAGCATTGTTACTAAACATACTACGTCACATAGATCACGACATCGAATTGCGTCTGCTGACCTTGGTCAACGATTTTGGTCAACTATTTTGACCAAGTCAACCAAAAGTCAACAATTTTGACTTTGGTCAACAAAAGTCAACATTTTGACTTTTTCAATTATTTATGAAATTTATCATTTTATGTGCAATTTTGTTCCAAAATTCCTATAAAATCATACTATGTCTAAAACATTATTTTAGATCATATTATGTAATTATACATGATAAAATAAATTTATAACATTAATACACATAATATAAAGTTTTCAGCTATTATGAATTAAATAGCTTAGACTTGTGCAAAAATTCCTATAAATTCACATGTCACACTATTTTATCATATGATTAATAATATGTAATTACTTTGGTCAAATAAAATTTATACACCTTGGTATTATAACCTAAGGTTTTCGATTTTCATAAATAACCAAGCAATTGATTTTTAAAAATTTCAATAAATTCATATAACAATTAATCACCCTCAATTATGCTTACTATAACATAATTGTTATTTATTATGAATTATTGAATAAAGTTTACCTAAGTCATGTTCGAAAATTTCAACTTAGGTCCAAATAATTTTTATAAATTTCAATAAATTCCCACAATCATATATTATGAATCTACACACTTAATATGCTATTATAACACTTAAACATGAATTATATCACAACAATTTATCATATACATATATTTTCGGTATTTATAAAATTATAGGCTATAGTTTTCCAAAAATTCTACATAAATTCATATAAGCATAATTAATACCCTAGATCATGATTTCATGCTCAAAACAACAATTAAAAATCATAATCATCATCATATGGTACCCCTAAGTTTTCGGTCCAAAGTATAAATTTAATACCATGCTTAATTTCATGATATAATTAATATACATGTTTAATAACATAGTATAAACATAATATCTAAACATATTAGCATGGTATCTAAAATTTTCGAAAACAATACATATAAACTAAGATCATAACATAAAATTTAATGGACGAAATTCGAAAATTTAAGCATGTATACGAAGATCGTAAGATTTCTAACCTTTTAATCGGTACGGATTTAATTGTTGAAGGGTTATATGTCTAGGATTTGGGATTGAAATTGGATGAACTCTCTCCTTTTTTCCTCACTAAGGTTTCGAAAATATGGGGAGCAAAATGGAGAAGTGGAGAGCTTAGGTTATATTTATAGTGTTAATCAACTTGCTTAGCAATTATTACATGAAATAATATCTAATACACTTGCTTACCTTAGTCAAAGAAATCGGCACCTCCTCTATGCTATGAGGCAAAATTAAATCTTTATCTAATACACTTCATGATGTTATTTTATCCTTAATTAACAACTTGTATCTTAGTTGGCATAAAATAATTAAATTCATATATTAAAACATGTATAGTGTGGTTTCGCTATACCATTAATAGATTAGGATTGATTATTTATTTTATTACTATATTATATATTTTATTATATCATATTATAATTAATTAATAAATTATAGCATAATTATCAAGAATTAAATGAATTAATCACATTTGTACACCCATGTACCATTCTCGGCCATGTTTAATTAAATAGGATAAATTTTTATTATTTTCATATTATATACTATATTACTATCATATTATTATTATTATAGTATAAAGTTGCTTTAGAAAAGTCAAAAATTTCAACTCCAACAAGTGTCCCTATTATGTAGTATGAAATTAAATATTTTTCAACCATTTTTCCACATTTTCGGCTCTCTCAATTAATGAGCCTTGGATTACTTGTTTTAATTGCTAACCACTACTACTTTACACCTATTATATGATAAGATCCTAATCATAACATCTCATTAATTGTAGAATGATATTTGTACATAAAATCATACTAAAATGGCCAAGTTTTCGTCCCCTATGTACACAAGTGCACCCACACTTGTGCAACTTGTATTACACCTCATTTAGTCCTTAATGACATCATAATGATATAATAATTATCATATATCCTTACTTGAATAAGTATAAAAATTAAATTATGCTTAGGAAACTCACATTTTCGAAAATTAGGGTTATATTCCAAACATTTGATTTTCTTGTATAAAATAGCTATTATATAATTATGTGACATATTATATGCCTTAGATAATAAATTTAATCATAGAAAAGTATTTAAAATAATTTAGGTTTTAAAAACCCTAATTTCGAAATATAATATTTCGAAAATCTCAAAATAGGGTACATTCTATTCTTTAAATTTTCTAGTATTATTTAATGATAAATAATGCTCTTATATAATAATATAAATATAGGAATTTGAATTTTATAATTCGAGATCGCTTGCTAAAGTTATCGATTATCTCTAAACGTAAACGCTTGAAATGTCTCTAAATTCTCATAGTTTGATTATCTCTAAAATGTTAAAAATAAAGTTTGTTACAACTTTATTTATTCCTATAATAATAGAAATTTCAAATTGCTTAATCGCTAATAATATCAGAAGACGAATCGTTTAATTTATTCGACGTTAGAAAATTACGCTCAAGGAATATTGAAATTATATTCCTTAATTCACTAAGCCTCGTGAATCTCACACGTAAATTATCCAATTATGCTTGGTCAAAGTCAAGAGTCGACTAATTAAGATTTTAATTATCAATTAATAATGCTAATTACGAAATTTATTATCGTAATTCAGTATTAAAACTACGGGATATTACATAAACACACAACGATTTCATACAAACTAGACCAACAGATCATCAACAAAAGGATTCACCTGATCTGGAGGTAACATAAATAATATTCAAAAATATAATAAGTGTTTTGACAATGAAAGCATGTGAATGCATATATGACGATATACATTCAAGGTGAACTATTAGCGACAAAAACTCCGATCGCTCAACACTTGTCCATCCCATCGCCAACTCAACTCGCACATTTAAAAACAAACATGCATGCATAAGTACAAGATTGCACTTAGTGGACTCATGCAAAATAATTTCATTTAATTACATCGCCATTAGTATAACACGAGGATTATAGTCAAATAACTCGTGAATACCAAAATACTTTATCATTTCTCAAAAGATTCGCTCAGCAGCATTTTCTCGATTCAGATGATCCGTATCATTCACATAACTGTTCATAATCGATCTCACGCCGAAGTAGCCTCCTTCTACCGACACCGTGATCGGTCAAGATGTTGCTAACGGCTCACAATCACATAGTCGTGATTCAGATCCGACTCAGATCCACGATCGCCGATGATGTTGCTAACGCTCACAACACACACGGTGTACACGCTAACCCTAGCTGTGAATTCGTGATCCGACTCACGATCCGATATCGATTTTAAAATCGAGCTACCCAATAATCGATTCACATTCATAGTCGCTCGCCAACAACACGATAGATACATACGTTAAAACATAAATATTTTGGGCATGTAATCAATAATGCTCATAATCATTTCAACCGAAAGCTTGTAATAATACTTTTCAAGAAAGCTCAGAAAAAAGGGTTTTCGTAAAGCCCACCAGATAATGTAGTCTTCAACTATGGTATCTTTCCTACGCCAATGCCCCGTCCACGCATCACCTTACGTAAGAATTATTTTAGGCCTGGTCACGTTTGATAGAGACTAACATAGTCTAAAACGCTCTACGATCAAATAAGGCTAACGGACTTATTTTAACGCTTCCTAATCATTCGATGTCGATTATTTTTCTTAATTTATCAAAGTTATTCTATCCTTTTAAGATATAACGTACGCTTTAATGTACTTACGTAACGTAAGTTACATTGTTACTAAACGCACTAGGTCACATAGATAACGACATCGATTGCGTGTCGATTGACCTTGGTCAACGATTTTGGTCAACTATTTTGACCAAGTCAACCAAAAGTCAACAATTTTGACTTTGGTCAACAAAAGTCAACATTTGACTTTTTCAATTATTTATGAAATTTATCATTTTATGTGCAATTATTGTTCCAAAATTCCAATAAAATCATACTATGTCTAAAACATTATTTTAGATCATATTATGTAATTATTCTCGATAAACTAAATTTATAACATTAATACACATAATATAATGTTTTCATTATTATAAATTAAATAGCTTAGACTTGGTAAAATTCCTATAAATTCACATGTCACACTATTTTATCATGTGATTAATAATATGTAATTACCTTAGTCAAATAAAATTTATACACCTTAGTATTTAAACATAAGGTTTTCGGTTTTCACCATAAACCAAGCAATTGATTTTTAAAAATTCCAATAAATTCATATAACAATTAATCACCCTCAATTATGCTTACTATAACATAATTTTTATTTATTATGAATTATTGAATAAAGTTTACCTAAGTCATATTCGAAAATTTCAACTTAGGTCCAAATAATTTTATAAATTTCAATAAATTCTCACAACCATATATTATTAATCTACACACTTAATATGCAATTATAACACTTAAACATGAATTATATCACAACATTTTATCATACACATATATTTTCGGTATTTATAAAATTATAGGCTATAGTTTTCAAAAAATTCTACATAAATTCATATAAGCATAATTAATACCCTAGATCATAATTTCATGCTTAAAACAACAATTAAAAATCATAATCATCAACATATAGTATCCCTAAGTTTTCGATCCACATAAATAATTTAATACCATGCTTAATTTCATGATATAATTAATATACATTCTTAATAACATCATATAAACATAATATCTAAACATATTAGCACAAGATCTAAAATTTTCTAAAATAATACATATAAAATAAGATAATAACTTAAAATTTAACGGACGAAATTCGAAAATTCAAGCATGTATACGAAGATCGTAAGATTTCTAACCTTTTAATCGGTACGGATTTTGATCGGCTAGGTTTAATTGATCTAAGTTTGGGATTAAAATTTGGAGAACTTTCTCCAATTTTCACTATGGTTTCGTAGTTTAGGGTTGTAAATGGGAGAGTGTTGTGCTCTCCTCATATTTATGTACATTTACAAGTTGTAGCATAATAATTACATGAAATAATATCTAATACACTTGCCCAATTTTTCAACAAAATCGCACCTCCTCTCGGTGTGAGACAAAATTTGATCTTTATCACGTACAACTCATCACCAAGTCATCTTATCCTTAATTAAATACATTGTATCCTAATTTAATTAAATCATCACATTATAGCAAGTGTTGTGTGTGTGTCGCCTATTTCTATAACTTAGGATTGATTTTTATTTTTATTTTCATATTTTATATACTTTATTATGTTATATAATAATTTAATTATTATTTTATATCATAATTATCATGAAATAAAAGAATTAATCACATTTGTACACTCATGTACCATTCTCGGCCATGCTTAATTAAATAGGATGAGTTTTTATTATTTTCATATTATATACTATATTATTATTATAGTATAAAGTTAATTTTGAAAAGTCAAATATTTCAACTATACAAGTGGCCTTATTACATAGTTTGGATATCAATCCTTCCAAGCTTTATTTGTCAAAATTTTCGCCTATATAGTCCAAGAATTTAGGATATGTGTTCAACTTGTTAATTAATGCTACTTTACACCTAATAATGTGACAAGATTATAATCATAACCCTTATTAATTGTAGGATGATATTTATTAACCAAATCACATAAAATCATACTAATTTATTCAAAATTTTCGCTACTTTTGGCCTTAGTGTACTCCCACTTGTACAAGTTGATAACACACCTCATATTATCCTTAATGACATCATAATAATATAATAATTATCATAAATCATTAATTAGATAGGAATTAAATTAAAAATCATACTTTAGAACCCACATTTTCGAAAATTACTAAGACATCCCCAAACATTTTATTTCCTTGTATAAAATAACTACTACATAATTATGTGCCATATTATACGCCTTAGATAATAAATTTAATCATAGAAAAGTATTTAAAATAATTTAGATTCCAAAAACCCTAATTTCGAAATTTAATATTTCGAAAATTTTGAAATATGAAACATTTCATTATTATTTTTCTAGCATTATTTAATGATAAATAATGCCCTTATATAATAAAATAATTATTGAATTTGAATTTCATAATTCCGAGATCATATGCTAAATTTATCGATTATCTCTAAACGTAGACGTTTGAAATGTCTCTAAATTCTCATAGTTTAATTATCTCAAAATGTTCAAAATAAAGTTTGTTACAACTTTATTTATTCCTATAATAATAGGAATTTCAAATAAAGCTTAACCGCTTAATAATATCAGAAGACGAATCACGAATTTATTCGACGTTAGAAAATTACGCTCAAAGGAATATTGAAATTATATTCCTTAATTCACTAAGCCTCGATGAATCTCACACGTAAATTATCCAATTATGCTTGGTCAAAGTCAAGAGTCGACTAATTAAGATTTTAATTATTGAATTAAGAATGCTAATTACGAATTTATTATCGTAATTCAATATTAAAACTACGGATATTACACAAACAATACGCCTAAAGTTTTCCCGCAACGCGCCAAAATTGATCGAGCTAAAACACACTCAAATTCCTCGCAATCGCATTTAGGTAATCGTGGCGTGATAAGTTAACACGAGTCGCCTCTCAAGGAAAACTTAACAGGCCATTGTTCGTGTTACATGTAAAGCAATTAAATCCTAAACATTCTAACATCAACGGGGTTGAACATGCAAGAATTGAAATACGAGAAATAAACAGCGATCCTAAGCTAGGGGTTGTCAATCCCGAGCTATACTAATAAAGCGATAAATCTAAAACAGGGGTTGTCAATCCCTAGTTGAGCTACGAAAGCGATAAATCAAAAGCGATAAACAAAAGCATATGCAATTCTATTATTCATAGGTTTGTCAATCCCTAATCTAAATCTGATTGCAAATAAACGAAAGCAGGAAATCAATACGCAATATAAATCAACGGAACATGAAAATCCAATCCACTGTCACTATAAAATTGAATTCAACATAAATCATCAAACCAAACACTATGAAATTGATTCCACAAGAACTGATAATCCAAAGCATAAATTGATAACAAGATTATTCAATGATGAACAAGAGAACATGAATTAAATCTAACTATTATCTGTTTGTTGTTGTCTGAAGAAATCCAGAAGGAAGCCTGATGGAGAGCCGCGCCGCGGCTGCGTGGAGAAAAACAAAAATTGAAGAACGGCCTTTACTGACCCAAAACGCGCATATATATATTAACTGAAAGTGAGCCGGCGTTCAAGGTGAGCGCACGCTCAGAATACATTCCGACTTGAATATGAACGCCAGTTGTGGGTGAACGCCGGCTGAGGAAAACATTCTGCCTTGGAAATGAGCGTTGGTTCAGAGTGAACGCGCGAGTAAAAATTGGAGAACATGCGCTTGGAAGCAACGCCGGCTGGGGTACAGGCATGGCTGGAATGCACGCGGAGAGTGCGCTGATGAGCGCAGGTAGGGCCGCGCGGCGGGACGACGGGCGCTGGGGAGAGCGCGCGCGGGCGGGCGCCTGCGACGGCGAGCGAGCGGCGAAGCGGCGACGGGCGGGGCGAGCGCGCGTGGACGGGCGAGGCGTGGAGGTGGCGCAGGCCACCGAGCGCGCAGGGAAATTAGCGAACGCGCGCCGCTGGTGGCCGAATGCTGGGCGCGGGCGCGTGCGGCGCGGCGGCGCGGCGCGCGCGCCATGCGACGGGCCCGTCTGGCGCGACTTTGGTCGTTCACCCGCTTCTCCTTCGTCTCGAACTCCGATTCACGCACGGGTTTCGCCACGAACTTCGTCCGAATGCTCTTCAATATATTTGATTCTTGGTGGATCCAATTCATCCTATTTTCTGACCGTTTTCCTACAAAACATCGAAATGAATGAAGTAAGTCCGAATCGATAAATATTAATCGAACCAAAGGCATAAATAGGAAAAATCATAGAAAATGACATGTAAAACAATACCAAGAATCATCACAAAATCATACCAAACACCTCCATCATAAGCTCAACCACTTGCTTATTCATGTCGAAGGAAGGGGTGACGGCATGTGCTTTGGCTCTTCCACCTCGATTGGATTTCTGCTGTGAAGTAGCAGCCATAGCCTCAAAAATCTCAACAATGTCTACTGCCGTTTGAGAACCAATATCTCCACCTGCAGCATTGTCCACCATGTACTGAAAACTCTGAGTCAATCCGTCATAGAAGAATTGATAGAGAATTTCATCTGGTAAGGTATGGTGAGGGCATGATAACTCTTGTAAAAGAGTTATTATGTTACCTTTTTTATGATAATAACCTTGAGTATTGTGTGTTCTGTTCGTGTGTTTGTGTTGTTTGGTGTGTTTATGTTGTGTTTTCGTGTGTGTGCGTGTAGGATTGAGTTGGGTGCTTTTAAGGGGTTTTATTTTCTTTTTAAAGCTTTATTTAATCAATCTATGGCATGTAGTAGGAAGAACGGCAGTGAAGACGATGCTGAAGTCTGCTGAGTCGAAGCCAAGCTCCAGGTCGAACGCGCAAACAAGGCCGAACTCGTGAGCGAGCTTGACGTCGAAATATAAGGAAGGATAGAACGAACAAGGCTGGAGTAATGCGGGAGCAAGGTCGAATTCGAAAGACGAAGTCAAAGCTCAAAGGAAAAGTGAAAACTGAGGATGCTGGAGCGAAGTCTTGAAGCCGAGCTCCAGAAGAGAGAACTGACCACACTCGAGCTCATAAGCAGAAGCCGAGCTCAAGAATGACAAGCTCATAAGCAGAAGCCGAGCTCAAGAATGACGACTTCATAAACAGAAGCCGAGCTCAAGTATGACGAGCTCGCAACAAAAGCCGAACTCGAGACGGACGAGCTCGCAACCAAAGTCGAGCTCGTAAGCGAAACCAGACTCCAGGAAATAGAGAGAGCAGATAAGGTTGAGTTCATGACTGATGCCGAGCTTGTGAATTAAGTCGAGCTAGCAACCAAAGTCGAAATCTGGAGCGAAGTCAGGTCGTAAACGGAGAAAAGCCGATGCTGATGGATGATCAACGACGAAGTATGAAAGGTTTTAGCTGAAGACTGAGGAGATCTGCAGGACCACAACCACGTGGCATCTGGCCACATCAACATAAAAGGGACGCGCAGTTTGTTATCTGTCAGAGCTATCAGAAAAGGACTGAAAAATCAGAGGTTGAAGGGCTAGCAGGTGCGCCGTCTGTACCCCTAAAAAGAGCCAGAGTTGGTTATTAAAAGGGGGACATACAACAGAAGGAGGGGGATCAATCATTCTGGGGAAGATCACAATCATTAGAATTAGGAGGAATCAGAGGAGCGACAACTTGGAGAAGAAGCCATCGGAAGAGGCGACGATCCAAGAAGGAGCACGTGATTCCGGCGACAAGTTTCACTTTCTTTTCTCGAATTCTTTTAGCTTGTTATGGCATTCGTTTATCTGGATATTGTTGAACAGCTCGCTATGAGCTAAATTTGTAGGACTTGATCTTTTGATGAAACCCATGCTCGTGTGACGAGCTCATTTCTACGCTTATTTTGTTAAATTGCTATTGTTCTCTTGGAGTTTATTCATCTTGCTTGTGATTGATCACCATGGGTGGGATTTTAGCTCTATAATTTCGGGAATTTTTATAGAGTGGAAAACAAGAGAGTGACGCAAGAACATGATTTAAATATTATGTGTGAATAGCATAGAATATGTGTTTACCTTGCGTGACATACATGAATGGATTAGTAAAGATATTCTAAGAGCTGTTTGGTATAGAAATATATCGAATGACTTATATAATATAATCTTAGATTTGGAAAATACTAAGAATCGAGAAGTTCATGTCATGGTAATGAGGCAATGATAAAGTCAGTAGCATATTTAATACGAGCATGGGTGGAATCGAGAGGTCAAGTCTATTTCTTCTTATTATCATTGTTATATCATTTGTTTGAAATTTCACCGCTTCATAGTAACATTCTCATAGTTTTGATTTCAAATGCTGCTTTATTTAGTTGTTCTTCTTGTTTAAATTTCTCTTGTGTTGTTCTCTTAAACAAAAATAGATTGTTGGCGTGATTTAAAAAGTGCGATCCATGTGGATTCGATCTCGAATATTTCCGTGTATTACTTGTTGACTACGTGCACTTTCGTATATTGAATTATGTTGCAACATATTATCACACAACAGGCACTTCTGCAATAAGTCCTCGAACCGTTCCCAAGCTTCATGGAATGGCTCGTCGGACATCTGATTAAAGGTCATGATCTGTGACCTCAACTCCTGACTCTTCTTATTGGGGTAGTATTTCATCATAAACTTATCTACCACGGCAATCCAATTCTACAGAGAGTTAGCGGGAAGTGCCAAAACCACGACTTTGCCCTATCCTTCAGGGTGTACGGGAAACAATGCATCTTTATTTAGTCCTCCCAACGGGAAGGACTGCAACACAGAACATAATTCTCTAATGAATCCCAAAGCATCCTCACTAGAAAGCCTATGAAAAGTAGGCATGAGCAAGAAATGATTAGGCTTCAGCTCATAGTCATGGGCTATCGGTCCAAGAACTATTGGGAAGGTAGCGGCCCCAATCACAGGTCTGTAAAAATTACGCAATGCTCGTGCATTTTAACCCATTTCTCTCAGCGGGGGTGTATTCTCAAAAGGCTGATAATCTCTGGTTAACAACTTTGACTGTTCACCACTCACAGAAGTGGCACCAAACTCCTCCAGTGCCGGAAGAAGCGATCTTTTAGATCTTCGAGTGCGGTCCAACGGGGTAGCAAGCGGTCTATTTAGACTGCGGCGACCTAGCATACACAACACTCAAACAAGAAAAGATCACACGCAACTGGAGAATAACAAAATAAAAACGAAAAGCAACACGGAAAAAAAATCAACACAAACAATACGCCTAAAGTTTTCCCCGGGAACGGCGCCAAAATTTGTTTCAACTAAAAGTGTTCTCTTAATTGACTCATAATCGAATGAGGTGTTGTAGAGGGTAAGATAACCCAAGTCGTCCCTCAAGGAAAACTTAGCAGGGCTTATTGTTCACGTTGCACATAAAAACAGTAAATCCTAAACACTCTAATACCAACGAGGGTTTTGAAACAACGAGAATTGAAATGCAAAAATAAAATATAAATGAAAACAACCTAACTAGGAGTTGTCAATCCCTGGTTGAGAACCTATGAAAAACACGAATGCAGGAAGCTGAAGCGTAGAACAAACTAAACTAAATCATCAAACATAAAGCAATAAAATTCATCGGAGAACAATTCAACATACTACTAAAATCCAATATCAATTGCATAAAATGTAAATGTACCAAATGCTAGAAGAAATAGAATCAATGGAAAACCAACAATCCAATATCCACTAACTAATTGTATCCAACAGAAATCTCAAACGATAATACTATGTAATTCAATCCAACAATAATCTCAAAGCAAACGTAAATGATCGAATGAAAATTCAACAGGAATCCAATGTGAGAATACGTAATTGAAGAAAATAAAAGCAAGAATTAATACTCTAGTGATCTGTATCTATCTCTGTTGTCACCTGAAAAGAAAGATCCGAAAAATCGAATTGAAGAGCACGGCTGCGTGGAAGAAAATGAGACTCAGAATGAATGACCTAACTCAGCGTTGCGCATTTATATATATAAAGTGAGTGAGCGCTGGTTCACGATGAGCGCAGGTTGAACGGGGTGTTCTGACTAAAAAGGTGAGCGCCGGTTGTGGAAACGTTCTGTATTGAGCATGAGCGCTGGTTCGAGGTGAGCGAGCGCGGCGAGGAGCTTCTGTTCCCAATGTGAATGCTCGCTGGGAACTAGCGCTCGTGGATGAGGAGCTACTGTCTCATAATTGAGAGTTGTCTCGAAGTGGCGGCAAAGCGCAAGCGAGGTGAACGGGCGTTGAGCGTGCGCCGGGAAAATCGACAAGAGGGCACTCGGGCACGCCAGGCCGGCCCGGATGGCGTGGGCAAGGCAAGCCGGATGGACGCGTGGGCAAGGCGAGTGGCAGCGGGCGCTGGATGGTATTCGTCGGCTGGGTGGACGAGGTGAAACGGTCGAGCAGAAGTGGACGCTGGAGAACGTGCACAGAGATGGCGAGGCGGGTGCGAGGCGAGCGTGCGTTGTGGCGGCATGCGGCGAGCTGGAACGAGCGCTCGCACGGAGCGCCGGATGCACGGGTGAGCTGGTGAGGCTGGAGAGCGCACTGTGCATCGAGCACCGATTGGACATGGAGCAACGCGCGCTGGGTACACGGGCAAGCGGTGGATGGTCACTGGCGAGGCGAGGCACGCGCTGGCGATGCGGACGTGGGCGTTGGACGCGGGAGCTATGCGTGAATGCGCGAGGACACGAGTGGGTGCTCGGGGCACAGCGCCGGCTGGGTGCTGGACGGGCGCACGCGTTGAGGCGAGTGCTGGATGGGCGCTGGGCGAAGGCTGGGCTCGGCGTGCGACGGGGTGCCATGCGCGACTTTGATTATTCGCCCCGTTCTCCCTCGTCAGAACTCCGAATTAGGATCCGTTTACACCTACAAACTCCTATCAAGATGCTCTTCAATATACATGATTCTTGGCAGATCCATTTAATCCCATTTAATGTCATTTTTTCTACAAAACATCGAAACAAATCAAGTAAGTCCGAATTGATAAATACTAATCAAACCAATGACATAAATAGGACAAACCACTGAAAACATCATGCAAAACAATACCAAGAATAAGCATAAAATGAAACCAAACATGGAGCGTGGGCGTTGGAGTCCGACTAGCGTTGGGGCATGGAGCGCCGAGATGTGGAGCTTCGGGTGCTGAAAATACATTAGGGCGAGGCGGGGTGCTGGAGACCGGCGAGGACGCCCAGCGGGCGCTGTGTTTGGAGCATCGGACGGGGTGGATGAGTGCACAAGCGCTGGCCTTGGAGCATCGGACAAGATGGACGAGTGCACGGGCACTAGCCTGGAACATCGGATGGGTTGGGTGCTGGGGCACGCGAGGATAGAACATCGGATGGTTGGGCGCTGGGGTCGAGCGCCGAACGGGGTGGACGAGTAAGGACACCCAGCGGGCTCTAGGTTGGAAGCGCTAGCAGAGCATGGCCGATGGAGATGCGCAGGCACTGGGACGCTGAGTGCCGCGTGCAGCGGGCGCTAGAGTGGAGACGTGGCGCTGGAGTGGAGGCATGGGCGATGGGGCGAGGTGGAGCACGGACGTTGGAGCGCACACCCATGCGCGACTTTGATGATTTGCTCCGTTCTCCCTCGTCTTAACTCAGAATTACAATCTGTTTGTTGGATTTGTATACTGGAAGCAGTTTTGGTTGAGCTTGTATACAATGATTCTTGTTACCACTATTACAATCTCCTATCTGAATTGTTTACTTGAATTGCATATGTATGTCCCTTTATCTCATATATAAGTTAAATCATACAGTGTGTAGAAGATCACAGAAGTCTGTATGATTGGTCAAGCTTAATGAGATATAAAAAGGATCACAGTTGAGATAACTTTAGGACGACTTGTCGGTATAGGCTGCGGTATAGATAAGAAGTGACTTGACTTGGTTGCTTTTCTATCTTTGGCACGCGTCTCGATGTATTGATGGATCACATTGAGATGAGTTCTTCTATCTGACCGTTGTGAAGAACCTAGATCTCGGTGACTTTACGTTGTCCTAAACCTCGATAAGGTATTAGGTGAATGTTCTAACTTTTCTACACCTAAAGTTGCTCGTAATAGAACGAGGTCATTCTAGTGAGATAAGCTAACCCAAGTCGTATTCTCAAGGAAGGCTAAGCAGGGCTATATCTACGTCGCACACAAAAATCAGTAAATCCTAAACACTCTACTCAAGGTTTGGGTCTGTCGTCTCCTTTAACTACTGATTAAACTAGGCTTGAAGACAAATAAGAATTTAAAGAACGGATTAAACTATGCGGAATTAAAGGAAGCAATTAAATTACCTAGGCATGAATTGAACCATACATCTAAGAACGACGAATTGATTCTATTAAACCCTAGCATGATTAAAAGGATTAACGAAAAGAATTCAATTAATCTAATTGGGACTTGCAAGAGGATAAACACGAATTAACTGAAGGAAGCAAGAACGGCAAAGTAATAACAAAGAGATTAAATTAATTTACGAATCGTAGAATGAAAAGCAATGAAAAATCAAGAACTTAAAACTACCACAATCCAATGTAAGAGATGATTGGGGGTTGTCAATCCTCAATCCAAGAGTACGGATTACAATCACACGATAAGCGACTAAGTTTCTCTCCCGAAGTGAGAGCAAAAAGTCTCCAAAAGTTGAGAAAAAAAAACGTGTAGAATGCCAGCCCCCAAAAACCTAGAAAAACTAGGTTTTAAAAAGAAGTCAGAAACACGCGCCCCGCGTCGGCGGAACTCCCACACCGGTGGGACACGCCCTCGGCCCGTGCCGACGGGCGCTCGGCCCGTGCAAGGAACTCTCACACGGGCTGCAAGATCACCAAAATAGCTCCAAAACACCACAACGACTACTCGCTTCGAGCTTAGACATACTCCACCTATAAAAACATGAGAAGAGGAATAATCAGAAAATTCTATAACAAAATCCTCTAATAAAAGAGTCGAAGGGACTCCCGAGCAACAGATAAAATGCCACCAACACACACAAAAACCCAACCAACAACTCCCCCACACTAAAAGCTTGCTTGTCCTCAAGCAATCCCACTTGAGATCGATGGGAAAAAATATCATGCACATATCACCCAAATTCACATATTGATATGGAGCACTTCGAAATTCTCCATGATTTTTTTTTCACCAAATAAAAAGTAAACTCAAATCCGTGCAGTGAAATCATATTCACTAGTGTCACGCCCCAATTCCCGAGGGAAGGCACGGATGCCAGGGTATGATTAGGGGTGGGGGTTAAGAAGCGGGAAAGAAGGGGGAATACATAAAACATACACGATAAGAAGATATGACCATGAAATGGGGCAGCATCTCCTCTATAACTAGGATATATCCTGAAGGGGAGGGGTAAGAAAACAATCCACCAACAAAATTATATTGACACCATAACTTCAATGAAAGTGACCTTGATTTGTAATAAGTAATGCAAGAAAGCAAAATAGCATTATACCATGTTGACTAGACCGGTCAACCAAATAGCATGCTCATATCGAGACTCGTAGCATAATAACGTAACGAGCATTGTTCCCAATCAGAAAGCAAAATAAGGGACAAGATGTAATATCCCGCAGTTTTAAATGCTTAATTACGATAATTTAAATCGTAATTTAGAGTTTAACCTCGATAATTAAAATCCTAATTAGTCAATGCTCGATTTTGACTAAGCATAATTTGATAATGTCTGTGTGACATTCACTGATGCTTAGTGAATTAAGGAATATAGTTTCTGCTATTCCTTCGAACGTATATTTCTAACGTCAATAAAATTCGACAATTAAGTTTTACGATATTTTCTAAGCATCGAGACTTAGAATTCGAATTCCCTATTATTATAGAAGTGAATAAAGTGATTCTAATTCGTTTACGAACGTTTTGGAGATAATTCAACTATTGACGTTTTGAGACGTTTTAAACGTCTACGTTTAGAGACGATTCGATAACTTAGCCAATCGATCAAGGAATTATAATATATGAATTCCTATAATTATTTTATGCCATAATAGCATTATTTATCATTTAAAATAATGCTAGAGAATTAAGGATCAATTATGGAATAAAGTAAGCTATTTTCGAAATTAGGGTTCCGAAAATTAGAAATGTGACATAGAATTATTCTAAATATTTTTCCTATGATTTAACTCATCATCTAGGACTTATATATGTCACATAACTATGGGTTAGCTATATGTTACAAAAAAATAAAATATCTAGCTCTATTAACCCTAGAATTTTCGAAAATGTGCACATAGTGTGAAAGTGATCTAATTCCTATCTTGTAATAATGCTATGCATTAATTGTAATAATGATAGATAATTAATGTATAAGATAAGGTCTAGCATCAACTTGCACAGTGGGAAGCCACTTGCTAGAAAGTCTTAGAAAATTTTGATAGTTTTATGTGATAATGTAGAAAATATCTTGATCTAATTAATGTAAAGATAAGATTATGTTATCTAGATAATCTTAGGTGTAAAGTAGAGTTTGTAATCAAATTGAACAAGTAATCTCCTATTTTGTCACACATGGGCGAAAACTTTGAAAACTAGTGTGAACAAATGTGAACTCATTTATAACCTATGGTTGCAATATTTGACTTTTCAAAATAAACCTTATCTTATAATATTAATATAGTATATAGTTGTAGAAAAAAAAATTAACCTAATGACTATGGTGTAGCCGTGAGCTACATAGTAAGGGAACAAGGTGATCAATTTTGATTTTATACTAGATATGGTGATCTACATTAATTATGTGACATGATTATCATCATAAGGTGTATAAGATAAGGATAAGATTTGGTCACACCTTCTAGAGAGTGGACGAAAATGTGGACTATTGTGTGCAAATGGATTTGAGATATTTTATGTGTAATAATTACACACAAGTGGTAAGCCTCTATAAATATAACCTAAGCACTACCATTAGTCATTTTACACTCTCTAAACCACCGAAAATTAGAGAGAAAATAAGAGAGTTAGTCCCATTTGATCTCCAATCTTAGATCGAAAACGCGTTGCCGATAGAAATCGACACCGATTAAGAGGTTAGACTTCTTACGAGCTTCATATACATATTAGAATTTTCCATTTTCATCCATTAGAAATCATGTGATAAGCTTTTGTAATTTTCGAAAATTATGTAACATGTGCTAAGATGTTTAGATATAGTGTTTATATGATATTATTAAGCATATAGTATAATTATATCATAAAATTAAGCATGTTATTAAATTTAAAATATGGACCTAAAACTTGAAAGTGTGATATGTTGATGATTATGATTTTTAATTGTTAATTTGAGCATGAAATCATGATCTAGGGTATTAATTATGCTTGTATGATTTTATGTAGAATTTTTGAAAAACTTTAGTACCCTATGATTTTCGAAAATTATAGAATATGATAACATGTTGAGATATAATCCATGTTTGAGTGTTATCATAACATATTGATAGTGTAGAATCATAATATAGTGTTGTATGAATTTATTGGGTTTGTTAAAAATTTATTGGGCCTAAGTCCAAATTTTCAAAAGTGACTTAGGAAGAATAAATTCAATAACTCACAATAAATAAAAATTATGTTATAGGAAGGATGCTTATAGATGAGTATGTGTTATGTGATTTTATTGGAATTTTTGGAAATTATTTGCTTAGTTTAATTAGGGTTTTCAAAAACTATAGGTTATAAGTATTAATGTTATAAATTTATTTTATGAGATATAATTGCATAAAATGATCCAAAATGATGTTTTAAACATATTATGATTTTATGGGAATTTTTTAGAACAAAAATTGCACATAAAATAATAGAATTACATAAAAGGAATTAAAATGTCAAAATGTTGACCTTAGTCAAAATTATTGACTAAGTGTTGACCAAGTCAAAATCATTAACCAAAAACGTTGACCAATGTCAAAACGCACGAAATTCAATAATACGCGATCTATGTGACGTAGTACGTTTAGTAACAATGTAACTTACGATACGTAAGTACATTAAAACGTACATTATGTACTAAAGAGATGGAATATCTCTTATATGATAAGTAAATCCATAATCGACATCATTTTGATTAGGAAATGTCAAAATAAGTCCGACGTTAGTCTTATTTGATTCATAGGACGATAGACGATGTTCGTCTCTATCGAAACGTGACCAATGTACTAAAATAGTTCTTACGTTAAGGTGGGACGTGGACTTGAGCGTTGACGTTAGAAAGGAACTTTATTGAAAAGCTACGTACCAGGTGGCCTTTACTCAAAACCCTTTTATTTACTTGCTTTCTGCAAATGAAAAATATTTATTCTGATGCTTGATTGAGAAATGATATGATTACACCCAAAGTATTTATGTTTTATGTATGGATCCTATCATGTTGTTGGGCAAGCCAACTATGAAAGTATATGAGCTGTTGGTTCGCTAACCGACTTGATCGTTGGGTCGCTCCCGATGATGAGAAAATCGATATCGGACCCTATGTCAGATGCAGAATTCATGGCTAGGGTTACGTGCACGAGTAAGGTGACTGTGTGCCGAAAGGACAATTCTCGGTCGATCACTGCGCCCGTAGGAGGTGGCCACCTCTACGGTGCGAGATGAGTTTATGAGATGATGATGTGATATGAGATATGTGAATGATATGGATCATCTGAGAAAATGCTCGGTAGAGCGATGTTTTGAGAAATGAGAAAATGTTTTAGTAAGCACAAGGCATTTTCAATTAAAACCCTTGTGTCTTACTTATGGGGCAGTGTAAGGTAAAGAAAATGTTTTGGCAATGAGCCCACTGAGTGCATTATTTGTACTCAGCCCTGTATGTTTGTTTTTAAATGTGCAGGTTGAGCTGAAGATGGGATGGAGGTGTGTTGAGCAGTTGGATCATTGTCGCTGATAGTTTAGCCTTGGAATCACATCGTCATATGTGTATTCTACATGTTCCCGCTGCGAAGTTATATAAGTTATGTTTTGAGTTTAAACCTTATTGCCTTCAGATCAGTTGAACCCCTTTTGTTAAGAATCTAAATGTTCCAGATACATATATACGATATGTGTGTTATATTAAATGATATGAAGTCTTGAGGTTTACATCATATGCCCTCAATTCCATAATTAGTTATTGTTCTGTTGTTAATCCCGTCATTAATGTGATCCTCGCTAATCCGTACTTTGGGTTGGCGGGCTGTTACAAAGTGGTATCAGAGCAGTTCGTTCCTTGAACCCAAATTTCCTTTCAAAGTTAAGTCTAGATTGAGTCACTAGACTTCTAGAGATCAACTGACTATGCTCAACACTCCATCACATCAAGCTCAACCGGGAAAGAAGTAAATGACTTTCTCAAAGTTTTAAGGATGAGAATGAGAAGTTTGAGAGTGAGATCTATTAAAGTGAAATGATTTTTCAAGAAAATGAAAGTTTTGAAACAAAAGAGATTCCAAGAATATGCAGGTATGGGACTGCATATTCAAGGAAAGCTCAAAGGATTCCAAGAATATGCAGGTATGGGACTGCATATTCATGGAAAACTTAAAAGATTTGATATGCGATAAGAAAATGATTTTCTCAGTTTAGAAAATAAACGAGTTTGAAAGTAAATGCCCCTTTCTCAAAATTTGAAATGAAAAGTTTGAATATGGAAAATGATATTTCCAAAGAGATGAAAATTATGAGAATTGTTGAAAGTTAAAGTAATTGCAAACGTTGCAATGAAGTCTTATATTGTTAAGAGAAATTGATATTTGTTCCTAAGCCGGATGCAGAATACCTGGCTAGGATTAATATGATGATGATATTGTTATATGTGGAGATGGTTGATATAATGATAGTGAAAATTGTTGGTTCGCTACCAACGTATGATGATGTTATGATGAGTTTGATAGTTGTTGGTTCATTACCAACATATTTTGATGTTATGATGATATTGAAAGATGTTGGTTCGCTACCAACATATGATTATATTATGATGATGTTATATGAGAAAGTGTTGACATAGATATGTCAAGAGTGAAATCTTTGAATTCGTGAAATTCAATAAGCATGATTATTATGAAAGAGATATGTTATGAATGTTTACAATTCTGAAATTTCCTGTTATTTTGATGATGGGTATGTTATCCCAAAAAGAACCTAGACTGTTTAAGTCGCATGATCCCTTTTGCGAAAGAACATAGAAAGAGAACTATGAGAATTTTAGTCTGTCATGAGACAGAATTGAGATCGAAATGAGAATCTCGAGCTGAATAACGAGAACAAAGAGCTGAAAGTCAAAGAGCAAAGATGAGGATGATGATTTAGAGATGATGAATGTCACTATACTCCAGTGACATGAGTATAGTCTTTTGTTTGGATATTCACGTATTACGGAAATCTAAATTGATTATGACTTTCTCGTTAGAAATGAAATAAGAATGTGATCAAAGAAACAGTTGATACTGATCTTGCGACATACGTAGAACAAGAACCCTACAGTGAGACATGAATCTTAGAATGCTACTGGAGAGTAGATTCCCAATAATATATGAGAAGTTATAGCATATGTGTACATGAGAACCGTGGAGGACAACTAGAATAAGTTGTATAAGGTTTCAAATTTTCTTCATAACCAAAATTCTGTCATTGAGTTTAACTCTATGACCTAGTTTTGATTGATATATCAATTAAATTCTCACTTTCTCTGAAAGAAGTTTGCAACCAGAAAATTTCATGAAGCGTTCCTTCGAAATCAAACCTTCATGTGACTGAGAAAGTATTTGTGATGGGCTTGGCCACCCCATATGACCAAAGAAATCTCAGTACTCGTTATTCTGGTCTTCGGACCCTATTCCCCAATTATTCAGTTCAAAGAACATGTTGATTCCAACCTTCAGAGTTGTCATCTTGAATTAGACCTCTTGAAAGTTGATATGATGAAATTCTCTTCAATCCTTGAAACCAATAAGTATGACGTAGGTTGACGTATCTTGTCACCTAAAAATTTCAGATCAGTAAAGTGATAAACATCAAGATATGATATAAAGAAGTTCTCGATGAGACGAGTTATATCTTATAATACACATAGGTGGATCGACCCTTGATGGGCTTTCCCAGTACTGACAACAGAAAAGTTATAACTTCCACGTGAGTGTATGATGACTGAGTTATGAACAAGATACTCTTTAGCATTGAGTGCTAGAGTAAAAGTAAATGAAAGTATATGATATCCTTGAGATATAATCTCCTCTTATTATGATATAGTGAGAAAGGTTACAACTTATCTTTAAAGATAGTTATTTGTCCATAAGACCTTGATAATAGGTCGGACATGTTTAAAGTATGGAAATGAATAAGACTCAGTTGATGGATATAAAGGAACGATAGTATCTCAGTATCAAGTTTTTCGCTTTATCCATAAATCGATAAAGGTTATGTTTTAGTAGAATCGTTCCCAAGTATATGAGACTTTGGTTAAACCAAAGATAGTGTGATCGATGGAAGAAATAATGAGATATGTGAATAGCTAGGCTATTCCTAGTATTAAACCAAGTATGGGGAGGATATCCCGACGTTGAGACTTGACAATGAAACACTGATACTTGGAATCTAAGTTATGGTGTACAAATGTACTACCTTACCCGTATAGATTAGAATGATGACGATCTTAATCCTAAAAGTGAGGACCAAGGTATCACGAAAGTATTATAACTTTCGGATATTATGCTCAAAGAAAGAAGCAAGAGTTAAGAAAAGCTGAGGAAATTACCAGCTATACAATTACGGGATAGAGAAAGATATTACGAATCATTCGTAAGATAGTTGATTGTCTTAAGAACCTCGTTAGTAGGTTGGACGATGCTAAAGTTAGAAGAACATGAGATTATTCTAAATGAATATGAAAGAGATCATAGCATCCTCGTTAACAAGTCACTTGTTATACCCTCATCCATACGAACATGCTTAAACAAAGTTGTTCTCGAGTAATTGAAATTTTCATGAAATCACGAATAGTGAACATGAAAAGGGTAAATGGTTTTACTAAAACCGTTTTATGAGGGGATTGCCTGAAGATGTTATGTATAATTTATAATAAGCATTACGTGAATGCTAATTACACCTTTGTAATCCCAGAATGCCGCCTAGACGTGAGCTTGAGCAAGAACTTAGAGGAAGAGGTGGGAGAAGGGGCAGAGTCCCACGTCCCGAAAGAGAAATACCACAACCACCCCATCTCCACCTGATCGTAGAGTTGAGGAACTTTTTCTAAGGCAAAACCCTCATACCTTTAATGGAAAAGGAGTCCAGGGATCTTGAGCAATGGGTAAGAACAATAGAAAGGATATTTGATTTCCTTCGTTGTACAGCACAAGAGAGACTATCTTGTGCTACCTTCCAACTCACCGGATCGGTGATTTCTGGGGCCGGGAAGGAAAACCCTAACATCGTAACAAATAGATGAATTCACTTGGGAAAACTTTAAGGCGGAAATGTATGAAATACATTCCTAAAAGCTATAGAAAGAAAAGGAAATTGAGTTCTTCAACCTAAAGCAAGAACGCAAGTCCGTGACAGAATATGATCGCATCTTTTACGACATGTCAAGATATGCTCCGGACCAAGTAAATACTGACATAAAAATGTCAGAGAAGTTTAGATCTGGTCTAAGGCATGAGATAAAGATGCCTCTAGCAAGTCATGGCAACTTAACATATACTGAAGCTCTCAGTCGGGCTTTAGACATTGAGGCAGCAATACCAGAGGATAAGCCTGCTCCCACTCAGTCACGTAATGCTAGTGACAAAGGCAAGAGGAAATGGGAAGGCAATCTTAGTAATTACAACCGAGGCAATGCGGGAAGCTCAAACAATAACAGGCCATGGAAAAGAAACATGGCATCACAAGGACAAATAAGAATCCCTCTCTGTCCAAAGTGTCATAGACCACATAGAAGTATATGTCTAGCAGGCAATACTGGTTGCTATAAATGTGGCATGAAGGGCCATTATGCGAATGAGTGCCCAGGAGTTCGCCCGGGAAGAATAGAGAAACCCAACCCACCAAGCCAAACCCAACCACTAAAGGCTATACACTACCAACACCAATATCGGCCAAAGCAGCGACGACAAGGGCAGCCGCCACCAACATAAGCTAGAGCTTATGCTCTATACCAAGAACCGAATGAACAAAACCAAGGAAACCTAGAAGGTATGGGAAACTTCTCACTGTACCTGTAATACTTTTGTTCAATACAAGTGCGTTATATCTTTCAACGCTAGAGCATGCGTAGATATATTAGAATTTAAGTTTGAATAAGCAATTCAGGAAATGAGAATTATTTCACATATAGAAGAAACTAAGACTATCACGCTTGTTGCTCGAACTTAGAATTGAGCTTGGAATCACTTAAGAATTTAGTAAAAACCTTGAACATAGTACCTATATGAAACAAAGAGATAATCCTAAGAATGGACTAGTTAGTCAAAAACCGCTCCACAATCCTGTACAAGGAAAGGAAATTTCGTTCCACTTCTCCGGACAAGAAGTTACAAGTTTCTATGGAATCCACATGGGGAAGGGAAAATCTGACCATACCCATACTATAAAAAGGAGATTATAAACAAGAAAGGATGTCGAGCGTTCCCTATTTATCTAAGCAGAGAATGAACAGCAGAAATGATGATAGAGGATGTGGAAATTGTTCGAGAATTTCTAGATATTTCACGACAACTTAGCAAGATTACCCCGATAGCGACTAGAGTTCCACTATCAAGTTAGAATCATTATTAAACCATGCCAAAGTACTTTTATCAAATGGATTCAAGGAAAGAGGAAGGATAAGGATTCAAATTTAAAAGGCTATAAAATCTAAGTTTCATCGAACCTAGAGTATCACTTTAAGGAGCACCCAATTTGCTTGTCAAAGGAGAAATATAGCCCATTAAGAAAGTGTATAGATTATCGAGAGTGAATAATTCATTACCGAGGATAAATGAGTATTCGGTTAATGGAAAATAGTAAGAGTAGTCCTGAGAACCGATCTCAATTGGACTATAATCAATTTAAAGTACAAGCTGACAATGTACCCAAAATGGCTTCCCGAACAAGATATGGCTACTATGAGTTTATAGTTATGCCGTTCGGACTAACTAATGCGCCAGCCATGTTCATGAACCTCAAAAAGTGAGTGTTCCGCACATGCTAAGACAGATTGTCTTAAATCTTCATAAATGATGTTCTTATCTATTTGAAGGGCAAGAAAGAGTATAAAGAACTCTTGAGAACTATCTTGCAGACATCGGAGTCAAACAAAATTCGCCAAGGTTATTTAAGGCGGATTCGGTTTAAAGAAATGATATTCCTTAGACACGTTGTGTCTTCCGAAGGAATCCATGTGAACCTGGCAAAAGTTTGAAACTGTGCAAGGATAGAGAAACTCGCCGAAAGGTTTAAAGGAATGAAAATAGAGATGGTTGAATAACCAGAGACGATCAAGAGTTGTATTCACTCTAACGTCTGACTTAAGAAAAAGGATAATAGAGGAGCAGGAGGAAAGATGTCAAAGTCGAAAGGAGGTAACAACGCTATATGGGTAGTAGTGAGTCGACTTACTAAAAGGCTAATTTACGCTATCGTATTACTCGTGGGTTTAATAGGTTAGCTCAGTGTTACATAAAGGAGATCATACGTTTATACGAGCACCAAAAATCTATCATATCTGATAAAGGTTTTAAGTTGTTCCTAGATTTTGGAATAGCCCACAAAGGAGTTCGACACGAAATTTAACTTTAGCATAACTTTCGCTCACGGACGGATGAGCAGTTCGAAAAGAGCGATATGAACATTCTATGATATGTTGAGGATATTAGGGCGAAATGAAAGTACTAATTGAATTACGTTTTCCATTTATTAAGATCACTGCGACGATGGTGTCGAGCAACGATTGATATAACCCATATGAGGTATAGTACGAAGAAAATGTCGATCACCTCTTTATGGTGATAATGAAAGTAAGAGGAAAGTTTTAAAGCCATTACGTGAAAGGAATGAATGAAATGTTTGCGAGTTAGGTAATGAAAGAAAAAGCTCATGATAGACAAAAGTCTTTACCGATATGCGTGAAATGAGCTGCGTCTTGAATCTTGAGAGATAAAGTGTATTAAAGTTCTCCATTGAAAGAATTCTAATGTTTGGAGAAAAGGAAGTTGAGATTACGTTCTATAGGACCTCGCGAGATCCTAGAATTGATAAGGCCTAGCGACTATAGATTGGTATTTCCACCAAGTTTGGGAAATATCTGAGAATGTTTTCCACGTGTTCTGAGTTAAAGAAATGCGAATATGGTCCAAAATCGTGACCATCATGATGGCGTTATTCTTGAATCAAGATATGAGTTATGAGAAAGAATGCGCAATTGTTTTAATCGTCGGAATCAGCGGTTAAGAAAGAAAATTATACTGTTTGTGAAAGTCCAATGGAGAGACCATGGACAGAAGAAAGTTACGTGGAAACTTGAGATTGTTATAGTGCAAAGATAACCGTACTTTGCTTGATATGCAAATTTTGAGGATGGAATTTATTTTAAGGGGTAGAATGTAATATCCATGAGTTTTAAATGCTTAATTACGATAATTTAAATCATAATTTAGAGTTTAACCTCGATAATTAAAATCTAATTAGTCGATGCTCGATTTTGACTAAGCATAATTTGATAATGTCGTGTGACATTCATCGACTCTTAGAATTAAGGAATATAGTTTACGCTATTCCTTGAGCGTATATTTCTAACGTCGATAAAATTCGACAATTAAGTTTCGATATTTTCTAAGCATCGAGACTTAGAATTCAATTCTCTATTATTATAGAAGTGAATAAAGTGATTCTAATTCGTTTACTGAGCGTTTTGGAGATAATTCAACTATTGGCGTTTTGAGGCGTTTTAAGCGTTTACGTTTAGAGCGATTCGATAACTTAGCCAATCGATCGAGGAATTATAATTTATGAATTCCTATAATTATTTTATGCCATAATAGAATTATTTATCATTTAAAATAATGCTAGAAATTAAGGATCAATTATGGAATAAAGTAAGCTATTTTCAAATTAGGGTTCGAAAATTAGAAATGTGACATAAATTATTCTAAATATTTTCCTATGATTTAACTCATCATCTAGGACTTATATATGTCACATAACTATGGGTTAGCTATATGTTACAAAAATAAAATATCTAGCTCTATTAACCTAGAATTTTTGAAAATGTGCACATAGTGTGAAAGTGATCTAATTCTATCTTGTAATAATGCTATGCATTAATTGTAATAATGATACATAATTAATGTATAAGATAAGGTCTAGGATCAACTTGCACAAGTGGGAAGCCACTTGCTAGAAAGTGCCAAAAATTTTGATAGTTTTTATGTGATAATGTAGAAAATATCTTGATCTAATTAATGTAAAGATAAGATTATGTTATCTAGATAATCTTAGGTGTAAAGTAGAGTTTGTAATCAAATTGAACAAGTAATCTCCTATTTTGTCACACATCGGCGAAAACTTTGAAAACTAGTGTGAACAAATGTCAACTCATTTATAACCTATGGTTGCAATATTTGACTTTTCAAAATAAACCTTATCTGTAATATTCCGTAGTTTCAAAAGCCTAATTACGGTATTTAAAACCCGTAAATTAGGATTTCACAGAAATGATTAAATCAGTACGAGATCGAATATGTTTTCAATTATTTACGAAGGAATGATTTCCTGTTACACATTCACTAAAATTCGTGAATGTAAGAATCGAAAGTTTTAAAGTTTATCGGCAGTATTATTTTAACGTCGATTGCATATCGACCGTTGAAATTTCACGAATTTTTTCTAAGCAATCAAGCTTAGAATTATATTCTATTGTTAATGGAATATTTTAATAATGGGATTACGATTATTTTACGACCACTTGAGATGAGTCGATCGTAGCGTTTGAAGCATTTTCAAGCGTTAACGTTTAGAAATAAAGCAGCGTTTTTAATGATCAAGAAATTATAGGAATTTATTTCCTATGATTATTATATGTTATTACAGTATTAATAAGCATTGAAATAATTCTAGAACATTATGAATTATTTTTTGAACATTTTCCACTTTACACGAAAACCCTAAATTTTTAAACTAGGGTTTTTCACATAAAATGACACCATTAAATTATCCTATGCTATTATTTATCATCTAAATCATATACTATGATGTATATATCTATGTTTAGCATGAAAAATAAAATTTTAATATATGTTTGGCATAGTGCCGTGTAATACCTATATGTGTGTCACAAATGTATGTTTTATTTAAATAGCTCTTGCATGTATATATATGTTATATATTCAGATTTTTATTATTAGTCTACCATTATAATATATATATAATACCTATTTTCAGATTTTCAATGTGTAGGCACTCGTGCTAGTGCCCACTAACACATAAAATAATGCTAGAAATTAAAGGGTCTTGTGTGTATAGGGGGGGTTGGCCGAGAGGTATGTGAGTATAGGGGGAGGGATACATTCAGATATTAGTTCATTTCTCACTCTCCCTTAATCACTCAAACACTCCACTCTCATCTCTCTCTCCAACACTCTCAAAACTCTCTCTTCTCTCTCTTATTTTTCAGCCATGTCCGAAAAACCCCTCCACCCTTCAAGCTTGAAATTTTCTTCCTCTCATCACCACACAAGACCATAATACCTTGTACCTTGTCTCTTTAATCCATATACCAAAGGTAGGTTCGAAACAAATGGTTGTTGTTCTTGAAAATTTCCTAAGTTTCGAAAATTTTGTTAGAACAATGCATGTGTTCTTGATGATGTTATTTTGAAAAATCTTGTGTATGCATGTTTATTGATGATAGAAGATATATAAATAGGTGTTCTTATTTTTAAGTCTTGCATGTATGATCTAAACTAAAATCTTATGAATATATGAGTATGTTATGTTCTAAGAATGTGTAGCATGTTATTTTGAAGCTTAGATCATGTTTTAAAAATTTAATTGAACATGTATGAAAATGCTAGTGATGGCGAGACCTATAAGAAATTATTTGAGCTTGAAATTATGATCTATGATACTACATGTGACCGTAGTATTTATTTTGAAATTTTAGAAAAATCTATGCCAATGTTCTTATTAAAACCGAGACATATAAAAATTATATGTAGGTGTATGATTTTATTTTGAACATGTAAGATAATATTCTTGATTTATGAGATATTGAGAGTGCTTATAATTTATTTGGGAATTTTTGGAAAACTCATGTTTTTTTTTAGAAAATAAACGAGACATATATGTATGTGTATATGTCACGACCCCACTCCGGACCAACCCGGACTGGAGGGCGACTAATACTAGGAGTAGTATTTTAGGGGTTACATGGGTAAAATAAAGATGCATATAGATAAACTAACATGCTTGAGCAGAATATGAGATGATGTCATAATGTTTTTGAAAAGGTTTAGGCCATCGGACCCCAAAACTTGGCTTGATCCGATGGACCTCGATGGTTTGTAAACATAAGGCATAAATAAAGGAGTTCAGAGTATAGCAGCGGAAAGTGTGTGAATACATATATGACGATATGCATTGAGTATAACCCACAAATTGAAGTAAATCGGTCGAGGACCTTGGACTCCTCAACACATCCCCATCATCACCATGAGCTCAACTGCACATTTAAAACAAACATGCGGGGCTAAGTACAAGAAATTGCACTCGGTGGACTTATGCAGCAGTTGATAACATTTGAATTCTGTTGCCAATATCGAGTAAGTCGCGAGGGTTTTAGTCGAAATGTCTTGTCTTACCAAATCATTTTCATTAAATAAACATAGCACGCGGACATTTTCTTGGTGTGTATGGTCCGTATCTCATAGTCACAATACATAATAATAATAAATAAAATAAGCGTCGAGAGGAGGCCTCCCATCTACGATGCCGTGACCGGCCGTAATCCGTCTGACCTGCGGTCCTCTCTGCAAGCATATGTTAACACACGGTATAGTTCCAACCTTCACGCCAATCTAGCGGGCATTTATCATCCGACACGGGACCCGACATTAAAAGGTTGGGTGTTACCACAACAATTGATATAATAGTTCAACCATCTCCACACCTACCCGGCATATGAGATAGGATCCGTACACAAACGAAATATTTTTGGCGGTGTAATGCGATAAGACATTTGTTAAGCAGTTTGTAGGATAAGTCGTAAATAAACTCATTTGAAATAACGGTAAAGTCACGTTTTAGTGGGGTGAGAAAAGGCCCACATTTAAAAGATAAAAGCCCACCGGACTATGGTTCGTTGTAAAAGTCCTGAGTTCGATCGTGCGTCAAAATCCCGTCATTGCGTTTGCGTCCCACGCTTTCTGGCGAGGCTTTGATGCGTCGCTCAAGTCTCTCGAGACTTTCAAAGCTAAGATAAACTTGATATTTCATATCGATGTAGACTGAATTCTTAGTGAATTGATACGTCTCTAACACGTATCTGATTGAATTGTTCTGGTTCATAGAGATACGTTCGGCGATAAGTACATTTTTCGACATATGGATTTCATTAGTGAAATCTTTTCTTACTAATGAGGTATTATACTCAATTAGTATATCTTACGGCGTATTAGCGTGTTAGTCGATCGTGTAAATGTCGTTTGACTTAAAAAGTCGGCGAAGTCGACACCGGTCGACAAAGTCGTGATTTTGACTTTTAAATAGTAATTTCTTACTATTTCGTTTTATAAATCGAATTTGATCGATTTGAAAGCGTAAAGTCCTATTCCTCGATTTATCACGTAAATCGAGGACTTATAAATAATTTAGCATTAAATAAACCTTTTATAAATAAAATCGTATTTTGGTTTTAAAACGTTATAAAGTGAGCGTTAAGTCTCAAACATAGCAATCTATGTTTATAAAATTTTGTAAAATTTAAATCTGTCCAGAATATTAATTTAATAAATATTTTATAAATAAACTGATTTAAAAGGATTTAAAATCCTTATTAATTATCGAAAACTTCGATAATTAATTTAAAATGTCAAATGACTTTTGAAAATTTTCTAAATTAATATAGTGAATTATTATACACTATTGTCCAGAATATGAATTTATAAAATTCATATGATATTATTGCTAGTTATTTATATATATACATATATACATTTACGGTAATTTCAATAATTAGGGAATAATGATCCAAAAATTCCCAAAATTGATATATACCTAGTATAATATCCCAACATCAATATACATCACCAATATAACCTATAGTTCACCATAACCATTCATTTAATAATATATAGCAATTATTCACGGTAATAACTTGATAATTACCGAAAAATTAGCAACCAATTTCTAAAAATTCTAAATAAATTCCAACATCATTAAACATTATATTATAACATTGTAACATCATAACATCAACCAAAAACATTTGAATCATCACCATATGGAGCTCAATAGCTCTCGGCTTCTTTGATTCAATATGTTATTTGATTTTCAAAATTCAACAATTATATACTATGTTTATACACTATAGTATACTAATATAACATCATAATATTTATCAAAACTAATTAAATCATCACCTTCAAGAGCACAAAGCTCACGGCTTATTTGATTTAAAATAGTATTTGATTTCCAAAAATTCTAATAATTTCACACAATGCATAAATAATATACTAAAGCATTAAAACACCATTGCATGTTCAAAATAAAATCATACACCAATCTATAAAATTATAATGCTCTCGGCCCTTTAAAAAAAATAGCAATTGATTTTCAAAATTCTTGTTAAATTATAGAACATCTAATCAAGGTTCTAAAGCATCAATATGTTATTACAAGCTTGAAATAAAAATTATACATCAAGGTACACACATATAAGCTCACGGTTTCCATAAGAATTCAAGCTAGGGTTTTCAAAAATTTTAAATAACATACCATGGGTTCTAAACATATCATAGAACATATATCCATCATAAAATGATTAAAACATGCTCGGTTACTACCATTTCATTTTAACTATTTTTGAAAATTTATAACAAATATATCCTATGGTTTGAAAATAATATATATAGGCAAGATCGTTCATATATTTCATATACACATAACCTATGTTCATCTAAACATATTCACATGTAATTTTTAAAAAAATCCTCAAGAACATGTATATAAATAATAGCTCATGCTCAAGAACATTTAAACACATATGTATACCTATATAAAACTTTCGAACACTATACATAGGTATCAAAGCAGTTTCGATTTTTCTTGAATAAATGGAGGAGAAATCGGTGCTAATGTCCATGTATTACCTTAGGAATGGTGTTGAATCACAAGGATATGATATGGTATTAGACTTTATGAAGGAATGAGAAGAAGGGAAGAAGCGAGGCTCTCGAATTTTTACGAAAATGGGGAGGAGCTGTTCGAAAATTGCAGAGGAGAAATGGGAGATGGAGAGGATTTTGGTGTTCAAAATTGTTGGGAGTGAATGAGGTGAGAAGGAATGAAGGCTCTATCCTATACCTCTCTCCACTCATACTCTCGGCGCTCTCTCTCTTTCTCACAATAATGCAGCCCTTGGGAAGGAGAGTGTGATGATTGAGGAGTGTTAATTGAGCTTTCCATGCATTGGGCATTTTAAAAGTGGAAATCATTTGCAATGGGGAAGGTTGAAAGAGCGGTAGCATGGGGGTAGGTCTAGGGCTGATTTTAATTTTAATATACACCTAATACATTGTATTAATCATATAATAGGTCATAGATATATAATACAAGCCATAAAAATAATTAAATCATCACTTAGGTAATAATCAAATTATCGATCCAAAATTAGAAAAATAGGATTAAAATATAAATTACACCTATTATTGATACTTATGTATATTTCGATCAAACATACACATATATATCATAATATATGATTTAGATATTAAATAATAGCATAGGATAAAATTATTACACATTTAATACATTAAAAACCTAATTTGAAAATAGGGTTTCAATTTTATAAAACCTGAAACTATCGATTTTATGGTTCAAAACTGATTTTAATGCTTAATATTATTCATATATATCATATTATAAAGTTTAGATACCATAGGATAATTTAATGGTATCATTTCATGCCAAAACCATAGTTTAGAAAACTAGGGTTTTCAATTCCATTAATTGGAATTATCGAGTTTTATAACTCAATTATTGATTTTAATAATCATTAATACTGTAATTATATAAAATAATAATAGGAAATTAATTATTATAATTTCACGAGCATTAAACTCATTTTTCAAAACGCGTCTCAGGCGTTGGCGTTAACGTCTCAAAGCGTTCAAAATCGACTCATCTCAAAATGGTCGCAGATGAGTTCATACTTACTAAATAAATATATTCCATTTGATAAAGGAATTAAGATGGAAATTAATTCCAAGCTTCCTTTGCGAAAATTTCATGAAAAGGCGGCGTTCGATCTGCGTTTGACGTTAAAATATATTGACGAATCATTTCGTAATATTTCAATCCTTTAATTCACAATTCTTAGTGAATTATGAAAAGGAGTTCGTTATAACGATATCGTATCGAAATCATAATAATCGATGTCGTAAAAAGATAATATACGGCAAAACCCTAATTACGGGTTTAGAAAACTGTAATCGTATATTCGTTTCTTTGGAATATTACAGTATATTGATGAATGATTTTTATTTAAGGCATGCAATTACATGTAATGAATCTATGATATTATGTGAGTCCATAGCCATTTATTTGAAATTTTTGGAAAAATCCTACCTTTTTCTTTTGAAATTACCGTGAGCTATGTATATATATATGTTAGTGTGTAATTTTAATTTATGACATACAATAGTATATTATTGATCTAGGATGTAAATCATACACTATATGTTTTATTTAGAATTTTGAGAAATCCTATGTGAAATTTTACGAGGACCGAGAGCTATATGGAATTTTATGTGGATGTATGTGTCACGACCCAACTCAATGACCGGGCGGCGGACTATTGTTAGGAATATAGAACTTAAGATTTGACATACTCTTTACAAATTAGTCCAAAGGGCTTAGCTAACGATCCAAAAGATACAATGATCCGAAAGACTTCACGGTTCACATTGTTATAATATCGACATGAAATTAAAAGCAGTTCGAGTTTGCGGTGGAAGAGTGTGAATACATATATGACGATATGTATTGAGGTTATCCATTCTAACGAACATCGAGGACATACGGCTTTCTCAACACTCCTCCATCATCAAGACAGCGAGCTCAACTGCACATTTAAAACAAATATGCGGGGCTAAGTACAAAATTTGTACCCGGTGGACTTATGCGAAAACATTTCATTTCGTTTAATTACTCTTGATATAGTGGTAAGACACAGGGTTTTATTTGAAAATGCCTTGTCTTACTAAAATATTTTCACGAGTTTATAAAAGTTGCTTGGCGAGCATTTTCTTGGTGTCGTGATCCATATCCCTTATTATCATGTCATCACATTATCATAGTCGAAAGTCGTGAAGGAGGCCTCGCCTACGACCCGTGACCGACCGTGGTGTCCTTACGACACGGTCACCTTGATGTACTACGTTAATCTAGCGGTATAAGCCTTGGGCATAGGATCCGATATCGATTTTCATTCATAAGTTGGGAATAACCCATCAACATCACATCATTCATGGATAGGATACAACATACAAAGCGTAAACATTTTGGCGGTGTCGTTTAAAAATTTTAGCATTTGTTGAAAATCGTAAACAAGGACGATTGAAAAGAAGCGACAAAGTTGTTCCATTTTGGTAATAAAGCCCACACAGAAATTATCGTTCGTCTTTATCGTTTTCCTTACTCGTCGAGGTCCGGTGGTGCGTCGGCGTCACGCTTTATATAAAAGGATGCTTTAGTACGTCGTTTACGTGGTTCGAGACTTATCGAGTCTTATAATATAATTCGATATTTCATATCGACACGAATTAATTCCTTAATGAATTTAATTCATTTCTCGATCGCGTACCAAATTAACATTTCTCGTTCTTGATAGAAGCGAGACATGTGTTAAAATGACCAATTTACCCTCTTGGTAAATGGTCAGCGTTTTCTCACGTTTCTTGATTTCATGACTTTAAACATGAAATCTTTTCATATTAACGTGATATCATTAGTAAATGATACGTTTCGGCGTATTTGCGTGTTTATCGAACGTCTTTCGTACGTTGATGTCAAAAGTCAATAATTTTGACTTTTTCTTAGTAATTTAATTACTAAGCCTTATTTTAATATTAAATCTTTTGAAAAATAAATTTTCAATTGATTTCTTTTTATAAACTGTTTTAATATGTTTAAAAATAATTTTTAAACATATAATTCATTATAAAAATGAATTTAAGGATTTAAAATCCTTATATGAAATTAAAAATAGCTCACGGCTATTTTGATTTTTTTCCAACTAATTATCTTCGAAATTTGTCCAAAAATTTCCAAATATGTCTAAAATATTATTAGACATATAATTTATTAATAAACTTGATTAAAAAGGATTTAAAAATCCTTAAAAATTCTTAAGTACTTTCGGTAATTGTAATAAATTACCAAATGATACTTAAAAATTTTTCTAATAATATATAGTGTATTTTTATACACTATGGTCATTAATATGACATAATGTCAATCAACCATTGTTCAATCATCACCTTAGTATATATATAAGGTCTCGGCATTTATAAATAAATGCTTAAAAATTTTGCTAAAATTCTAATAAATTAATATAAGGTCCAAACATTAGTCCATGACATATGTATGTCATATAAGTCATGATATAACATTTATATGCCTATAAATGGCATATAAGCTTTAATTTGTTTCACTAAGTATGTTTAATAATTTTATAAAATTTCTAAACAATTAGGACATGCTTATACATTATAGTGTAACAATGTAACACCATAAAATATATCAAGAACAATTTCATTCATCACCAAAATTAGCTCAAGGCTTTCGGTTTATTTGAACAAAATTTGTAATTGATTTTTAAAAATTCTAACAAAGACATAGGATGCATAAAACACATTTTAGAACAACAATATACCATTGCATGTTACAAAATAAAGTCACACATCAATATATACATATATATAAGCTTCGGCTTTTTGAAAAAAAATAGCATAGGTTATTTTAAAAATGCCAAATAAATTTCTATGTACTCTCAATACATCATAGATCAATAATTCCACATTGCATGTACAAATCAAAATCATAAATCCACTTATATATTTATATATGCTTCGGTCTTTAATAAATAAAATAGGAAAGAATGTTTTAAAAATTCTCAATTAAATCATATGCACTCTCAATACATCATGAATCAATAATATCATATTGCATGTATCAAATAAAAATCATACATTCACCCATTTTTTCCTTATGCTCTCGGTTTCACTAGGAACATTGGCATAGATTTTTTTTTAAAATTTTCAATTAAACATTATGGACACATATAACATTATAAAGTACAATTTCATGCTCCAACATTACCTCAAAGCTCTCGGCCCCTTCCAAACAGTTTTTATACATTTTTGAATAAATTTTAAAATATGATCCAAGCTTCACAACATAATCTATATAATCTAGAACATCACATACTCATTGCTTCGAAAATTTGAACAAAAATCGACATGCATTACATTTGAAAACAAGAACACATATCTAATCCTTTGCTCATCATCTATTCACATGCAATAGCAAAATATCACCAATAAAGCTCATCAAGAACACATGCGAGAACTTTACATTTTCTTTCGAAAATTCTAAGAAAATCGAAAACCAGGGATGCTTTGTTTCAAATCCTACCTTGGATGTATAGATTAGTGGAACAACTCGAGGTATCTAAGTGTTGTATGGAAGATAGGAAGAAATTTTTCAAGCTTGGCTAAGGTGGAGCTCTCGGCTATGGTAGAAATTGGGGAAGAAGATGAAGTTTTGGGGAGAAAATGGGAGGATTGAGAGAGAATGAGAGTGTAGAGTGTTTAAGTGATTGAGTGAGGGAAGAATGAAATAAAATCTGAATAAGACCCCCTATAGCCTCATGTCTCGCCTCTCTCTCTGAGGAGACCCTTGACTTTATTACTAGTTTAATCACTAATGGGTTCCCAATCATTAGTGTCTTACACACTCTCTTGAAATAGCTAGAATACATCATTAGAGGAGATTTGTTGTTATAAAAATCTGAATTTATACATACATGCATGCAATAGTGAGTTAAATAAAGCACTTAGCATTTATATATATACATATATAGTTCTCGACTTTTGGAAGAACTATAGGATAAAATTCATATTTCATGCTAATCTTAGATATATAGATCATAATATATAATTTAGATGATATTTAATATCATAGGTTAATTAAATAGTATAAAGGAAGAAGATAATTGATTTATGTACAATATAAATGGCTATCGGCCATTTGATTTAATCATGGGTTAAAATTTTTATTTCATGTCATTGGTAGGCATATACACTTTGGTATATAATTTATATGATAATTATATCATAGGATAATTAGGAAGAGCATTTAATTTGAAAGAAACCCAATTTGAATAATTAGGGTTTTGAAATCGATTTTGATATAAAATTAATTCAAATGTTCAAGCATTAATAAAATGCTTATTAGTACTTTAATATCATAAAAATACCATAAGAAATAATTTCCTAAAGTTTCTTGATCATTAAAACCATCGTTCGTCTTATCTCTAGCGTTGGCGTTTGAAAGCGTTTAAAGCGTTAACGTGTCGACTCATTTTAAAATGGTCGTAAATACTCGTAATCTCATTATAAAATATTCCATTCATAATGAGATATAATTCCAAGCTTGATTGCTTAAGAAAAATCGTGACATCTCAACGGTCGATATCGTTCGGCGTTTAAAATGTCTTCTTAGATAGAAGTTAGAACTTTCAATTTCTTATCACTCACTAAATTGGTGGTGAGTAATAGGAAATTGTTCCTTGTAAACAATTGAAATCATACTTGATTTCATATGTGATTGATTTCACGGCGAATTTTATTTCTGGGGTTTTAAAGACCGTAATTAGGCTTTTTTTTAAAAAAAAACTGCGGGTTATTACATCCTACCCCCCTTAAAAGAAATTTCGTCCCGAAATTTGTATACCTTAAAAGAATAATCTGGGGTATCGTTCCTTCACTGTATCCTCTAGCTCCCACGTAGCTTCTTCTTGCCCGTGATGATTCCACAGTACTTTGACCAGTGAAATTGATTTATTCCTCAGTTGTTGAACTTTATGGTCTAATATTGCGATAGGCTTTTCTTCATAACTCATGTCTGGATTTAGAACTACGTCGTTTTGACGGATCACATGTTTTGGATCGTACACATATTTCCTTAGTTGAGATACGTGAAAAACATTATGCACATTTCCCAGTTGGGCGGAGAGCGACTTATAGCTCTTGAGCCTATTCTCTCTAGGATCTCGTATGGTCCTATGTGGCGGGGTCTTAGTTTTCCTTTCACACCAAATCTTGTGATCCCTTGATGGAGAGACTTTGAGAATACTTTGTCTCCAACTTGAAATCTGACTCCGATCTCAGCGTATCGGTAGGATTTTTGTCTATCTTGAGCTTCCTGATTCTTTGCCTAATCTGTCGGACGATTTCAATCATTTCATTCACTTTGCTTACGGCCTATTATCTTCCTTTCACCTACCTCATCCCGATAAAGTGGTGATCTACATTTCTTGCCATCAAAGCTTCATATGGGGCCATATCAATAGTCGCGATAACTATTATTATAAGCAAACTCAATAAGAGGTAAAATGTCTTCCCATTTAGCACCTCGATCTAGTACTACTGTTCTCGGCATATCTTCGAGTTTGGATTGTCCTTTCATTGCCCATCGGTTTGTGGGTGAAATCTTTGTCTTGAAGTTTAACTTTGTTCCCAACTCTTTTGTAGGCTCGTCGAAATTTCGATGTAAACTTGGGTCTCTATCGATGTAATAGATTTTGGTACTCCATGTAGCCGTATCACTTCTTTTACGTATATCTGGGCTAGTCTATCGACTCCATATGTATTTTGAATTGGTAAGAAGTGGCGCACTTGGTGAGTCTATCTACTATTACCCATATAGTAGTGTTTCCTTTTGAGACTTGGGTAAATCCGTACTGAAATCCATCGTTATTTCGTCCCACTTCCATTCGGTATACCCAGCGGTTGTAACTTTCCATAGGGACGTTGGTGTAAAGCTTTTACTTGTTGGCAAACAAGGCGGCGTTCTGAAAAAGAAGCTATGTCTCGTTTCATGCCTTCCACCGAATTTCTCTTTTAGGTCTTGGTACATCTTACGTCTTTGCTGGGTGGGCGGTATAAGGTGTATCATGAGCTTCACTCATTATGTTGTTCGAATCTCAACATCATCGAGAACACATATTCTTCCTTTGAACATTAAAGTATCGTCGATGCTTCGGAAATTTTCAATTCGCGATTCTCACTCTTTCTCTTATCTTTTCCAACTTTTCCTCAATCCTTTGTCTCTCAATGATCCTTTTTCTTAGATCGGGTGTCATGGTGAGTGTAGCAATACAATTCTTGATCGTCTCTGGCTGTTTAATCAATTCAATTTTAAATTGCTGAATTCCTCAACAAGTTTATCTTCTCGTGTCGAGATATCCCAAATGAGTTTGATTTTTACGACTCAGGCGTCGGCTACTACATTCGCTTTACGGGTGATAGTTAATACCACGATCGTAATCTTTTACTAGTTCGAGCCACCTTCTCGCCTCGTGTTTAGATCTCTTTGCTCGAAAAATATTTCAAATTCTTATGATCGTATAAATTTAGCATCTCACTCCATAGAGATGGTGTCTCCATATTTTCGATGCATGAACCACTGCTTTGCTAACTCTAAATCGTGTGTTGGGTAGTTTAGCTCATGTGGTCTAAGTTGTCGTGATCGTGCGCTATTACTTTTCCTTCTTGCATCAAAGCGCATCCTAGTCCATTCTTGAGGCGTCGGTATAAACCACATATTCTTTATCGATTACGGGACCGCTAACACGGTGCACTTGTTAACTTTTCCTTGAGTTCTTGAAAACTTCGCCTCACATTCCTCGGTCCAGTGTACTTAATTCCCTTTCGAGTAATTGGGTCATTGGTCTTGCTATTTTGGAGAATCCTCAATGAATCTCCTATAATAACCATTAACCTAGAAAACTCGGATCTCATTACGAGTTCGCGGTGATTTCCATTCTTGTCTTCTTCCACTTTGGTGGATCCACCTTGATTCCATCGGCGAGACACAATGTGTCCTAGGAACATTACTTCCTTTAACCAAAACTCACATTCTTGAACTTAGCAAACAATCTTTCATTCCTCAAAGTTTGTAACACCATTCTTAGATGTTCCTTATGGTCTTCCTCATTTTGAATAGATGAGAATGTCATCTATGAAAACCAGTACAAACTTGTCCAATACGGATGAAACACTCGGTTCATGAGGTCCATAAACACCGCTGGTGCATTAGTTAATCCGAATGGCATAACTACAAATTCATAATGGCCATATCTTGTTCGGAATGCGGTTTTAGCTATGTCTTCAGGTCGTACCTTGAGTTGATGGTATCCTGACTTGAGATCAATCTTTGAAAATATACCTGCTCCTTTCAGTTGATCGAATAAATCGTCGATTCTTGGTAAAGGATATTTGTTCTTGAGCGTCATCTTGTTCAGCTCTCGATAATCTATACACATTCTTAAGGATCCATCCTTTTCTTGTGAACAAAGCAGGCGCTCCCAGGCGATACACTAGGTCTAATGAAACCTAGGTCCAGCAGTTCTTGGTTTGGATTTTCAGTTCTTCCAATTCCTTTGGGGCCATCACAGGGGTGCTTTCGATCTTGGGCCGATCACGGTTCCAAGTCAATGGTAAATTCCAATTGTCTATCAGGAGGTAATCCTGGTAGGTCTTTAGGAAATACATCTGGAAATTCCCTAACAATTTCTATGTCTTCTATCTTCAATTCCGGCTTTTCCTCTCCGTTCAGGTAAACGAGAAAAGCATGGTATCCTTTCTTATTCATCATTTTCCTTGCCTTCAATGCGGACACAATTGGGACTCTCTTTCCCATGCTGATTCCATGGAAATGCGTTGCTTCTTGCCCAGGAAAATGAAATGATATTTTCCTTTCCTTGCAAAGAATCGTGGAGTGGTTTGCGACTAACGATCCATTCTAGGATTATATCTCGTCACCCATGGACATTATGTTCAAATTATTTGCTAGAACCCTTAGTGATCCTAAGTTCAACTCTAGGTTCGAGCAGAAATGTGTAACAGTCATAATTCCTCCTATAGGTGAAGAGATTCTCATATCCTGATTTGCCTTTATCGCATTAAGTCCCAACAGATCTACACATGATTTTGCTATGAAAGAGTGCGAAGCACCCGTGTCGAACAATACTATAACAGGCATGTTGAGAAGGATTCCCATACCTGCCAGGTTTCCCTGGTCCTGTTCGTTTTGTTGCCGATGCAAAGCATACGCCCTAGCTTGGGGTAGCTGCGGCTGACGTGGTGCTTGCCTTTCTTTGAAATTATTCTTTGTTATGCAGGCTCTTGTTGCACCGACGTTGCCGTTGTGGTTGCTGTCTTCGTTGCTGAGGTGGCTGCCACTGCTGTTGTGGTAATTGTTGTTGTGGCTGCTGCATCTGTTGTGGAGGTTGTTGCCATTGTTGTGGCTGCGATTCTTTGTTGAGGTTGGGGCTGAAATTGGATAGCCCTCGGTTGGGCGTTACGGGTTGGTTCGGCCTTACAATTGTTCGAGCGTATCCCGGACGAAGTTTGCGTAATGTCCTCTCATACCGCACTGAAGCAGTTTCCACGCCCGCCATGCACATTCCGTGTGCATCTTTCGGCATTTGGGCATGGAAGAGCCCTTGTTGCTCTTGTAGTCCCTTCTTTGGAGGATAAAAGGCGCTTCCTCCATCCTTGCCCTTGGTTTCTTGAGTTCCCACCCTTGTTGTTTGTTACCTTTGTTTTCAAAGCTTCCTCGCTCTCGTTACCAAAATTGGCATCCCATTTCTCTTTCCTTTGTCCATAGTATTACGCATCAGGCGATCGGCTTATCCTCGGCATTCTTTGCCTCAATGTCAAAGCTCGTGTAAGAGCCTCGATTATAAGTCATGTCTCCAAGACCAGTGAGAGACATTCTTATTTACGGCCTTAACCACGATCTAAATTTCTCGGCCATCTTTAAATCCGTGTCCACTTGATCCGGTGCATATCTAGACATTTCGCAAAAGTGCGATCGTAGTCGATTCTGACATCTTTTCACCTTTAACAAGAAGAATTCATGTTCCTTCTTTTTCTTGTAACTCTTTGGTACATATTTATCATACACTTCCCTTTTGAAATCTTCCCAGGTCAACTCTTCCATCTGCTCTGCTGTGAAAGTTTTCTTTCTGGCCTCCCACCAGAAATCAGCAGGTCCATTTAACTGGAAAGCTACACACGATAGTCTTTCTTGGTTGGTGCACCTTAGAAAAGTGAAAATTCTCTCGATGATTCTCATCCACTGTTCAGCATCTTCGGGACTACCTTTCCCATTGAAAATTGGAGGGTTTTGTCTTAAAAACAATTCCTCTATCCTGCGGTCAGGTTGTGGTGGAGGTGGTTGAGGTCTGACTTGTTCCTCTGTTCGGAGTTCTACCTCGTCTCCTAGGTGCCTCTGCCTCTTACTTCTCGTTCGGGGCTTGTCTAGGAGGCATTCTGCTGTGTAAAATATATCATTAGCATCATGTATCATTTTTTATAACTTGAATATGTACAATTTCATTTCTTTGCCCTTTTTAGAAACGATAACCTAAATAAAACATTTCATTCTTATCATACATAAATTTGTTGCAAAAACTCTCTTGGATCACACATACATACAATTGCAAAAGCACCATAGATAACGTACTTTGCAAACATAAGTCCTTACATCAAGGATTACTTACATACTTACTTCCAAATGTTTGAAAGGAAGGCCATACACATATCGGCCTTAAGGCTTTACAAAATTCAAGTCATGCTGGCGGCTTTATAGCCTTACAAAATTCCGTTTTCCCCATTGTTCAGTTTTTCAAAGCATAAATAAAACATACATAAAAATAGATAACATAATCCTTCAAACTTTACATCAACATCACTAGCTACATCAACTCCTAGAATCTTCCTCATCTTCCTCCGGATCCTCTTCCTCCTCGTCCGAATCATCAACCTGGCCATATGCTCTAGAGGGTCCAGCTCCATTACTCTCTACCATCGGGATGTCGCGCAGTGGACCATAATCCACACGAATCGGGCTGTAACTGTCGTGAATGGGGTTATACCCATCAAGAGTACCTGTCACGCTAATCCGTGCTGTCTGACGGAAACTCTCGACTGGTGGTAGGGGTGCTGCCATCGGTGGTAAAGGCGGTAGTGGTGAACGCACCGGATGTCCGAAAATCAGAGGTGGGAAAACAGGGGCTCCCAATGCTCTAGGCCTAGCTGCTCCGTCTGCCTGAACAAGTCTGCCCTCGTCAATACGATATCGTGGTACCACTGGGTCAACTATCCGTGGGACCTCGGTATACAGCCACTCAGGTGACTCATCACGCCATGTATATTCCCGTGGAGGGAGATAAGGTCCTCTCGGTGCTGCGCCATAGATGCTATATACGTACGTCAAGTGGCTGATGAACCTGGGTAGATCACCTATCAAATCATATCCTCCAGTCGCACGGTAAATATAATCTCCAGAGACCTCACGAGCATAGTCTTCCCAATCACAAGGAAGTATAGTAAGAAGACGCTTAATGCCGTCATAATCCGTCACGCCATAAACTCTCGCATTCCTCCACAGTCTGAGGTAGTACATTAAAAACTCTCCTAGATCCTCGCCAGCACACATCCAGCTTTCCCGGTAAATACGAATAGTCTCTTCAGGGGTCGGGTTAGGTCCTATCCTCCTCCTCGCAATATAACGCATCTCCTCCATCTGTCACGATCAAAAACTAACCGTTAGACACTACTAATACCTATTAGCAGATAGGGTAGCTTAATACTTCGATTAATCAACTAGGATAAACTATTCAACCTATAGCCAAACATTCTTAACCCATCTAGTAAACAAGACTCCTATTGCTATGTTAAGCTACACGAGATATTATAGGTTCCTCCGTTCTATCTAAAACTCGAGCTGAACTTTACCCAGACTCTACTGTATTTGGGAGCTGGAAAAAGAGATTCTGTCCTTCATAACAAATGAAGTTCAGAACGTTAGGAATACGCAGGCGAAAACCATGCGTAAAGCGAGTCTTATCGAGAAATGCGGTTAAAACAAATTTACTGCGCAGTGCAGAAAATTTTCGCGATTATAACGATGTTTCGAGAAGGTGCCAATAATGACAACATACGCGCTATGGCTACTGCCGACTTAGTATAACGATTATATCCACGTCTTCTAATTGAAGCTTGTTGTTCTGATGTCTCAGTCCACGGTCACGCAAGTTGAAATTGTGGTTATGATCACTCGCTTTGACTGTGATAAGCATCCACCTTCTTTATTCTTCATAGTCAACGTCGTTTTCGAGCATCTTTACGTTCCACTTTCGTCGTTCAGAATTCGATATTAAAACACATTCATGCTTCCTATCATTCTTTTGTTTTCTTTCATTATGGGAACATACTTCCTATATCGTCTACATTCTTCTCAAGAGCATAGCATACTTAGTTATCAACATAGATTTCATAATTCATAAACATCACATCCAAACAACATCATACTTCATTTATACATTCGTCATTAATCATCATGATTCGTTTCAAACATACTTTTCAACTTAACCACTTCGTATCATTGTTATCAAATTTCAAAATTCACAATTTTTTGAAAAATTTCTCACTCATAACTCATCATTTCAACCATAATCACATTACCACTTTCTTTTTCCTTCTTCTTCAAAATCTTTTCAAATTTGATCATTATATAAAGATTTTCACTTCATAAGCTCAAAAGAAACTGATTACCTTTTTCCAGTCGAGCTCGATGTGATGGAGTGTTGAGAATAGCCAGTAGATTTTCTAGAAGTCTAGTGACTCAATTCTAGACTTAGTTTTAGAAAGAAATAGGATTTCATAGAGCAACTGCTCTGATACCACTCTGTCACGACCCCACTCCAAATGACCCGGAGCGAGCGGACTATTGTTAGGAATATAGAACTTAAGATTTGACATACTCTTACACAAATTAGTCCAAAAGGGCTTAGCTAACAGATCCAAAAGATACAATGATCTGAAAGACTTCACGGTTCACATTGTTATAATATCGACATGAAATTAAAGCAGTTCGAGTTTGCGGCGGAAGAGTGTGAATACATATATGACGATATGTATTGAGGTTATCCATTTCTAACGAACATCGAGGACATACGGCTTTCTCAACACTCCTCCATCATCGACAACCGAGCTCAACCCGCACATTTAAAACAAATATGCGGGACTAAGTACAAAATTTGTACCCGGTGGACTTATGCGAAAACATTTCATTTCGTTTAATTACTCGCGATATAGTGGTAAGACACAGGGTTTTATTTGAAAATGCCTTGTCTTACTAAAATATTTTCACGAGTTTATAAAAGTTGCTTGGCGAGCATTTTCTTGGTGTCGTGATCCATATCCCTTATTATCATGTCATCACATTATCATAGTCGAAAGTCGTGAAGGAGGCCTCGCCTACGACCCGTGACCGGCCGTGGTGTCCTTACGGACACGGTCACCTTGATGTACGTTAATCCTAGCCGGTATAAGCCTTCCGCATAGGATCCGATATCGATTTTCATTCATAAGTTGGGAATAACCCATCAACATCACATCATTCATGGATAGGATACAACATCTGGCGTAAACATTTTGGCGGTGTCATTTAAAAATTTTAGCATTTGTTGAAAATCGTAAACAAGGGCGGTTGAAAAAGCGACAAAGTTGTTCCATTTTGGTAATAAAGCCCACACGAAATTATCGTTCGTCTTTATCGTTTTCCTTACTCGTCGAGGTCCGGTGGTGCGTCGGCGTCACGCTTTATATAAAAAGGATGCTTTAGTACGTCGTTTACGTGGTTCGAGACTTATCGAGTCTTATAATATAATTCGATATTTCATATCGACACGAATTAATTCCTTAATGAATTTAATTCATTTCTCGATCGCGTACCAAATTAACATTTCTCGTTCTTGATAGAAGCGAGACATGTGTTAAAATGACCAATTTACCCTCTTGGTAAATGGTCCAGCGTTTTCTCACGTTTCTTGATTTCATGACTTTAAACATGAAATCTTTTCATATTAACGTGATATCATTAGTAAATGATACGTTTCTGGCGTATTTGCGTATTTATCGAGCGTCTTTAAATGCGTTGATGTCAAAAGTCGATAATTTTGACTTTTCTTAGTAATTTAATTACTAAGCCTTATTTTAATATTAAATCTTTTGAAAAATAAATTTTCAATTGATTTCTTTTTATAAACTGTTTTAATATGTTTAAAAATAATTTTTAAACATATAATTCATTATAAAAATGAATTTAAGGATTTAAAATCCTTATATGAAATTAAAAATAGCTCACGGCTATTTTGATTTTTTTCCAACTAATTATCTTCGAAATTTGTCCAAAAATTTCCAAATATGTCTAAAATATTATTAGACATATAATTTATTAATAAACTTGATTAAAAGGATTTAAAATCCTTAAAAATTCTTAAGTACTTTCGGTAATTGTAATAAATTACCAAATGATACTAAAAATTTTTCTAATAATATATAGTGTATTTTTATACACTATGGTCATTAATATGACATAATGTCAATCAACCATTGTTCAATCATCACCTTAGTATATATATAAGGTCTCGACATTTATAAATAAATGCTTAAAAATTTTGCTAAAATTCTAATAAATTAATATAAGGTCGAACATTAGTCCATGACATATGTATGTCATATAAGTCATGATATAACATTTATATGCCTATAAATGGCATATAAGCTTTCATTTGTTTCACTAAGTATGTTTAATAATTTTATAAAATTTCTAAACAATTAGGACATGCTTATACATTATAGTGTAACAATGTAACACCATAAAATATATCAAGAACAATTTCATTCATCACCAAAATTAGCTCGAGGCTTTGGGTTTATTTGAACAAAATTTGTAATTGATTTTTAAAAATTCTAACAAAGACATAGGATGCATAAAACACATTTTAGAACAACAATATACCATTGCATGTTACAAAATAAAGTCACACATCAATATATACATATATATAAGCTTGACTTTTGAAAAAAAATAGCATAGGTTATTTTAAAATGCGAATAAATTTCTATGTACTCTCAATACATCATAGATCAATAATTCCACATTGCATGTACAAATCAAAATCATAAATCCACTTATATATTTATATATGCTTGGTCTTTAATAAATAAAATAGGAAAGAATGTTTTAAAATTCTCAATTAAATCATATGCACTCTCAATACATCATGAATCAATAATATCATATTGCATGTATCAAATAAAATCATACATTCACCCATTTTTCCTTATGCTCTCGGTTTCACTAGGAACATTGGCATAGATTTTTTTAAAATTTTCAATTAAACATTATGGACACATATAACATTATAAAGTACAATTTCATGCTCCAACATTACCTCAAAGCTCTCGGCCCTTCAAAACAGTTTTATACATTTTGAATAAATTTTAAAATATGATCCAAGCTTCACAACATAATCTATATAATCCTAGAACATCACATACTCATTGCTTCGAAAATTTGAACAAAAATCGACATGCATTACATTTGAAAACAAGAACACATATCTAATCCTTTGCTCATCATCTATTCACATGCAATAGCAAAATATCACCAATAAAGCTCATCAAGAACACATGCAAGAACTTTACACATTTTTCTTTCGAAAATTCTAAGAAAATCGAAAACCAAGGGATGCTTTGTTTCAAATCCTACCTTGGATGTATAGATTAGTGGAACAACTCAAGGTATCTAAGTGTTGTATGGAAGATAGGAAGAAATTTTTCAAGCTTGGCTAAGGAGTGGAGCTCTCGGCTATGGCTAGAAATTGGGGGAAGAAGATGAAGTTTTGGGGAGAAAATGGGGAGGATTGAGAGAGAATGAGAGTGTAGAGTGTTTAAGTGATTGAGTGAGGGGAAGAATGAAATAAAATCTGAATAAGACCCCCCCCCCCTATAGCCTCATGTCTCGCCCCTCTCTCTCTCTGAGGAGACCTTGACTTTATTACTAGTTTAATCACTAATGGGTTCCCAATCATTAGTGTCTTACACTCTCTTGGAAATAGCTAGAATACATCATTAGAGGAGATTTGTTGTTATAAAATCTGAATTTATACATACATGCATGCAATAGTGAGTTAAATAAAGCACTTAGCATTTATATATATACATATATAGTTCTCGACTTTTGGAAGAACTATAGGATAAAATTCATATTTCATGCTAATCTTAGATATATAGATCATAATATATAATTTAGATGATATTTAATATCATAGGTTAATTAAATAGTATAAAGGAAGAAGATAATTGATTTATGTACAATATAAATGGCTATCGGCCATTTGATTTAATCATGGGTTAAAATTTTTATTTCATGTCATTGGTAGGCATATACACTTTGGTATATAATTTATATGATAATTATATCATAGGATAATTAGGAAGAGCATTTAATTTGAAAAAACCTAATTTCGAATAATTAGGGTTTTCAAATCGATTTTGATATAAAATTAATTCAAATGTTCAAGCATTAATAAAATGCTTATTAGTACTTTAATATCATAAAAATACCATAAGAAATAATTTCCTAAAGTTTCTTGATCATTAAAACCATCGTTCATCTTATCTCTAAACGTTGACGTTTGAAAACGTTTCAAAACGTTGCGTATCGACTCATTTTTAAAATGGTCGTAAATACTCGTAATCTCATTATAAAAATATTCCATTCATAATGAGATATAATTCCAAGCTTGATTGCTTAAGAAAAATCGTGACATCTCAACGATCGATATCGTTCGGCGTTTAAAATGTCTTCTTAGATAGAAGTTAGAACTTTCAATTTCTTATCACTCACTAAATTGGTGGTGAGTAATAGGAAATTGTTCCTTGTAAACAATTGAAATCATACTTGATTTCATATGTGATTGATTTCACGGCGAATTTTATTTCTGGGTTTTAAAGGCCGTAATTAGGCTTTTACAAAAAGCTGCGGTTATTCTGATATGATTTTAATTTGTAACATGCATTTGTGATTTAATGCTCATGGATATGTTTTATGCATCCTATGATTTTGTTAGAATTTTTTTTACAAATCAATTAACCATTTTGAATCAAATAAGCCGTGAGCTTCATGCTCAATTATGGTGATGATTCAAATGGTTTTTGATGTATTTTATGATGTTATATTATTATACTATAGTATATAAGCATGGTATATAGTTATTAGAATTTTTGGAAACCCAATTACCCATTGAATTCAAAAAAGCCGTGAGCTTTGTGCTAAAAAATGGTGATGATTCAAGTGGTCTTGGATGAATATTATGATGTAACATTGTTATACTATAGTTTATGAGCATGTTATAATTATTGGAGAATTTTATAAAAATGTTTGATATGTGTTGTGCAAAAGCCGAGAGCTATGGATACCATATATATGGTATAGAAATGTTATACCATGAATTATATATCATAAATATGATATATACTAATGTTGGACTTATTACTAATTATTTGGAATTTTTGGATATTATTAAACCTTTTTTTCTCTAAACTGCCGTGACTATATATGTATTAAATAGTGATGATAGAATTTTTATATGAATGATATTAATACATATTAGTGATACTATGATAATATAGTACACTATGTGAATTTATAAGAATTTTTGGAAAAAATTTTGAGCCTAAAAATGTAAAATAGCCGTGAGCTATTTGTAAGAGTTTAAGGATTTTTAAATTCTTAAATATCTTTATTAATAATGTGTTATATGCTTAAAAATTATTTTTAAACATATTAATAAGTTTATAAGAATAAATCAATTGGAAATTGATTTATGTGACTTTTAATTATTAAAGTATGACTTGGTAATTAAATTACTAAGAAAAGTCAAAATCGTTGACTTTTAAAGTCAACGTACTAAATACGTTAGACAAATACGCTAATACGCGTAAAACGTATCAGTTTATTTTTGGATGCATGTTGGCACGAAAAGAATTCAATTCTAAAGTCGTTAGTTTGAGAAATGTAAGAAAACGTTGAACATTTTACCCAAAAGGGTAAAATGGTCTTTTGAAAATATCCCGTCTCTTTCGAGAAACGAGAATTAAAAGGTACACGCTTGAACAGCATATTGAATTCGTTAAAGAATTCATTTCGTATCGATATGGAATATCGAATTTATTATAGACTTTGTAAGTCTCGAAATACGTAAACGACGTACTAAAATATCCTTTTTACGTAAAGGTGTGGACGTTGACGCAACGGCAGGGCGTTGACGGTGATTCTGATTAAGACGATCCAATAGTCCAGGTGGGCTTTATTACTAAAACAAAACAACTTTGCTACTCTTTTCAACTGTCTTTATTTACAGTACTTTTTCAACTATTGATAAAATTGTTTAAATGATTACCTGCCAAAATGTTTACCTTTTGTATTGTATCCTATCCATGAGAATGACATGAATTATATGATGTTGTTGGGTCGCTCCCAACTTATGAATGAAAATCGAAATCGGATCCTATGCCGGAAGGCGTATACCTGGCTAGGATTAACATGTACACTGATGGTGATTGTGTCTTTGTAAGGACAATTCACGGCCGGTCACGGGGTTGTAGAGGGAGGCCTCCCTCACGACTTTCGACTATGATTATATGATGGAATGATAATAAGGGATATGGATCATACACACCAAGAAAATGCTTGGCGAAAGCAACCTTCTGAATCGATAAAATGTTTTAGTAAGCCTGAGACATTTTCAAATAAAACCACTTGTGTCTTACTTGATATGGCGGTGTAATTCAATTATAATAAAATGTTTTGGCATTGAGTCCACCGAGTTCATTCGTACTTAGCCCGCATGTTTGTTTTAAATGTGCGGGTTGAGCTTCGATGTTGATGGTGGAGGTGTTGAGGAATGTTCGATGTTCTTGATACTATATTTAAACTTGTCAACCTTGAATGCATATCGACATATATGTATTCACACACTTTCCGCTGCAACCTCTGAATTTATCTTTTGTTATGTATGATGTTGAGATTTTCATGAACTGCTAAAATCCTACAGATTGGGAATATCCTTTTGGATCTATTATAGGACAAGGTAACATTAACCTTTGAAGATCGTCAGACTATTGCTAACCTTTGGGTCTGATGGCCTAAACTACCTGTTTTGTTATGTCATGAATGTATGTTATAATCATGCATGTTAGATTACATTTGTTGAGTACCTTAATATCAAGTCCTTCATAATCAATAAATACTATCCCTAGTATTAGTCCGCCCTAGCTCCGGGTTGTCCGGAGTGTGGCCGTGATAGAGTTGTATCAGAGCAGTTGCTCTTTGAAACCCAAAATTTCTTCCAAAATTAAGTGTAGATTGAGTCACTGGACTTCTAGAAATCTACTGGCTACTCTCAACACTCCATCACATCGAGCTCAACTGGAAAAGGTAACTGGTTTCTTTTAAACTTATGAAGTAAATAATTCTATATGATGATCAAGTTTGAAAGGATTTTTGAAGGAAAAAGGAAAGAAAGGTTATAATGTTATGATAATGGAAATGAAAAGTTATGAGCAAAGATTTTCAAAAAAAAAAAATTAAATTTCGAAACTAAATAGTAATGACACGAAGTGATTAAGTTGAGATGTACGTTTTGAAATGAATCAGAATAATTAAAGACGAATGTATGAAAGCAAGTTGATATGTATAAGTATGTATAAATGAGCTATGATGTTATTTTGAAGTTATAATTATGAATCATGAAATTTATGTTGATAACTGATATGTTATTCTCTTAAAAAGAACGTAGACGATATAAGAAGCATGCTCACATAATGAAAGAAAACAAAAGAATGATAGGAAGCATGAATGTGACTTTAGTTTTTGATTTTTGAACGTCGAGAGTTGAACGTAAGGATGATCGAGAACGACGTTGACCATAAAGAATGAAGGAGATTGATATCGTCATCACAGCTTTAACTTAAGCGATCACAATCACAATTTCAACATGCGTGACGACCATTGACTTGGATTTCAGAATGCTAAGCATCAACCTGAATACGTGGATGTAATAGTGGTACTGCGTCGGCAGCAGCCATAGCGTGCACAACTTCGTCATCGGCATTGCCTCGAAATTTTGCCACGATCGCGAAAAATTTCTGCACTGCGCAGTAAATTTGTTTTAGATCGTACTCTCTCGATAGGACTCCATTTTAAGCGTGGTTTTCGCCTGCGTACCCCTAACCCTCTGAACTTCGTTTGTTATGAAGGACATAATTTATTTTTCCATCTCCAGAATACATTAGAGTCTGGTTAAAGTTTAGCTCGAGTTTTAATTAGAGCAGAAAACTCGTGGTATCTCATATGCCTTAGAATGCCACTAGGAGGTTTGTTTCTAAGTAGACTAAGAATGTCATGATCCGTGTATTACTCGTTAGTATCTAATAGCCTTATAGATTGAATAGTTCTTTCTAGTTGCTTAACCGATGTACTAAGTTACCTTATCTGCTATCAGATATTATTAGTGACTGATATTAGTTTTGATCGTGGCAGATGGAAGAAATGCGCTATATTGCGAGGAGGAGGATAGGACCCGACCCGACTCCCGAGGAGACTATCCGCATCTATCGAGAAAGCTGGATGTGTGCCGGTGAAGATCTAGGAGAGTTTTTGATGTACTACCTTAGACTGTGGAGGAACGCCAGAGCATATGGCGTAACGGACTACGATGGCATCAAACGCCTTCTTACTATACTCCCATGTAATTGGGAAGACAATGCTCGAGAAGTTTCCGGAGACTATATCTACCGTGCGACCGGAGGTTCTGATCGATAGGCGATTTACCGGTTCGTCGACCATCGACATATGTGTACAAAGATTTGTAGCACAGGCACCTAGAGGACCTTATCTCCTCCACGGGAGTACACATGGCGTGATGAGTCACCCGGTGGTCAGTGCACCGAGGTTCCACGGATAGTCGACCCGGTGGTGCCTCGATATTGGATTGACGAGGGCGACTCGTCGAGCGGATGGAGCGGCCGGACCTAGAGCTTTGGGAGCTCTGTTTTCCTCCACCGATGTTTGGACACCACATAGTTCACCACTCCCGCCTACCACCGATGGCATCACCCCTACCGCCAGTTGAGAGTTTCCGTCAGACAGCACGGATAAGTGTGACAGGTACCCTTGATGGTTATAACCCAATCCATGACAGCTACAGTCCGATTCGTGTGGATTATGGTCCGTTGCGGGACATTCATATGGTAGAGAATAATGGCGCTGGACCCTCTAGAGCACACGGCCAAGACGATGACTCGGATGAAGAGGAAGAGGACCCCGAGGAGGATGAGGAAGACTCGAGGGGTTGATATTGAAGTAAAAGTGTGAAGGATTATGATATTTATCTTATGTATGTTTTATTTATGTTTTCAAGAACTTGATGACGAGGAACTGGATTTTGTAAAATATAAAGTCGTTGTGCATGATTTTATTTTTGTAAGGCCTTGTGTTTATATGTGTATAGCTCCTTTTGAAATGTTTTGAAAGTCAGCATGTAAGTAATTCTCGTTGTAATGATTTTTTATCACAAGTACTTTACCTATGGTACTTTTGCCATAATATATATGACCCGAGAGGGCTTTTGCAACAAAATCGTGTATGACAAGGATGGAATGTTTTATTTAAGTTATTTTCCAATAAGACAATGATGAAATTGTATACATTCAAGTTATAAAAATAATGTATGATGCTAATGATATATTTTACATAACAGAATGCCTCCTAGATAAGATCCTGAACGAGGAGTAAGGGGCGGGGCGGACCTGGAGAAGAGGTAGAACTCACGAACAAGAAGAGGAGAATATACCTCGACCACCTCCACCTCAACCCGATCGCGGGATAGAGAAATTATTCTTAAGACAAAACCCTCCTACTTTCAATGGGAAGGGTAGTCGGAAGAAGTGAGCGATGGATGAGGACTATTGAAAGGATTTTCACCTTTTAAGATGCAAGACAGAGGCATCGTCATGTGTAACCTTCGATTGAATGGACTGCTGATTTACGGTGGGAGGCGGAAGAAAACCTTCTGAGAGCGTATGGAAGAGTTAACATGGGAAGATTTTAAAGAGAAATGTATGATAAGTGCGTGCAAAAAGTTACAAGAAGAAGAAGGAACACAATTTTTCTTGTTAAAGCAGAAAAGATGTCGATGTAGATTATGATCACACATTCTCGCGAGATGTCTAGATATGCTCGGATCAGTGGACACGGACCTAAAATGGCGAAAAAATTTAGGTCGGGTTTAAGGCGAAATAAGAATGTCTCTCACCGGTCTTGGAGACATGACCTATCTGAGGCTCTTACGAGCTCTAGACATTGAGGCGAGAATGCCGGATGATAAGCGACATCACCGGATCAGAGTACAATGGACAAGGGTAAGAGGAAATGGGATACAAGTTTTAGTAACAACAAGGAAGTTTTGAGAACAGAATAATAGACAACGATGGGCGAGGGAGTCAAAAAATCAAGGACAAGGATGGAGGAAATCAACTTTTGTTCCTCCAACAAGAGGTCCACAAGAGCAAGAAGGGCTCTTCCGTGCCCAAAGTGCGAAAAATGCACACGAGGAATGTGCATGGCGGGCGTGAGGCTGTTTTAGGTGTGGGATGAAAGGACATTATGCAAACTTACGCGGGTACGCGTTCGGAAGCGATTGTAGGCCGAACCAACCCGGTAATGTCCAACCACCGAGGGCTATCAATTTCAGCCCCAACCTCAACAAAGAAATCTGCCCACAACAATGGCAACAACCTCCGCAACAACTGCAGCAACAACAGTGGTAGCAACCACATCAGCAAATGCAGCAGCAGCAGTGGCAACCACCACAACAACGAAGGCAACAATTACCACGGCAACGCCAGCAGCAACAGCAACCCAGACAACAACAACAACAGTGTCAGCAAGGGCAAGCACAACGTCAGCCTCAGCCGGCCCAGGCTAGAGCATATGCTTTGCACCGGCGACAAAACGAACAGGACCAGGGAAACCTGGCAGGTATGGGAATCCTTCTCAACATACCTGTTATAGTATTGTTCGATACGGGTGCTTCGCACTCTTTCATAGCAAAATCATGCGTAGATCTGTTGGGACTTAGTGCTATAAAAGCAAATCAGGATATGAGAATCTCTTCACCTATAGGAGGGATTATGACTGTTACACATTTCTGCTCGAACCTAGAGTTGAACTTAGGATCACTTAGGGTTCTGGCAAATAATTTGAACATAATACCCATGGGTGACGTAGATATAATCCTAGGAATGGACTGGTTAGCTACAAACCACTCCACGATTCTTTGCAAGGAAAGGAAAATATCATTTCATTTTCCTGGACAAGAAGCAACGCACTTCCATGGAATTAGCATGGGAAAGAGAGTCCCGATTGTATCCGCATTGAAGGCAAGGAAAATGATGAATAAGAAGGGATACCATGCTTTTCTCGTTTACCTGAAAGGAGAAGAAAAGCCGGAAATGAAGGTAGAAGACATAGAAATTGTCAGGGAATTTCCAGATGTATTTCCTAAGGATCTACCAGGATTACCTCTTGATAGACAATTGGAATTTACCATCGACTTGGAACCAGGATCGGCTCCAGTATCGAAGGCACCCTACAGAATGGCCCCAAAGGAATTAGAAGAACTGAAAATCCAAATCCAAGAACTGTTGGACCTAGGTTTCATTAGACCTAGTGTTTCGCCTTGGGGAGCGCCTGTATTGTTTGTCAAGAAAAAGGATGGATCTTTAAGGATGTGTATAGACTATCGTGAGCTGAACAAGATGACGCTCAAGAACAAATACCCTTTGCCTAGAATCGACGATCTATTTGATCAATTGAGAGGAGCAGGCATATTCTCAAAGATTGACCTCAAGTCAGGATATCATCAACTCAAAGTACGACCTGAAGATATAGCTAAAACTGCATTCCGAACAAGATATGGCCATTATGAATTCGTAGTTATGCCATTCGGGTTAACAAATGCACCAGCTGTATTTATGGACCTCATGAATCGAGTGTTTCATCCGTACTTAGACAAGTTTGTCTTGGTTTTCATAGATGATATTCTCATATATTCGAAAAATGAGGAAGACCATAAGGAACATCTAAGAATGGTGTTGCAAACTTTGAGGGTGGAACGACTATTTGCTAAGTTCAGCAAATGCGAATTTTGGCTGAAGGAAGTAATGTTTCTCGGACACATTGTGTCTGCTGATGGAATCAAAGTAGATCCGGCCAAAGTGGAAGCAGTACAAGAATGAAATCGCCGCGAACTCAGAATGAGATCAGGAGTTTTCTAGGATTGGCTGGTTATTACAAGAGATTCATCGAGGGATTCTCCAAAATAGCAAGACCGATGACCCAACTACTTCGAAATGGAGTTAAGTACACTTGGACTGTAGAATGCGAGGCGAGTTTTCAAAAACTCAAAGAGAAGTTAACAAGTGCACCAGTACTAGCAGTTCCAGAACCGGACAAAGAATATGTGGTATATACGGACACTTCGAAGAACGGACTAGGTTGCGTTTTGATGCAAGAGGGAAAAGTAATAGCATATGCATCCCGGCAACTTAGACCACATGAGCTGAACTACCCAACACATGATTTAGAGTTAGCAGCGGTGGTTCATGCACTGAAAATATGGAGACACCATCTCTACGGAGTAAGATGTGAAATCTACACCGATCATAAGAGTTTGAAATACTTTTTGAGCGAGAGATCTAAACATGAGGCGAGAAGATGGCTCGAACTAGTAAAAGATTACGATCGTGGTATTAACTATCACCCGGTAAAAGCGAATGTAGTAGTTGGCGCTTGAGTCGTAAAATCAAACTAAATTGGGATGTCTCTTTACGCAAGAGGATAAACTCATTGAGGAGTTTAGAAAATTGAGGATTGAATTGGTTGAACAACGAGAGGCGATCATGAGCTATATCGCTACAATCAACGTGGCCTTTGATTTAAGAAAAGGATCATTGAAAGACAAAGGATGGAGGAAAAGTTTGAAAAGATAAGAGGAAGGGTGAGAATTGGCGAATTGAAGGATTTCCACGAGCATCGATAATGCTTTAATGTTTGAAGGAAGAATATGTGTTCGTAAGATATTGAAATTGAATGAAATAATGAGTGAGGCTCACGATACACCTACACCGCCCACCCAGTAGTGCGAAGATGTACAAGACCTAAAAGAAAAGTTACGGTGGGAAGGCGTGAAGCGAGACATAGCTTCTTTAGAGAACGCTGCCTTGTTTGCCGACAAGTAAAAGCTTTACATCAGCGTCCCTACGGAAGTTACAACCGTTGGGTATACCAGTGGAAGTGGGATGAAATAATGATGGATTTCGTTCAGATTTACCCAAGTCGAAAAAGGGAACAACGCCGTATGGGTCGTGGTGGATAGACTCACAAAATCGCTCACTTCCTACCAATTCGAATACTTATGGATCGATAAGCTAGCCGGATATATGTAAAAGAAGTTATCGACTACATGGAATACCAAAATCTATTACATCAGATAGAGACTCCAAATTCACATCAAGATTTTGGGTAAGCCTACAAAGAGAATTGGGCACGAAGTTGAACTTCAGTACAGCATTTCACCCACAAACTGATGGGCAGTCATAAAGGACAATCCAAACTCTGGAGGATATGCTGAGAACCGTAGTACTAAATCGAGGTGTAAAATGGGAAGACATTTTACCTCTTATCGAGTTTGCCTACAATAATAGTTATCAAACGACGATTGATATGGCCCCATACGAAGCCTTGTATGGCAAGAAGTGTAGATCACCACTTTACTGGGATGAAGTGGGTGAAAGGAAAGTAGTAGGGCGAGCGATGAATGAAATGATTGAAATCGTCCGACAGTTAGGCGAGAGAATAAAAGAAGCTCAAGATAGAGCGAATCCTCTGATACGCTGCGCGATCGGAGCTGCAGTTTGAAATTGGAGACAAAGTGTTTCTCAAAGTCTCTCCATCGAAGGGGATCATAAGATTTGGTGTTAAAGGAAAGCTAAGACCCCGTTTCATAGGACCATATGAAATCCTAGAAAGAATAGGCCCAGTAGCCTATAGGTTGGCTCTTCCGCCAAACTTGAGAAATGTGCATAACGTTTTTCACGTATCACAACTAAGGAAATACGTATACGATCCAAAGCACATAATTCATCAAGACGATGTGGTCCTTAACCCAGACATGAGTTACGAAGAAGAACCTACAGCAATAATAGACCATAAAATTCAACAATTGAGAAACAAATCGATTTCGCTGGTCAAAGTGCTGTGGAAACACCACGGACAAGAAGAAGCTACGTGGGAACTTGAAGAAGCAATGAAAGAACGATACCCCAGACTATTTTTTTTTCTAAGGTATACAAATTTGGGATGAAATTTCTTTTAAGGGGGGTAGGATGTAATATTCCGCAGTTTCAAAAGCCTAATTACGGTATTTAAAACCCGTAAATTAGGATTTCACAGAAATGATTAAATCAGTACGAGATCGAATATGTTTTCAATTATTTACGAAGGAATGATTTCCTGTTACACATTCACTCAAATTCGTGAATGTAAGAATCGAAAGTTTTAAAGTTTATAGGCAGTATTATTTTAACGTCGATTGCATATCGACCGTTGAAATTTCACGAATTTTTTCTAAGCAATCAAGCTTAGAATTATATTCCATTGTTAATGGAATATTTTAAAAATGGGATTACGATTATTTTACGATCACTTCGAGATGAGTCGATACGTAACGTTTTGAAGCATTTTCAAGCGTTAACGTTTAGAAATAAAGCAGCGTTTTTAATGATCAAGAAATTATAGAATTTATTTCCTATGATTATTATATGTTATTACAGTATTAATAAAATTGCAATAATGCTAGAACATTATGAATTATTTTTGAACATTTTCAATTTACACGAAAACCCTAAATTTTTAAACTAGGGTTTTCATAAAATAACACCATTAAATTATCCTATGCTATTATTTATCATCTAAATCATATACTATGATGTATATATCTATGTTTAGCATGAAAAATAAAATTTTAATATATGTTTGGCATAGTGCCGTGTAATACCTATATGTGTGTCACAAATGTATGTTTTATTTAAATAGCTCTTGCATGTATATATATGTTATATATTCAGATTTTTATTATTAGTCTACCATAATAATATATATATAATACCTATTTTCAGATTTTCAATGTGTAGGCACTCATGCTAGTGCCCACTAACACATAAAATAATGCTAGAAATTGAAGGGTCTTGTGTGTATAGGGGGGGTTGGCCGAGAGGTATGTGAGCATAGGGGGAGGGATACATTTACATATTAGTTCATTTCTCACTCTCCCTTAATCACTCAAACACTCCACTCCCATCTCTCTCTCCAACACTCTCAAAACTCTCTCTCTCTTATTTTTCAGCCATGGCCGAGAACCCCTCCACCCTTCAAGCTTGAAATTTTCTTCCTCTCATCACCACACAAGACCATAATACCTTGTACCTTGTCTCTTTAATCCATATACCAAAGGTAGGTTCGAAACAAATGGTTGTTGTTCTTGAAAATTTCCTAAGTTTCGAAAATTTTGTTAGAACAATGCATGTGTTCTTGATGATGTTATTTTGAAAAATCTTGTGTATGCATGTTTATTGATGATAGAAGATATATAAATAGGTGTTCTTATTTTTAAGTCTTGCATGTATGATCTAAACTAAAAATCTTATGAATATATGAGTATGTTATGTTCTAAGAATGTGTAGCATGTTATTTTGAAGCTTAGATCATGTTTTAAAAATTTAATTGAACATGTATGAAAAATGCTAGTGATGGCCGAGACCTATAAGAAATTATTTGAGCTTGAAATTATGATCTATGATACTACATGTGACCATAGTATTTATTTTGAAATTTTAGAAAAATCTATGCCAATGTTCTTATTAAAACCGAGACATATAAAAATTATATGTAGGTGTATGATTTTATTTTGAACATGCAAGATCATATTCTTGATTTATGAGATATTGAGAGTGCTTATAATTTATTTGGGATTTTTTGGAAAACTCATGTTTTTTTTAGAAAATAAACGAGACATATATGTATGTGTATATTGATGAATGATTTTTATTTAAGGCATGCAATTACATGTAATGAATCTATGATATTATGTGAGTCCATAGCCATTTATTTGAAATTTTTGGAAAAATCCTACCTTTTTCTTTTGCAATTACCGTGAGCTATGTATATATATATGTTAGTATGTAATTTTAATTTATGACATGCAATAGTATATTATTGATCTAGGATGTAAATCATACACTATATGTTTTATTTAGAATTTTTGGGAAATCCTATGTGAAATTTTACCAAGGACCGAGAGCTACATGGAATTTTATGTGGATGTATGATTTTAATTTGTAACATGCATTTGTGTTTTAATGCTCTTGGATGTGTTTTGTGCATCCTATGATTTTGTTAGAATTTTTTTTACAAATCAATTAACCATTTTGAATCAAATAAGCCGTGAGCTTCATGCTCAATTATGGTGATGATTCAAATGGTTTTTGATGTATTTTATGATGTTATATTATTATACTATAGTATATAAGCATGGTATATAGTTATTAGAATTTTTGGAAACCCAATTACCCATTGAATTCAAAAAAGCCGTGAGCTTTGTGCTCAAAAATGGTGATGATTCAAGTGGTCTTGGATGAATATTATGATGTAACATTGTTATACTATAGTTTATGAGCATGTTATAATTATTGGAGAATTTTATAAAAATGTTTGATATGTGTTGTGTAAAAGCCGAGAGCTATGGATACCATATATTTGGTATAGAAATGTTATACCATGAATTATATATCATAAATATGATATATACTAATGTTGGACTTATTACTAATTATTTGGAATTTTTGGAAATTATTAAACCTTTTTTTCTCTAAACTGTCGTGACTATATATGTATTAAATAGTGATGATAGAATTTTTATATGAATGATATTAATACATATTAGTGATACTATGATAATATAGTACACTATGTGAATTTATAAGAATTTTTGGAAAAAAATTTGAGCCTAAAAATATAAAATAGCCGTGAGCTATTTGTAAGAGTTTAAGGATTTTTAAATTCTTAAATATCTTTATTAATAATGTGTTATATGTTTAAAAATTATTTTTAAACATATTAATAAGTTTATAAGAATAAATCAATTGGAAATTGATTTATGTGACTTTTAATTATTAAAGTATGACTTGGTAATTAAATTCTAAGAAAAGTCAAAATCGTTGACTTTTAAAGTCAACATACTGAAATCGTTAGACAAATACGCTGTCTGGCGTAAAGCGTATCAGTTTATTTTTGGATGCATGTTGGCACGAAAAGAATTCAATTCTAAAGTCGTTAGTTTGAGAAACGTAAGAAAACGTTGAACATTTTACCCAAAAGGGTAAAATGGTCTTTTGAAAATATCCCGTCTCTTTCGAGAAACGAGAAATTAAAATGGTATACGCTTGAACAGCGTATTGAATTCGTTAAAGAATTCATTTCGTATCGATATGGAATATCGAATTTATTATAGACTTTGTAAGTCTCGAAATACGTAAACGACGTACTAAAACATCCTTTTTACGTAAAGGTGTGGACGTTGACGCAACGGTAGGACGTTGACGAGTGATTACAGTTAAGACGATCCAATAGTCCAGGTGGGCTTTATTACTAAAACAAAACAACTTTGCTACTCTTTTCAACTGTCTTTATTTACAGTACTTTTTCAACTGTTGATAAAATTGTTTAAATGATTACCTGCCAAAATGTTTACGTTTTGTATTGTATCCTATCCATGAGAATGACATGAATGATATGATGTTGTTTGGTCGCTCCCAACTTATGAATGAAAATCGATATCGGATCCTATCTTGGGAAGGCGTATACAGCTAGGATTAACGTGTACATCGATGGTGATTTGTGTCTTTGTAAGGACAATTCACGGCCGGTCACGGGGTCGTAGAGGGAGGCCTCCCTCACGACTTTCGACTATGATGATATGATGGAATGATAATAAGGGATATGGATCATACACACTAAGAAAATGCTTGGCCAAGCAACCATTACGAACTGATAAAATGTTTTAGTAAGCACAAGGCATTTTCAAATAAAACCCTTGTGTCTTACTTGATATGGCAGTGTAATTCAATTATAATAAAATGTTTTTGGCATTGAGTCCACTGAGTGCATTCGTGTACTTAGCCCTGCATGTTTGTTTTTAAATGTGCAGGTTGAGCTTCGATGTTGATGGTGGAGGAGTGTTGAGGAATGTCCGATGTTCTTGATACTATATTTAAACTTGTCAACCTTGAATGCATATCGTCATATATGTATTCACACACTTTCCGCTGCAACCTCTGAATTTATCTTTTGTTATGTATGATGTTGAGATTGTCATGAACTGCTAAAATCCTACATATTGTGAATATCCTTTTGGATCTATTATAGGACAAGGTAACATTAACCTTTGAAGATCGTCAGACTATTGCTAACCTTTGGGTCAGATGGCCTAAACTACCTGTTTTGTTATGTCATGAATGTATGTTATAATCAAGCATGTTAGATTACATTTGTTGAGTACCTTAATATCAAGTCCTTCATAATCAATAAATACTATTCCTAGTATTAGTCCGCCCTAGCTCCGGGTTGTCCGGAGTGTGGCCGTGACATTATCTTATAATATTAATATAGTATATATGTAATACCCCGATTTTTTTTAAACGCCTAATTACGATATTAATTTCGTAAATTAGAATATTATTATAATAATTTAATTAATAAATTATCGAATAACGATTTCGATTATTTTGGAATAATAAATTCCTATGTACAATTCACGAATGAATGTGAATTGAGAAATACGAATGTGTAACGTATTTCAACAGTATAATTTCAACGTCGATTACGTATCGATAATTAAATGCTCGTGATATTTTCTAAGTTCTTAAGCTTAGAATTTAATTCCATTATTATTGGAATAATTTAATAAAGTGATTACTGACTTTATTACGACCATTTTGAGATGAGTCGATATTTAACGTTTTGAGACGTTTCAAACGTTAACGTTTTGAGATGACTTGAGAATCAAGTCTAATGATCAAGGAATTATAGTATTTAAATTCCTATGATTATTATATGTAATTAGAATATTATTTAGCATTGAATTAATGCTAGAAATTTTGGAATGATATTTTTGATTATTAATGATTCTCGAAAACCCTAAATCGAGAATTAGGGTTTTCTACCTATGGATTAATTCCAATAATTTTTCCTATGATATAATTTATCATCTTGGACATATATTATGTTATATATCTACTTATGGCATGAAAATCAAATTTTGGCCATAATTCTTTGAAATTGCCGTGAACCATCATGTGTGTATAACATGAAATTTTTTTTATTTTGATCTCCCAAATTGTATTATATCTTAAGTATAGTAATAATACACACTTACCAAGTAAAATTGGTAAATGAAAATACTCTTGCATTTTATTTGTGTGAGAGCCGATTTTGTTGACCATTTTTAATCAAATTAAGCTAAATTGTTCTTACCACTTGATTGAAATATTTTTGGGATAGAGTGTATAATTATACACATGCAAGATCACTTTAAAAATCTGAAATTCTCTCCCTCTTCTCTCATTGTCGACGGCTTCTAGCATTTGTGAGACAAAAATTTATTTTGTTGATTTCAAAAACTTTATTCTTGCATTTACTTTGTGTAAGGGATATTTTTATATCATGACATATGCAATTGACTCTCCAAAATAATTTTTGTCTTGATTTTGTAGAGAGAACCGAGAGAGAGAGTGTTGTATGTATTAATACACTTTCTTGTATTACATAAGTAATTAGTCTTGAAAAATACATCACTTTACACTTTCTCTTCCAAACTCACACAAGAGCCGAGAGCTTTCTCCTCCAAAAACCTTGAGTTCATTTTCATTTTCTCCTCCAAAACCTTGAGCATAAATCATCCTACAACAAATCAATACCATTAAAAGGTTAGATATCGAGCGAGCTTGATTATACCCTAAGTTTTAAAATTCTAATGGTTTGTACTTAGGTTTCAAGCATGGTTATTAATTATGAAAGTATGCTAGCATGATAGCTTGTTAATTAATTATGTGTAGTATGATGTTGTAGATGTATATAGCATGTTTAAAATTAAATTTATCATGTTATGAAATTATATGAGCATGGTCGAAAATTTTAATGGATGATTTGAGAATGGATTGATGATTTATGATGAAGTAGAAGCTTATTGTGATTTTAGGAAATTTATAAAATCCTATACTTGGTTTTGAAATTACGAAAATTGTGTAGAATGCTAAGTTATTGTACAATTTTATTTAAGTGTTATAATAGCATATTGTTGATCTAGAGTATTAATTATGTCATATTGGAATTTGTTAGAATTTTGGATATATATAGCTATTTTTACCCAAAATAGCGAAACCTAATGCTTTAGGTTTAATGGTTTGTAAGTTGTTATAATGTAATGTTATGATGTATTAGTACTATACTATAGTATATAAGTATAGTGAAATTTAATTGAATTTTATAAAATGTTAGTATATAGTTTGATGAAAACCAAACCATGAACAATTTATACCTTGGTGTAGAAATTTAATATGATGGACTTTAGGTTATAATTATGTTATAAATTAAGGTTAGAGCCTTCTATAATTTAATTATAATTTTAGGAAGTTATTTGATAATTATTGGAATTTTCGAGACCTATATAGTGATATAGGTGAGTTCCAAATTTTTCTATAGTGACATTAATACATATTAATGATCATAATGTAAAATAATACACTATATGAATTTAGAAATTTTTATAACAAGTTTGGAAATTATAGCTCATAACCGTGAGCTATAGTGATTTTATTAAGGATTTTAAATCCTTTTAATCGAAAATAATATATTATATGTCTAAAATTATTTTAGACATATTAAAAATTTTCTAGAATTATTAAACATAGAATATTATGTTTACTGAAGAAGCGTTATATTAAATAACATTAAAAGCATAAATAATGCTTAAAGTATTAAAGATTAATATTGAAAGAAAATATTAATTAAGTTTATCGATTTACGTGAAAAATCGAGGATTAAAGTTTTATTAAAATAAATCGATTGAAAATCGATTTATATTGATTTTATTCATTAAAATATGAGTTATTGAAAATTTATTAAGAAAAGTCAAAATGGTTGACTTTCGAAATTAACGTACGAAATACGTTCGTTAAATACGCTAATACGTGAAAAACGTATTACTTTTATCTGAATATCTCAATTGTGAGAAAAGATTTCATAATTGAAATCATTTTATTGAATAACGTTATTATACGTTAATTATTTAACCTAAAAGGTTAAAATGAGACTGTAGATCATATTACGTCTCTCTCGATATACGAGAATTATTGTTATTGATATACGCGTCGTTTCAACGTATTAAGACGTATAAAGAATCATCGAAACTTCGAATTATTAATTTATTTATCAAAGTTGAATAAACTTTGAACTTCTCGGCGTGCAACGTCTAAACGTAAATTTTGCGTAAAGGTGGGACGTGAAAGCTCACAAGCAACAAGAAAAGAACACGCGTATCGAGAATCGACGTTCAAAAGTAAAGGTGGGCTTTACTATACTCAAACTGGTAGAATTTTACCAAATAATTTATTTATGATGCTTTATTGCAAGCAAATAATTATGAACCGATTTATTTAATTACACGCCCAAAATGTTTATGTTTTATGTATGTATCGATCCATGATTGTTGATGCATAATGTTGGGTAACCACTTTATGACATGCTTGAATTACGTATTCTTGGAAGTACCCCAAGAATGATGGAGAATTCGTATCTGTCTTGAGATGGCACGGATTTTGTGCGATTATTTTGTATTTGTGTCTTTGAAAGGGTGCTCGGCGGTCACGGCGTCGTGAGAGGAGGCCTCGTCTCAGTAGCAGATAATTGTTGTGAATGATTATTGTGGTGGATATGGATCATACATACGTGGAAAATGCTTGGCGGCGATATTTATTGAAAATGACGAAAATATTTAGTAAGCACAGTATTTCAAATTAAAACCTCGTGTATTCTTGTGATGGGCGAGTAATTCAAACTTGATAAATTATTTTCGGCATGAGCCAGAGTGCATTATTTGTACTCGACCGCATATTGTTTTTAAATGTGCGATTGAAATGGTAATGATGGTGATGGGCGGAGATGTTGAGTAGTCGTGGTCTTTTGGTATTATTATGTTTGAAAGAAAGAACCCTTGGGTGCATATCGTCATATATGCATTCACATACTTTCCGCTGCATATTCTGAATATTTTGTATGTTATTGTGACAGTTGTATCTGTCTGAATTATCGAACCTACTATTAAAGGAACTCGTAGCCTTTACATTGGTATATGACTTTTGCCTTGTGAATAAGGGTTGAATTGCTTTTGCCTTGTAAATAAGGTTTGATCATTGAAGTTCGATAAATATTATTCTGAAATCTTTTGATTATTTTTATCAATTGTTTTGCATTCACTGTTCCAAGCTCCAGTTCTCTCTAATATGTCCTTTGGATTAGAGCGGCTGTGACAATATAGTTGTAGAAAAAAAAAATTTAACCTAATGACTATGGTGTAGCCGTGAGCTACATAATAAGGGAACAAGGTGATCAATTTTGATTTTATACTAGATATGGTGATCTACATTAATTATGTGACATGATTATCATCATAAGGTGTATAAGATAAGGATAAGATTTGGTCACACCTTCTAGAGAGGTGGACGAAAATGTGGACTATTGTGTGCAAATGGATTTGAGATATTTTATGTGTAATAATTACACACAAGTGGTAAGCCTCTATAAATATAACCTAAGCACTACCATTAGTCATTTTACACTCTCTAAACCACCGAAAATTAGAGAGAAAAATAAGAGAGAGTTCGTCCCATTTGATCTCCAATCTTAGATCGAAAAACGTTGCCGATAGAAATCGACACCGATTAAGAGGTTAGACTTCTTACGAGCTTCATATACATATTAGAATTTTCGATTTTCATCCATTAGAAATCATGTGATAAGCTTTTGTAATTTTCGAAAATTATGTAACATGTGCTAAGATGTTTAGATATAGTGTTTATATGATATTATTAAGCATATAGTATAATTATATCATAAAATTAAGCATGTTATTAAATTTAAAATATGGACCTAAAACTTGAAAGTGTGATATGTTGATGATTATGATTTTTAATTGTTAATTTGAGCATGAAATCATGATCTAGGGTATTAATTATGCTTATATGATTTTATGTAGAATTTTTGGAAAACTTTAGTACCTAAGTCTATGATTTTCAAAAATTATAGAATATGATAACATGTTGAGATATAATCCATGTTTGAGTGTTATTATAACATATTGAAAGTGTAGAATCATAATATAGTGTTGTATGAATTTATTGGGTTTGTTAAAAATTTATTGGACCTAAGTCCAAATTTTCAAAAGTGACTTAGGAAGAATAAATTCAATAACTCACAATAAATAAAAATTATGTTATAGTAAGGATGCTTATAGATGAGTATGTGTTATGTGATTTTATTGGAATTTTTGGAAATTATTTGCTTAGTTTAATTAGGGTATTCAAAAACTATAGGTTATAAGTATTAATGTTATAAATTTATTTTATGAGATATAATTGCATAAAATGATCCAAAATGATGTTTTAAACATATTATGATTTTATGGAATTTTTAGAACAAAAATTGCACATAAAATAATAGAATTACATAAAAGGAATTAAAAGTCAAAATGTTGACCTTAGTCAAATTATTGACTAAGTGTTGACAAAGTCAAAATCATTGACCAAAAACGTTGACCAAGGTCAAAACGCATACGAAATTGATATACGCGATCTATGTGGCGTGGTACGTTTAGTAACAATGTAACTTACGATACGTAAGTACATTAAAGCGTACATTATGTACTAAAGAGATGGAATATCTCTTATATGATAAGTAAATCCATAATCGACATCATTTGATTAGGAAGCGTCAAAATAAATCCGGCGTAAGTCTTATTTGATTCATGGGGCGATGAGACGGTGTTCGTCTCTATCGAAACGTGACCAATGTACTAAAATAGTTCTTACGTTAAGGTGGGGCGTGGACTTGGCGTTGGCGTTAGAAAGGAACTTTATTGAAAAGCTACGTGCCGTGGCCTTTACCGAAAACCCTTTTATTTACTTGCTTTACGCAAATGAAAATATTTATTCTGATGCTTGAGTTGAGAAATGATATGATTACACGCCCAAAGTATTTATGTTTTATGTATGGATCTATCATGTTGTTGGGCGAGCCAACTATGAAAGTATATGAGTTGTTGGTTCGCTGACTTCGATCGTTGGGTCGCTCCCGGTGATGAGAAAATCGATATCGGACCCTATGTCGGATCACGAAATTCACAGCTAGGGTTACGTGCACGAGTAAGGTATTTGTGTGCGAAAGGACAATTCTCGGCGGTCATCGCTGCGCCCGTGGGAGGTGACCACCTCTGCGGTGCGAGATGAGTTTATGAGATGATGATGTGATATGAGATATGTGAATGATATGGATCATACAAAGAGAAAATGCTCGGTCGAGCGATGTTTTGAGAAATGAGAAAATGTTTTAGTAAGCACAATGCATTTTCAATTAAAACCCTTGTGTCTTACTTATGGGGCAGTGTAAGGTAAAGAAAATGTTTTGGCAATGAGCCCACTGAGTGCATTATTTGTACTCAGCCCTGCATGTTTGTTTTTAAATGTGCAGGTTGAGCTAAAGATGGGATGGAGGTGTGTTGAGCAGTTGGATCATTGTCGCTGATAGTTTAGCCTTGGAATCACATCGTCATATGTGTATTCCACATGTTCCCGCTGCGATGTTATATAAGTTATGTTTTGAGTTTAAACCTTATTGCCTTCATATCAGTTGAACCCCTTTTGTTAAGAATCTAAATGTTCCAGATACATATGTACGATATGTGTGTTATATTAAATGATATGAAGTCTTGAGAGTTTGTCTATCATATGCCCCTCAATTCCATAATTAGTTATTGTTCCTGTTGTTAATCCCCGTCATTAGTAACAGTCCCTGCTAATCCGTACTTTAGGTTGGTGGGCTGTTACACAAGAATACATCAACATCGAATCATTATATATAACACAACATCGCGAAGCATAGCATGAAGAACCATGCTCCACCCTCGGCGTCGCCCGTCCAGCCTCTCTCCATTTGTGAAAAGATTTGAAAAAGAGTTTGGGGTGAGTACTAGCGCACTCGGTGGGGTTTTATCATAAATCAAAGAATCATGATGCTTACCTTGTTCGAGCACTTACCTTAGAAGGTTTTAAAGCGTAAATCCACTTCTAAGTAAGAAAAATAGATTTTTCGTTTTCGATACGATCCGTTATTACTATTGTTCTCATCATAGAACCAAAGAACCACGGCTCGGGCGTATCCCGCCACCCATCACATCTCATTCGCCGGAACATATCCAGTCGGCCCATGCCCTGAATGTATCCAACCGGCTAACTCGGTGTGGACTTGAGGGTCAAATCCGTCATAACCATAACCACCTCATTATCATTTCCGTGTGGACTTACGGGTCTATCCGCGGTAACCATAACCACGTGTTCGTGGTCTATCCGCTACGATCAATACTCAAGATGGTGATCAACCCACGAATAGAGATCCGTGCACAATCACAATAGAACCACATCTCGGATCGGAGAACGAGAATAACTTCACCAAAACATTTTATGGCGCACATGTTTTATTTTGAAATATCAGAGTAAATAACTCAAAATAAGCATATATAACCCAACCTGAACAGAAGAAAACGTCAACCGGGAGATATCTACGGATCCGATGACTGCACCGATCGCACTGGTAGGTACCTTATAACAAGACGGAACAACTTTTGGGGTCACATCCCACAAACCAAAGCAACATCGTGATCCAAATGAAGATCGAAGCAAAACGGGGTTTTTCGACTTTCTAAACCCACATTTGGCACTCTCCGGGTTTTCAAATCAACTCGATGTAGAAGGGAAATATATTCAGGGCATCAAGATCTATAATAGGGTACCTTCAAAATATGCATGCATGCAAGTTGACTCAAATCTTAGCAGTGAAGAAGCTTGAAAATCGATGCTATCCTCGGATCTAGGATAAACCATCCAAAATCGATGCATGAAAATGGAAACATAAGCAATATGCATAACGACGAACATGGAATGACAAACTATGTTGAAAATGGATAACCCGGGCATGTACTTCCTTTAGAAAACTCGAGCAACGGAAAACATCCCGACATGCAGAAACGCGAAAAACAGAAAAACGGAATCGGTACTTTAGTAGAATGCATAGCCCGGAACTCAAAACCTAAAGGGCCCATAGCCAAAGGGTGGCCCGTTGACCACCAAACGGCGGCCAAGAGGGGCGGCGGTCGGCGGCGCTAACGGCGGCGGCGGTTTGGCCAAAATGGCCGGCCTCCGGCCGTTTCTCGCCTCGTCCCTTTAGAAACCCGAGTTCTATGCTATGCTATCTACTAAAAGGTAATCAAAACAAAAAAGGAAAAAACAAAACGGGCTATCGGGAGGGGCGATCGGTGGTGGTGGCGGCGGCATGAATGGTACATGCCGAGCCTCCCGGCCGATCCCCACTCCTCCCGCTTTCGCAGCGTGCACAGGCTGCTCGGCTCGTCCGTAAACACGAGAGACGAATGAAATGAGCGTTGAAAATGAAGGCCCTAGCCTCCTATTTATAGGAAAGCGAGGTGCTTGCTAGCTGCTTGCAAATGACCTTTTTCAAAACGCAAAGCGACGCAACTTTTGCAAACGAACTCCAAATTTAGGAAACTTGGCACCCATGGACTCGAAATAAAATACCGGACACAACTACTATAAACAAGATATGCTTTTAAAAGACCCATAAAAAGTCCGGTTTTTCGATAACTTCATCGGAGTGCCAAACCTTCGTGGGTGGTCGAAAACATGCATACTTAGTGTCTATGAATTCGTCATAAGGCACTCTTCACAACGCCTGAGGTTTCGTGACGGTCGCATCACCGAAACAAAAAGTCAATCTTTTGATCTTTCTCGAAAAATGTGCCATGCAAACCTGATGCTTAGGAAGGACGGGGTATTACAACTAGAATAGCTCGCATCAAACCCGGCTCCCCGCTAGAAGTGAGTGACTAAAGTGACAACCTTTATTGGCAAAACAACAACAAAAGAGAGAAAGTGATTAATTTTGAACGATATTCGTTAGGTGGAATTATCAAAGAATGAGCATCCTAACGCGGTTTCCCATGCCCTTACCTTGCAAGACGAGGAAGCGGGGCAGAGTTCCACAATTCACATTCACCCTCCTAAACTTTATTGAGAATAACATTCTTTTCCTTTTTCTTTTCTTTCTATGCTCCTTTTTTTTAACACCTAGGTCGTCACAATCTCCACACTACTACTAGTTTCAACCGGACAATGATACTCACAATTCTTACGAATATGAAATCATCGTAAAACTCTCAATTCACTTCTTCAAGGCAAAATAATTCACAGATATTAACAAATTCCGCCCACAAGGATATAGGAAAATGGGATAGGCACATAACTCAATTCATCAACTCAAATGAAGACTAACTTGCATCAAAAACAAGTACACACAAGCAAACAACAAGCAGAAAGCACGACACACAACGACAGAAAACCCAACACAACGACAAGGAGACAGCCAGAAGGCCATGCCCCCCCCACAAGACAGAGCAATGTCCTCATTTCAACAAGACATAAGTATAAAAGAAAGATTAAGAGAACAATACTGCCCTGTCTGGTGTCGGCATCAAGGGTCGGTGTAGGGTGGTGGAGTTCCCGGAAGGAAGAACTCCACTATGTCCAGCTCGACTCCAATGCGACGAGGCGGCGATCGTGGGCATCGAGGCGAGTGAACAATTGGCCCATGGAGGTATCAAAGTGCTCTTGGAAGGAGCTAAGATCGGCTCGAGTTAGGGGGGTAGTGGGGTCGTCCTCGGGAAACTCAGCATCCATGTCATCCGATTCAGGAGGTATGGTGCCGATTCCTATAAACAAAGAAAAGAACAAAACTACCCTCCAAACGAGGCTTAGACAAAAACCAACAGGACACCAAAAGTGGAAAAACAGGGTACCGAATCATGGATAGGCCTCCACGCGATGCTTTGTTTATTGTCGAAAGCTCGACGTAGAGATGTTCAAGATGAGGGTGGGTCGGTGACACGAGTCGACTCCACAGTGAGATTTTATTGATCGCATGCAACATAAGGTTTTACTCGTTGACCATTTACCAAAAAGGAGTCCACCGAACCTTCCTTGGTGAGTTCCACCGACCCATATGGCTTCACATCTTTGACAACAAAGGGACCACTCCAGCGGGATTTTAATTTCCCGGGAAAGAGCTTCAAACGGGAATTGAACAACAACATTTTTATCCCGGGTTGGAGATCCTTGTGCCTTGTTGTGGAGAGCCTTGACCTTGTCGTGGAGAGCCTTGACCTTGTCTTTGTAGATCCGAGCATTATCATATGCCTCATTACGCAGCTCATCTAACTCGGACATCTGAAGTAGGCGATGCTCCGTAGCTTTGGAGAGATCCAAGTTGGAAGCTTTTATGGCCCAATATGCCTCGTGTTCAACCTCCACAGGTAAGGTGACACGCCTTCCCATACACAAGATGGTATGGGATCATTCCCAAGATGCTCTTGTATGCGGTACGATACGCCCAGAGAGCGTCAGTCAGTTTCTTTGCCCAATCTTTCCTTGAGGACTGCACGGTCTTCTCGAGGATGCCCTTAATTTTTCGGTTGCTAGTTTCGACCTGACCCGACGTCTGTGGGTGGTAAGGGGTGGCGATCTTGTGCGTGATTCCATTCTTTTTCATTAGTTTCTCGAACAGCTTATTGCAGAAGTGCTTCCCGCCATCTCTAATTATTGCACAGAGAAAACCAAACCTGCATAAAATGTTCTCCTGCACAAACTTGAGTACAATATGAGAATCACATGTCCTTGTGGGGATAGTCTCAATCCACTTGGACACGTAATCGACGGCAATCAAAATGTACTCGTACCCATACGACTTAGGGAAAGGTCCCATGAAGTTAATCCCCCACACATCAAAAATTTCGACCACCAACACATTATTAAGGGGCATTTCATTTCTCCTACCAATCGACCCAACCCGTTAACACCGATCACAAGAAAGATAGAAAGCATAGGCATCTTTAAAGAGGGAATGCCAAAATAAACCTGACTGGAGGACTTTATGGGCCATCTTCTGCCCTCCAAAATGTCCACCACAATGAGCTTGGTGGCACATCTCCAACACTTTAGGTTGTTCCTCTTCAGCAACACAACGCCGGATCACCTCCTCCTTTCCTAACTTGAAAAGATAAGGATCTTCCCAATAGTATTGCCTGCACACATGTAGAAAATGCTTCCTCGCTTGGGAAGTAAGGTCAGGTCTCAGTTCACTACAAGCCAAAAAATTGACAATGTCGGCAAACCAAGGCTCAGCAGAGACACTATAAGCATGTTCATAAGGGAAGGACTCTTTGATGGGGCCTACAGTAGACTGGGAATGGGGACTATCTAATCGAGATAAATGATCGGCAACGACATTCTCACTACCTTTCCTATCCCGAATCTCTAAGTCAAATTCTTGCAATAGGAGCACCCATCTAATAAGTCTAGGCTTGGCCTGGGGTTTGGTCAACAAATATCGAAGGGCAGCATGATCACTATGGATTATTACTCTAGAACCAATGATGTAAGCACGAAACTTATCAAGAGCAAAAATCACAACAAGCATCTCTTTTTCAGTGGTTGTATAATTTATTTGAGCAGGATTAAGAGTTAAGCTCGCATAGTAAATCACACGCAACATATTATCATGCAACATATTATCAACTCGTTGACCTAAGACAGCTCCTATAGCAGAATTAGAGGCATCACACATGATTTCAAACGGAAGAGACCAATTAGGACCAACAACGACAGGGGCACTACTCAATCTCTCCTTCAACGTAGTAAAAGCATTAAGGCAGTCATTATCAAAATGAAAAGGAGAATCCTGAGTTAACAGACGACATAGGGGTTGACATATTTTGGAAAAGTCCTTAATGAAACGACGGTAAAAACCAGTGTGACCCAAGAAACTCCTTATTCCCTTAACATCCCTTGGTGGGGGTAATTTTTCAATCATCTCCACCTTAGCTCTATCAACCTCTATCCCCCGACTAGACACGACGTGCCCCACCACAATGCCACTACGGACCATAAAATGGCTCTTCTCCTAAATAAGAGTGACACTATGCTCAATACAACGACTCAAAACACGTTCAATCTTCCACAGACAATCATCAAAAGAGGCTCCAAAATAGAAAAATCATCCATGAAGATCTCAACAAAATCACCAAGCATGTTAGAGAAAATTGACATCATGCACCTTTGAAAAGTACCTGGTGCATTGCAGAGTCCAAATGGCATCCTTCGAAACACATAAGTTTCGTGTGGGCTGGTGAAGACGGTCTTGAGCTAGTCATCGGGGTCGATGGCGATCTGATAGTATCCGGACAACCCATCGAGGAAACAAAAGAACTCGTCCCCCACAAGTCTGTCTAATAGCTGATCAATGAAAGGAAGGGAAAATTGATCTTTCTTGGTGGAAGACGGTCTTGAGCTAGTCATCGAGGTCGATGGCGATCTGATAGTATCCGGACAACCCATCGAGGAAACAAAAGAACTCGTTCCCACAAGTCTGCATCTAATAGTGATCAATGAAAGGAAGGGAAAGTGATCTTTCTTGGTGGAGCGTTGAGCTTCCTATAGTCGATGCACATCCGCCACCCAGTGACGGGTCTAGTGGACACCAACTCCTTCTTCTCGTTGAGGACCACAGTGATTCCACCCTTCTTAGGCATAACATGGACCGGACTGACCCATTGACTGTTGGCACATGGGTAGATGATCCCTTCGGCTAGCAGCTTTAAGATCTCCTTCTTCACTACCTCACTGAGCACGGGGTTAAGTCTCTGTTGTCCATCCTCTTCGGCACTGCTCCATCTTGTGCATGCACATGGCAGGGCTGATCCTCGGATATCTGCCAAACTCCACCCGAAAGCAAGCTTATGTCTTTTCAACACGGAAAACAACAGAGATTGTTGGTACTCAGTGAGTTCAACAGAGATGATCACGGGCTTCTGTTCATTGTCCTCGAGGAAGACATACTTCAAATTCTTGGGGAGCTCCTTCAACTCTAACTTCACGATTTCAGGTGGAGTCTCTGTTTCCTCTTTGATCGGTTTTTCAAATTCGGCTTCCAACATGATCCTTTCTTCCATGTCTGCCGATCCCTCGACACTTCCTCCTTCCTGTGATCCTACACAAAAGAAATCTCGGCCAAGGGATCAATCGAATCAATAAAAGAACAATCTTCAATGGCATTAATCGATGGCATGACCTTATTATTGTGCACGGAATACGACACTGTGTCCCCTAACACTGTCATCTTAATCCTACCATTCTTAACATCAATTAAGGTGTTAGTCGTGGCCATAAATGGTCTTCCTAACAATAGTGTATAATCCCTACCATTCTCGTGCACTTCACATATCTCTAGAACCACAAAGTCCATGGGCACAATCAACCCTCCCACACTCAAAAGAATATTCTCTAGCACACCTCTAGGATAACGAATAGAACGATCAGCTAGCTGCAAACTCATGCGAGTGGGTTTCAATTCACCTAACTCTAATTCCTTAAAAATAGAGTAAGGCATAAGATTAATTCCAACTCCTAAATCGAGCATACCTGTAGCAGTCTTACGATTCCCCATAGCAATAGTGATGACGAAGCTACCTGGGTCGCGTTTCTCCAGTGGAAGAGGCTGCTGCATGATGGAGCTTGCTACCTCCGAAACCATGATAAATTCGTCATCGGCGAATCTCCTCTTCTTGGATGAAAGCTCTTTGAAGAACTTAGAATAAGCGAAAATATTCCAAATCACATCCAGCAAAGGTAAATTCACATGCACCTTGGACAACATAGAGTTGAAGTCTGAAAACTGCTGGTCGAGCTTGATGTTCCTCAAGCGACTCGGGTAAGGAACCGGGGGTCGATATGGATTGGCCGACTTATGGAGCTGAACAACTGGTTGTTCCTATTCAACTTCCTTCTCTGCAACTGTCTTCTTCTCAACTCTCTGTTCCTCCACAACCTCTGGGAGTTTCACTTTATTATCAACCGTTTTCCCACTACGGAGAACTGTAATAGCCTGTGCTTAGTACGGCTGATGACCTTTCCCCGGTATCTTACCCGGCTGCTGCTGCTGCTGTATTTGATTCATTGAATTCGAAATCTTCCCTTCAAGGCGCTTAAGGGTCGCCTCTTGAGACTTAATGGTCGCCTCCTGAGCTTCATTTGCCAATTTGCTCTCTTGCATGAAAGCGGCCAAACTATCCTCTAAGGAAGTTTTGGGAGGAGCAGTTGGTCGTGGAGAAGAAAGGATCGGCTGCTGAAACTGCGGCGGAGGCGGGTAGTACTCCTGTGGAGGCAGGTAGTACCCTTGCTTTGGAGGCGGATAGTAATCTTGCTGAGGAGTAGGGTAGTACTACTACTGAGGTGAATAAAACTGCTGCTGGGATCTGCGAGTAGGAAAATTCGAACCCGACCCTTGTCCTTGGTTCTGGCCTTTCTAAGTTGCATTGCTCTGAGGTCTCCACCCCGTAGGTTGTTAGGGTGGATTCTGATCGAACGGTTGTCGTGGAGGGTATCCTTGAGCAGCAAAAACTTCTGCACCTCCTTCAAATGTCATCTCTCCCATTCTGGTACAGCTGTTCTCATTGTGGGAAGGTTCTCACAGATAGGACACGGTTCTGATTCCTACTCTTGTCTCACCAAGAGTGAGGCTTTGCCCATCTTCAGCTCCTGGAGTTCTCGCATCATGTTAGTCATTTGTTTCTTCATATCTGAGCTCGCTCCAATTTCCTTGATCTCCACTCGTTCGGAACGAGTGGTCTTCTATCATGAATTAGCGGCTAGAGTGTCAAAAATCTCCACCACTTGCTCCCCCGTCTTCTTAGATATATTTCCTCCAGTAACTGTGTCCACCATGAACTGAAAAGTATGCTGCAATCCATTATAGAAGATTTGCCACAAAAGTTCAAGTACAATCTGATGATGTGGACACTGCTGAAGCAGTTCTCTGAATCGGTCTAATGCTTCATGGAAGGACTCGTCTGTCTCCTATGCGAATTGCATTATTTGAAGTCAGATCTCTTACGTCTTATGATTCGGATAGTATTTGAGTAAGAAGGTCGTGCTCACGTCTTTCCAAGAGGGCAAAGATCCTGCTGTGAGGGGGAGATACCACGACTTGGTTCTGTCCTTTAAGGAGTAAGGAAAATACTTCCTCAGGAGTTCATCTTCAGTAATGGTTAGTAAAGGAATAGATTGCACAGCGGTGCCGAACTCCCGGGTAAATAACAAGGCATCTTCATTGGACATCCCATAGAACGTGGGTAGCATATTCACGTGATTATGCTTGAGCTCATAGTTCCTCCCGGCGGGGGAGACGACGATAGCTGATGTCGTGACCCCGTAGGCCGGTCTAGCAAAATCCCCCAACTTCTTAGGTGCATCATTCGGTGCTTCGGCCATGATCATAAGCTTTTCTTCGAACAGTAACGCTAGGTTGTAAATGTCACGGAACTTCGCCTCAAACACACCGTCTCTTCTATGGATATTGTCTACAAAGGGCACCAATTCATGATTCAAGCTTCGGCGACCTTACATAAACAAAACCAACAAAAGATCAAACGCACATGAGGGAAGAAAGAGTAACCAATAAGAAAAATAAATAATATGGAAAAAAAACAATGCAAATAAAAGCTTAAAGCCTTCCCCGGCAACGGCGCCAAAATTTGTTCCAACTTTTCTACATCTAAAGTTGCTCGCAATAGAACGAGATCATTCTAGTGAGATAAGCTAACCCAAGTCGTATTCTCAAGGAAGGCTAAGCAGGGCTATATCTACGTCGCATACAAACAGCATTAAATCCTAAATACTCTACTCAAGGTTTTGGTTTGTCATCTCCTTTAACTACTGATTAAACTAGGCTTGAAGACAAATAAGAATTTAAAGAACGGATTAAACTATGCGGAATTAAAGGAAGCAATTAAATTACCTAGGCATGAATTGAACCCTACATCTAAGAACGACGAATTGATTCTATTAAACCCTAGCATGATTAAAAGGATTAACGAAAAGAATGCAATTAATCTAATTGGGACTTGCAAGAGGAGAAACACGAATTAACCGAAGGAAGCAAGAACGGAAAAGTAATAACAAAGAGATTAAATTAATTCACGAATCGTAGAATGAAAAGCAATGAAAAATCAAGAACTTGAAATTACCACAATCTAATGTAAGAGATGATTGGGGATTGTCAATCCTCAATCCAAGAGTACGGATTACAATCACGCGATAAGCGACTAAGTTTCTCTCCAAAAGTGAGAGCAAAAAGTCTCCAAAAGTTGAGTAAAAAAAACGTTTAGAATGCTAACCCCCAAAAACCTAGAAACACTAGGTTTTAAAAAGAAGTCAGAAACGCGCACCCCGCGTCGATGGAACTCCCGTGCGGCGGGACGCGCTCTCGACCCGCATCGGCGGAACTCCCGCGCCGGTGGGATGCGCTCTCGGACTGCGCGGCCGTGCATCTCCAAAATTGCTCCAAAACGCCACAACGACTACCCTCTTCAAGCTTAGACATACTACACCTATAAAAACACGAGAAGAGGAATAATTAGACAATTCTATAGCAAAATCCTCCAATAAAAGAGTCGAAGGGACTCTCGAGCAACAGATAAAACACCACCAACACACACAAAAAACCAACCAACAGTGAGTATAAGTTACTGACCATCACTTTGACTTGTCATAGGTGAGAGTTACATAAGATAGCCCAATATTCTCCGCGTCTTGTGTGGTGGCGGTGCTTGTATGTCATGCTAGTTACCAGACCATCCCTAAATCCTAAGTAGGATTTAGAAGGATTATAACTCTAAACAGTATAATTAAATTAAGCGAAATTCTCCTAACAAAAGCCGTAATTCATATGACAAGCATGTTCTTGGACTTTAGTACATAACTTAAGTTCTTGCGGCGGAAAACATGTGATATGTACATATGACGATGTACTATCAAGGTATAAACTTTTCGTGACAATATTCCTATTGCTCAACCTTTGCTCCATCCATCATCTGCTCAACTGCACATTTAAAACAAACATGCGGGGCTAAGTACAATTATTGTACCTCGGTGGACTTATGCGAAAACATTTGATAATTTTAATTCTGTTGCCAATATCGAGTAAGTCACGAGGGTTTTAATTGAAAGGCCTTGTCTTTACTAAAACATTCGATTCATAAAAGTAGCTTGGCGAGCATTTTCTTGGTGTGTATGGTCCATATCTCATAGTCACAATACATAATAATAATAAATAATAAGCGTCGAGAGGAGGCCTCCCGTCTGACGCCGTGACCGGCCGTAATCCGTCTGACACGCGATCGCTCTCTGCAAGCATATGTTAACACGGTATAGTTCCAACCTTCACGCCAATCCTAGCGGGCATTTATCATCCGGCACGGGACCCGACATTTAAAAGGTTGGGCGCGACCCAAATGACATAACTTGTCATAATAAAGTTCCAACCATCTCCACGACCCTACCGGCATAACAGATAGGATCCATACACAAGCGAAATATTTTGGCGGTAATGTAGTAAATATTTTCAATAGTTGTAGAATAAGCATTGTAAATAAACTCATTTGGAATAACATTAAAGTCATATCTCGTTTGAAAGTAAGCCTACAATAGTGGGGTAAGTAAAAGGCCCACACTTTGAGGATAAAGCCCACTGGTTGTAGATTGTCTAACCGATTTCTTGGATTGCGAGTCTGAAACTTAGCTATCTATTCACGGCTTTGAGGTTTTGGAGTTGAAACATCCATCGGTCTTAGAACCCATATTTCTACTTGAGTGTATATCATGGCATGATATACAATCAATTGATCATGTAGTAGCACCTAGTCAAATATTTCACGTTAAGGCGTCTTGGTAAAAATATCATATTGTTGTTTTATCCTAAATTCGTGCATCTTATTAATGCTTTAATGTACCTTGCGACATATCATATGAATGCATCAATTAATAGCATGTTAGTCACATAAGGCATGTTTCACATAGGGAGTTTCAACACTTAGTTAAATTTCAAGTGTTTAATTTTCAGCAAAACAGACTTAAAACAACCCAGTGTCATACTTTGACGATCTATAACTCTCGATTAAAAATACGTATGACCGCACAAAGACACATTCTGAAACCTCTAAACATGTACTGTAAGTTCTAAGAAGGAAGTCGACCCAATAGAGTCGTGGTTCTGGAGATATAGGGTCTCAAAGTGGGCAACTCAGACTGACTTCTTCTATACTTAGAAAATTTTCAGGATTTCAGATTTAGCTTAACGACGAGGGATTTTGCGAGGCTCGTAACTTTGACTCACAATACCAAAATGACTGAAAGATACCATTTTAGAAACCTTGTAATAAGAACTACATGTTTCATGAAGACCGTACTGGAAGATACTTGATGCATCGAAAATACGTAAGTTCAAAGTTGACTAGTTGGAAAGGACAACATTCAAGTAGGTGACTTTGGGTCAGTGAACAGTATACTTATAAGGCTTGGTTTGGGATAAAACTTTCCAGATCAAAACTAGACATGGTAAGGAACATTTCTTATGAAGGAACCCAAGTCAAAGTCGGATTACAAACGGCTCGAATATCTCACGCAAAAGTCGTACACGGACAGTCATTTAGCATAGAATTTTACTAAGGCAGTTTGTCCAAAAAGCTTACTGTAATGCGTCAACTTTAAAAATTCACCGTGAGTTCATTATAAGGAATCTAGGAATGCAACCAATCATATTGAAAATCCACTTAAGTCTAGTTTAATCCAGAAAAAGCCTTACTCAATGATTCAAAATAGATTGGGAGATAAAAATATTTTACTACAAGCTATCACTACAGTGACAGTTTTGTGCAGTTCGTTTGAAAAATCTGGAATAAATAGTAAACATTTTAGAAAATTCTGAAAATTTACATAGATCTTCTAGACATGCTAATTTATGTTTATGCCAATTTTTAGAGTTTTACCATTAGCCAAACTCGAAACGAAAGCCACGGACCGTGGGTGATGAACACCGAAATTTTACAGATTTGTGCAGTGTTTTTGAAAAATAGAATTAAAATAGAAAATCAAGTTGGATTGACTTGAAATTTTACAGAGACGTAATAGACATGTTTAATTTCAACATAGTAAAATTTCACATTCATCGGACCACTGTAACTTAGTCAAATAATTTTATGAAGTTACTGTTTTCGTAACATACTTCCAGTTTTCAGTTTTAAGCTTATTCTTCTTGTATGCATTTCATATAACCACGAAAATGGTGAATCTATCACCCCAAATCACCACCAAGATCATCAATCTAACCATGCAAGTATGATTTAATCATGTCTAAGAGTCATAGGAGATAGTTATACCTTAGTCACGAATTTGAAGATGAATGAGAGAGAGATGGAGCTTGAGCTCTCTCTTCCATGGTGGAAATGGTGTAGGAGAAGAAGAAGAGAGAAAGGAGAGGAGAGGTCTGAAAATTTTGGGGAGAGAGGAGAAAATGTATTATGAGTGAAATGAAGTGTATGGGAAGAGTTTCTCCATGTATATCTCTCTCTCTCTTAGGCACACACACACACACAATAGGAATCATGGTTGAGTGTGTAGAGTGTGGTGATGATTAGTGTAGGCTAGAAAGGCTTTCCATGCATTGGGTGTTAAAGGAGGTGACAAGCATGCCTTGTCCATTCATGATAGCCTAAGGTTTAGGGGTCCAAATAGGTAGGATTTATTTTCTTTTGTACATTAATGCAATATATATATCATACATGATCATAGGTATAAAATACAAGTCATAAAATAATTAAATCACCTCTTGGGCATATATTGAAATTTTAGAGAATAATAGAAAATAGGATAAAATTATAATTCACACCTATTATTGATACTCATGTCAATCTCGATCAAAACATACTCATATATATCATAATATATGATTTAGATACCATAGGATAATTAAATGGTATCATTTCATGTGTTAAAACCATAGTTTATATAATTTGGGTTTTAAAAATCCATTTGAAAATTATCAATTAAGCGCTCAAAATTAAATTTAATATTTATTAATACTGTAATTATATAAAATAATAATAGGAAATTAAATATAATAATTTCACGAGCATTAAACTCATTTTCAAAACGTCTCTAGGCGTTGGCGTTAACGTCTCAAAGCGTTCAAAATCGACTCATCTCAAAATGGTGGTAGTAAGTTCGTACTTACTTAATAAATATATTCCATTTAATATAGGAATTAAGATGGAAATTAATTCCAAGCTTTCTTTGCTCGGAAATTCCATAAAATCTTGGCGTTCGATCTGCGTTCGGCGTTAAAATAATATTGTCGATATGCTTTACAAACTTCTATTTCTAAATTCACAATTCTCAGTGAATATAAAATAGGAATTCGTTCCTTCGTAAATAATCGAAACCATTATTCGCTATCTTACTGATTGAATCGTCACAGCGAATTCCTAATTTTCGGGTTTCAAAAACCGTAATTAGGCATCTAATTCTACGGGATATTACATCCTACCCCCCTTAAAAGAAATTTCGTCCCGAAATTTGCATACCTCATAAAGTATGGGGTATCTTTGTATCTTAACATCTTATCTTTCCACGTGTTTTCCCTTTTGTCCATGGTTCTTCCATTGGATTTTCATTAAAAACCCAAACTTGATTCCTTAATCGTTGAATCGTACGATCAAATTAGTCGTAGATTTTCATCATAACTCATCTGAGTCAAAGGTCACGTCATCATGTTGGTTTACGTGAATTGGGTCATTTTCGTATTTCCTTAACTATGACATGTGGAAAAAATATTTCGTATTTTTCCGAATTTGGTGGGAATACCAAGTTATAGGCTACTAGGCCTATTATTATTAAAGCTCGTGAGTTCTACAAAGCGTGGTCTCGGCATTCTCGTATCGATTTTGTAATTTCTCTAGATGGAGAAATCTTAAGAAACTTAATTCGCATTTAAAATGCATTTCAGTTCTGGCGTATCGGTAAGACTTTTATCGTCCTTAGCTTTTCTTATTCTTTGCCTTATTGGGCGAGATATCTCGGTCGTTTAAACTTACGGCGTCGGGAACTTTATACCTTTGCTCACCTACTTTGTTACAATAAAGTGGTGGTCGATACTTCTTCGATCTGATGCCTCATAAAATATATTGATCGTTGGTTGTGACTACGGTTGTACATAACTTAACAAGTGGTACAATCGTTCTCACTTGCACCGGGTTTAACATTTATGTTCTCATCGTATCCTTAAGCGTTCATCTTGTCCTTTTGTTCGCCCTTACGCGTGAGCGGGCAACTATGTTAAGGTTCAACCTCGTGTTTAACTCTTTTTGGGAGTTAGTTCAAAATCTAGGGGTACTCTTGGGTCTCTATCTGAGCGATAGGTTTGGTACTCCCGTAAATATATAATTCCTTTTTATGCGTCGAGCTTAACTTATCGGTCTCTGAGTCATCGAGTGGCGAGACAAAACATAATTGGTGAGTCGATCCACTACTACCCATATAGTAGTGCGACTTCTTTATGACTTTGGCGAACACATCATAAGATTCATTGCTACATCATTCCATTTTCATTCGTGTAGCTCTAGAGATTATAACCTCTTATAAGGCCTTTGATATAATGCCTTCACTTGTTGGTAACAGAGACATTGCTCGACAATCATGGTTACGTCTCGATTCATTCCTTACTATCTAACTTTTCTAAGTAAATCGTAACATATCTTAAAGTTGTCTAGGTGGGCGGTAAGAGAGGGTCATGACTTCATTCTTGGTTTCATCTCTCGACTTATTATTGCTTGGAGATATTTATATATATATAATCCTTCTTTAGGCGATATAACATTGTCCGGTATTTCCTTAAATTCTTGACCTTTCATTCCTTATCTTAATTTGTATTCTACTCCCATCTCCATTCTCTCTTTTAGTCATATGTCACCTTGGGTGTGAGAGTACAACTTCGTTAAATCCTTTGAATGCCCGACTATTTACATTCTCATTTTCTTAAACTTTCCAATGAGTTTTCCTTTTTGTTGGGACATACTATGATTTAGGTTGAATTTTATAACTCGGTATTAGATTCTACATTTACCATCCTCGGTGATCATTTATCACACTTATAATCTTTTACTAATTCGAGCCATCTTTCTCATCCTGCATCCACATTTCCTTGCTCGAAGAATAAATTCAAACTTTCATGAAGTTGAGAAGGGTTCTTAACTTATTGTCATAGGAGTGATGTCTTGAAGACTTTGGTATTTATACTCATCACTATTTCAGTCGTGAGTTGGAAAATTCCATTCATGTGGCCTAAGTCATTGTGATCATAAGCTATTATCTTTCTCATATTAATACATAGCCTCTCTTTTATTACTCCACGTAATTTCATTCCTTTTGGGGTAGCTATGTTATTGGTCTTGCTACTTTAGAGAGTTCTCAAGGGCTCTTTGATAGTATCCATTAATCTATGAAATTCTCGTCTCATTTTAGGTCATCAACGACTTTCATTCTTAATTGTTTTGCCCTTTGTCGGGTCACATTGATTTCTTCTAAGGATACTATATGCATGAGGAATATTTCTCCTTTACTTGAAATACACAATCTTGTACTTGGCAAAATCTGCTTGACTCTTAAAAGTCGTAAGACAGTCCTTGAATGTTCTTTATGTTCTTCTTAGTCCTTTGAATAGGTAAGAAATTACAATGAGCTTCAAGCTCAGGCGAAACGAAATCTAGTCCCTACACGCCCGACAAGGAATCTAACTCATAGCTACAGTGGGTAGCTTTATTTCCCTAGCTTTGTCGAAGAAAGGGACCAAAAGCTCAATTCATAGCTCTCTAGCCTTGGTTTCGACTAGGCGAGAGAGTCGAATTGAAAGTTAAGATAAAATTTTCTAAATGCGTGTGGAACACTCGAGTTTTGAGGTTCATGATCGAGGCTGGTGCATTTGTCAGTCCGAATGGCCTAACTATTATCTCATAGCAGCCATATCTTACTCGGAACTATTAACTTTCGTATTTGGATACCATTCTACTAGGACCATATAATATTATACCAAAATGCCTAAATGAGGACTTTTATTCATTATCTCACGGTCGGTTTATCGAGCCGGTGATTCTAAGCGTCTAGTTCTTTTTACACCCAAAATTTCGACACCACATTTAACATATTCACGAAATATTCCAACTACGTTTATTTTACTCATTCTAACCATATTATCTACATATGAGTCTCATATTATCATAGGGTTATGTGTCTCTGAGTGACCTTCGCGGGAGTCGTACCTTTCGTTTAGAAACTTGTCTATTTCTCGTCGTTTTACCTCATATATCAAGCGATCTTTCTCTTTCAAAGAGTCGGGGTCTGCTGCTCCTGTTTCTTCTTCAATACCAGAAGTTGGTGTTACTTTTATCAGAAAGTAAGGTCGAGTTGGTAGTGGTAATACTCCTAATCCTTGAGGGCGATAAGATCCTGTCCTTTTTGCCCTTCTCGCCTCTTATTGGTACCATTGACGCACGGGGCGTGGGGTGGCATTTGGAACATTAGGGTACAACATTACATCACGTCGTGCGGTGTAAATTGCGGGGACTAGGGCGAGTGCTTATAGGTGCCGTTCCATACGCATCATGAGTATACTTGAGCACATTGACAAATCTGGTAAGTCCGCGGGACTTTGGAATTTGTATCATGGAGAAAATATTCTTTTGACACATCCTTTTGCAAAACCACCTTGTCTGTTGGCAAGCGACCGATAAGTCGTTGGATACCATCCTCGTTTGTCACTCTAAAAATTTGACGTCCATCTAGAGGTGTAAAATTTTCTCCAAAACTGTTCTAAATCCATGCCTAGCTCATAATAAAAAGAGCCGATCGCTCGTGTGAGTTATAAATTGTAGGCCTTGGGGTTACTCTCTTACCCGTTAAACACCCTTTTCACGCCATTTGTATGCGGATATTTTTAGATAAGTTCGACTTAATTTAAGCTATGGAGGAATCTTTAAACAAGAATGATCTCTTAAAGAATTATACACTTTAAGGCGTATATAACACATAGATAACTCATGACACTTATCTTAATACTCATTTCGTCTACTCCTTGATCGTATATCGCTCTAAATCCATTCGCATATGCGGATAGTGGGTACCAATATCTATCGCGTAAAACCTTTTATCGAAAAGATTAGGTCCGGTCGTGATCACGTGAATGACAACCATTTTGAAGCTTCTTGACTCTAAAATTATATCTCGTTCCTCACGGATATAGTGATCCAAATCATTGAGTAGAACTTTAGGCGATTCTAGGCTCGAATCTACGCTTGAGCAACTCTTGCGATGGCCATGATTTTCGTATAGGTAAGGAGGTCTACATCTTGATCGCTTACCTAAATTGGGTTCTATCGCTTCTTTGCGTGCTTGCGCGATGTCAGCGAAACACCTAAATTGAACAAAATCTTATAGGTATTAGAAATTTTCCTCATACCTATCTTGTCTTTTAGGTTTTGTTTGTTACATTTCGGTCTGAAGTATAGGCTTTGGTCTACGGTGTTCCGTTTATTCAGTGAATATCTATTTCATATGTCATTTGTCCTTTCCATTGGGACATTATGCTCCCTTGCTATGGCCTTACGGTGCCTCATTCACCTTATACTTCTCGGGTATCGTATCGTTATGCTTTTACCAATAGCATTTGTGGTTAGGTCTACATCAACCTATCCTTTGATATTGATATTTCGATAATTAAGTCTTACGTAGAAATCGTCGTGTCTCTAGCACTATCATTCATTCCTAATCCAGTATGAATGACTCCATTCCCTTTTTCACTTCATCGATCTTAGGAATATATTTCTCATATATCCTTACTTTAACTCTTCTCAAGGGAAATTCTTATTTATCAAGTCATATGTCTCTGAAGCTTATATTATGTCGGCGGCTATCTTATAATCGTATAGCTCATAGTTTCTTTAGTTATTTCCGACTTTTGTCCCTTTTTCTTGGACACGGTATTTGAAAGTAATCTTACTTTCGTTATAATTCGGTTCCCTTCACGGACTAGAACCGTTATCATTGTCGTATGGCTTGGTAGGGTCGTACATTCGTACACCATAACTTAAATTCCAAGCATCTCTCTTCCATGTCTTGGCTTTGAAGATATTTTCTTCACACTTGATTTACATACTAGGGCTATCCTCGTCGTTCACACAATCTCAAAGATTATGATTCCTCCATCTCATTATCATTTGTTTAACCAAGTTTCAATTACTTGGAATCGGTTATGCTCAATCATAATCTCATTGGTGAGGTATAAGGCGATGGATCTATTTTCTGAGATGCTATCATTTCCTTATATATATATATTCCTGGAAAGGAATATTTTGTATGCATCTTTATTCTTTTAAACATGTCCAACCTACTAACGAGGTTTCAAGGACAACCAACTATCTTAAGGATAAGTTGTAATCTCTCTTGTTATAAAAGAGGTTCATATCCCACGGATATCATATACTTTTCTTGCTTTTACTCTTGCATTCAATGCTAAAGAGTATCTTATTCATAACTTGATTATCGTAACGATCGTATGAAGGTATAACTTCTTTGTTATCAATCTTTGTAAAGCCCATCAAGGGTCATCACATCCATGTGTATCATAGGAAAATATCTCATCTCATGAGATTTTCCTTACATCTGATTTCTTGATGTCTATCATTTCTTGATGCGAAACATTTGGGTGGTGGAATAAGTCGACCTATTTCATATCGATGTTTATCGCTTCACTAATTAGTACTTAGGTGACAAGGTAAGTCAGCGTTAAGTCATACTTGATGGTTTCAAGAGTCGAGAAAGAATTATCACGACTACTTAAAAAAAAGCGTTGTCTCACAAATTGAAATAACATCTTTTCAATGATTGATTCGATATGCTTTTTAGACCGAATAAATGGGGCTCTAGGGTCCGAAGACCAGAATGACGACTACTGAGATTTCTTTGGTCATATGGGCTGGCCAGGACCGTCACAAATATTTTCTCAGTCACGCTAGGATTTGGGTTCAAAAGGACACTTTATGAATTTTTGGGTTGAAAATTTTCTTCAGAAGAAGTGAGAAACTCGAATGAATTCTCAATTGGAACTAGGTCATAGAGTTAAACTCAGCGACGGATATTGGGTGATGAATATAATTTTGAAAGCTTATATACCCATAATAGGTCATCAACAAAGGTTCTTATATGCGTCGTGGCTCTACTTGTATTCTTGGCAATCTTACTTTCTTAGTAACATTCTAAGATTAGTATCATACTATAACGTTCTTACTTTCTATAAATCATAGAGCTAGCTTCAACTGATCCTCGTGAATCACGGGTAGGAATCAGAATTTGGTCCTTCATAAGAAATGAAGTACAGTACATTAGGGGCACGTGGCGAAAACCGTGCGTAAATCGGAGTTCACGATCGAGAACTAATCAAAACAAAATCACTGCGCAATGCGGGAAAAATTCTGGCGCGCTCGCGCGAGGTCATAAGCGATGCCGGCGCCAGGTCGTGCATGCCGTTACCGATGCAGCGGTAGTACGAGAGAAATGCCGGCGTCGGTCGCATAAGCTACCAAAGTCGATATGTCAAAGTCGACATTATAAATTCCGAAATCAAAGTCGACGATCGCATGCATGCGGTCGAAGTCGGTCGCACAATTTCGTATAAATCCTTTTCTTTTCGATACTCAAGATGGAATGAAGTTCTCAAATCCATCGTTACTCTTGTTCTTGTAATAGGAGGAAGTTCTTACTTCTATGTTCTTTCGTAAAAGTGATCATGCTTCTTAAAAGTCTACGTTACGTTGAGCTAGCATGCTCGTCATCATAAACAACTTTGAAGTTTGAGTAAAACTTCAAATATTCATCGTAGCTCATTTATGCGCATGTACTTAGGTCAATTTCACGAATTCAACATATCATTTTGACAAATCGGTGTCGAATCTCAATCACTTTAAAGCATGAATAACATAACTTTGTTCATAATAATGAACCACTTATTGAATTCGAGTTTCAAATATTTCATCTTTGGCATATCATGCGAAACTTTCTCACATCATTGTCATCATCTCCTTATATCTTCCTTCTTTTCATAACTTTCTCGACAAATCATTTGTCATAACATTCATTCTCAACCTTTCTCATAGCTTTCATTTCTTTTGAAAGATCATTTCAATCATCCTTCACTTCAAACTTTTCGATTTCAAAACCGAGAAAATCATTTATCTATCATAAATCAAATCCTTTAAGTTTCCTTAAATATGCGGTCCCATACACGCATATTGTGGGAATCTTTGAGCTTTCATAAATATGCGGTCCATACACGCATATTGTGGAATCTCTTTTGAAAAAATCATTTCCATCCTTTTCACTTTCAATCTTTTCATTTTATTTGAATAAAATCATTTCATAAACATTCATCGGCGGAAATTTTCAAAACTTTGGAAAAGAATCATTTACCTCATTTCGGTTGAGCTTGATGTGATGGAGTGTTGAGCATTGTCGGTGACCTTTAGAAGTCTAATGACTCAATCTAGACTTAATCTTAAAGGAGATTTTGGGTTCGAGCGAACCGCTCGATACCACTCTGTCACGTCCCTAAATCTAAGTAGGATTTAGAAGGATTGTAACTCTAAACATGTATAATTAAGCGAAATTCTCCTTAACAAAAGCCGTAATTCATATGACAAGCATGTTCTTGGACTTTAGTACATAACTTAAGTTCTTGCAGCGGAAAACATGTGATATGTACATATGACGATGTACTATCAAGGTATAAACTTTTCGACAATATTCCTATTGCTCAACAACTTGCTCCATCCATCATCGCTCAACTGCACATTTAAAACAAACATGCGGGGCTAAGTACAATTATTGTACCCGGTGGACTTATGCGAAAACATTTGATAATTTTAATTCTGTTGCCAATATCGAGTAAGTCACGAGGGTTTTAATTGAAAGGCCTTGTCTTACTAAAATCATTCGATTCATAAAAGTAGCTTGGCGAGCATTTTCTTGGTGTGTATGGTCCATATCTCATAGTCACAATACATAATAATAATAAATAATAAGCGTCGAGAGGAGGCCTCCCATCTACGACGCCGTGACCGACCGTAATCCGTCTGACACGATCACTCTCTGCAAGCATATGTTAACACGGTATAGTTCCAACCTTCACGCCAATCCTAGCGGGCATTTATCATCCGACACGGGACCCGACATTTAAAAGGTTGGGCGCGACCCAAATGACATAACTTGTCATAATAAAGTTCCAACCATCTCCACACCCTACCGGGCATAACAGATAGGATCCATACACAAGCGAAATATTTTGGCGGTAATGTAGTAAATATTTTTGATATAGTTGTAGAATAAGCATTGTAAATAAACTCATTTGGAAAGACAGTAAAGTCATATCTCGTTTGAAAGTAAGCATACAATAGTGGGGTAAGTAAAGGGGGCCCACACTATTGAGGATAAAAGCCACTGGGTAGATTGTCTAACCGATTTCTTGGATTGCGAGTCTGAAACTTAGCTTATCTATTCACGGCTTTGAGGTTTTGGAGTTGAAACATCCATCGGTCTTAGAACCCATATTTCTACTTGAGTGTATATCATGGCATGATATACAATCAATTGATCATGTAGTAGCACCTAGTCGAATATTTCACGTTAAGGCGTCTTGGTAAAAATATCATATTGTTGTTTTATCCTAAATTCGTGCATCTTATTAATGCTTTAATGTACCTTCGACATATCATATGAATGCATCAATTAATAGCATGTTAGTCACATAAGGCATGTTTCACATAGGGAGTTTCAACACTTAGTTAAATTTCAAGTGTTTAATTTTCAGCAAAACACTTAAAACAACCCAGTGTCATACTTTGACGATCTATAACTCTCGATTAAAAATACGTATGACCGCACAAAGACACATTCTGGAAACCTCTAAACATGTACTGTAAGTTCTAAGAAGGAAGTCGACCCAATAGAGTCGTGGTTCTGGAGATATAGGGTCTCAAAGTGGGCAACTCGAACTGACTTCTCCTATACTTAGAAAAAATTTCAGGATTTCCAGATTTAGCTTAACGACGAGGGATTTTGCGAGGCTCGTAACTTTTGACTCACAATACCAAAATGACTGAAAGATACCATTTTAGAAACCTTGTAATAAGAACTACATGTTTCATGAAGACCGTACTGGAAGATACTTGATGCATCGAAAAATCGTAAGTTCAAAGTTGACTAGTTGGAAAGGACAACATTCAAGTAGGTGACTTTGGGTCAGTGAACAGTATACTTATAAGGCTTGGTTTGGGATAAAACTTTCCAGATCAAAACTAGACATGGTAAGGAACATTTCTTATGAAGGAACCCAAGTCAAAGTCGGACTACAAACGGCTCGAATATCTCACGCAAAAGTCGTACACGGACAGTCAATTAGCATAGAATTTTACTAAGGCAGTTTGTCCAAAAAGCTTACTGTAATGCGTCAACTTTAAAAATTCACCGTGAGTTCATTATAAGGAATCTAGGAATGCAACCAATCATATTGAAAATTCACTTAAGTCTAGTTTAATCCAGAAAAAGCCTTACTCAATGATTCAAAATAGATTGGGAGATAAAAATATTTTACTACAAGCTATCACTACAGTGACAGTTTTGTGCAGTTCGTTTGAAAAATCTGGAATAAATAGTAAAAATTTTAGAAAATTCTGAAAATTTACATAGATCTTCTAGACATGCTAATTTATGTTTATGCCAATTTTTAGAGTTTTACCATTATCCAAACTCGAAACGAAAGCCACGGACCGTGGGTGATGAACACCGAAATTTTACAGATTTGTGCAGTGTTTTGAAAAATAGAATTAAAATAGAAAATCAAGTTGGATTGACTTGAAATTTTACAGAGACGTAATAGACATGTTTAATTTCAACATAGTAAAATTTCACATTCATCGGACCACTGTAACTTAGTCAAATAATTTTATGAAGTTACTGTTTTCGTAACATACTTCCAGTTTTCAGTTTTAAGCTTATTCTTCTTGTATGCATTTCATATAACCACGAAAATGGTGAATCTATCACCCCAAATCACCACCAAGATCATCAATCTAACCATGCAAGTATGATTTAATCATGTCTAAGAGTCATAGGAGATAGTTATACCTTAGTCACGAATTTGAAGATGAATGAGAGAGATGGAGCTTGAGCTCTCTCTTCCATGGTGGAAATGGTGTAGGAGAAGAAGAAGAGAGAAAGGAGAGAGAGGTCTGAAAATTTTGGGGAGAGAGGAGAAAATGTATTATGAGTGAAATGAAGTGTATGGGAAGAGTTTCTCCCATGTATATCTCTCTCTCTCTCTAGGCACACACACACACAATAGGAATCATGGTTGAGTGTGTAGAGTGTGGTGATGATTAGTGTAGGTAGAAAGGCTTTCCATGCATTGGGTGTTAAAGGAGGTGACAAGCATGCCTTGTCCATTCATGATAGCCTAAGGTTTAGGGGTCCAAATAGGTAGGATTTATTTTCTTTTGTACATTAATGCAATATATATATCATACATGATCATAGGTATAAAATACAAGTCATAAAATAATTAAATCACCTCTTAGGCATATATTCGAAATTTTAGAGAATAATAGAAAATAGGATAAAATTATAATTCACACCTATTATTGATACTCATGTCAATCTCGATCAAAACATACTCATATATATCATAATATATGATTTAGATACCATAGGATAATTAAATGGTATCATTTCATGTATTAAAACCATAGTTTATATAATTTGGGTTTTAAAAATCCATTTGAAAATTATCAATTAAACGCTCAAAATTCAAATTTAATATTTATTAATACTGTAATTATATAAAATAATAATAGGAAATTAAATATAATAATTTCACGAGCATTAAACTCATTTTCAAAGCGTCTCTAGGCGTTGGCGTTAACGTCTCAAAGCGTTCAAAATCGACTCATCTCAAAATGGTGGTAGTAAGTTCGTACTTACTTAATAAATATATTCCATTTAATATAGGAATTAAGATGGAAATTAATTCCAAGCTTTCTTTGCTCGGAAATTCCATAAAATCTTGGCGTTCGATCTGCGTTCGACGTTCGTTAAAATAATCTTGTCGATATGCTTTACAAACTTCTATTTCTAAATTCACAATTCTCGGTGAATATAAAATAGGAATTACACAAAGCCCCTTTTGAGTAGAGTAAATAATCGAAACCATTATTCCGAGCTATCTTCTTGATTGAATCGGTTCGAACATATCTATTTTTCAAAATTTTGTAATTCGAGCGGGTTTTAAATATTTTTAAATCTAATATAAATATGTATCTAATTAACAAATTCAGATTTTGGATAGGTTCGGATTAGAGAAAATTGACGAAACCCATAGCTTTGAGAAGAGAAAGAGCAGTGTACCATTGGTTCGGATTTTTGGAACGACATACTCAAAGGATTTTGGGATAGAAAAATTAGAAGCAAGCTCTAATCTTGCCGGGGCTTCCAAAATCGAATGAATAGAAGAAACCCTACCAAAATCCCTCAAAGGCGGGAAATAAACTCTACGCACGAAAGGTGGGAGGGTATCAAAGGTATAAACTTCTACATCCATCGAATAATTCGGTGGCGACACAGACACAATACGACCATCATGGCTGTGAGACTCCCCAGAAGAAGTAGACGAAGCCATTAAATATAACTTACTGGTTTGTGGGTGGTAGATCGAAGAAGATGGCACAGACGCAGCAAAAACAACGAAGACGACAATAGTGAAGCAACTGACGCGCACTTTTTCAGAAAGTCGAAGAGTTTTGAGGAATTTGAAAATAGAAATGGATAAAGTGATATGAGAAATGGCGTATCATGGAAGATATTCCCCCAATATGCACTTTATCGGGAACCCAACCGCTGTCCGCATTAAATGCGTATTAAATGCACGACAGATCCCGTATTCAACATCGGCAGAACACCCCGTGTCCGACCTCGTCACGACGCTACACATTCAACCATAACGTCGTACATATGACTTCGGCATAATGACTCGGTAAGGTAAAGCCAAGCAACATATGACTTCGGCATAACGCCTTGGTAAGGTGAAGCCAAGCAACATATGACTTCGGCATAACGCCTCGGTAAGGTGAAGCCAAGCAACATACGACTTCGGCATAACGCCTCGGCAAGGTGAAGCTAAGCAACATACGACTTCGGCATAACGCCTCGGCAAGGTGAAGCCAAGCCACATACAACTTCGGTATAACGCCTCGGCAAGGTGAAGCCAAGCGACATTTAAGCTCGGCATAAGACCTCGTGATGCGGAAAGTATTCGACTTGACAATTGGGTGAATCGCGATCCACTTCGCGGATCGCAAACTCCAACAAACCACTATCCCCCATCCATCATGACCTCGCCTTTACGTCTTTTTTTTTGGGGGGGGGATATGATAGGATACGGCTCAAACACTAGGCCCAAGCATCGGGCCCAATATAAATTGGCCCAGACATCAAGCTCGGCCTCACGAGTTTGGCCGGAAGACTCTAAACCAACTACAACTCAAATCTACAAGTGGAGACGTAGAAGATTCGGATATCTAAAGGAATCCTGGATGCATATCTAAAAGAATCGTTATAAGAGAAGACTTTGTATTAGAGTCGAACTCAATATCATTGTGTATAAATAGAGGCTAGATTAGACGGAAAAGATCAGCTACACTCTTTGTAATCGCTCCTCATATTATCAAATACACACATACACTCTCACCCCGTGGACGTAGATCTTTTTAACAGATCGAACCACGTAAATTCATTGTGTTCTTCGCGTATTTAATTCCCTAACGAAATTAAGATCGATCAGGAACCTACCTTAGTTCGTAGTAGTAGTAGTTTGAAGAAGTGTTAGTAATCCGCGTGGTTATTTGAAAGCAGTAGTTGTCGTTGAAGAAGAAGAAATAGAAGAAATGCCTATTGTAATCGCAGGTTCATAATTTAGAGTTAGAGGTGGATACAATACCCAAAAACTGAATATCCGATCCGGATCAAACAAATCTAAAATTTGATTTAAATTTTTTGGGTTTTCAATTCGGATTGGACCAAATTTTTCTCAAATTTGGAATTTTCAGATTGATTGGATTGATATATTCTAACTTCCACCATGGGTGCTGCCGCCCCCTCATTCCCCTATTCCAATTTCTGACTTCCACCACCTTATGCTCTTTGGGATGAGTCGCGACATACACTTCAGTAACTATCTTTACGAACTTACAACTTCTTGAACAGAATTCAAATCTAAAATTTTATCTCTCTCTATAAATTTTTAGTGGGCAAAGGAAACAGCTGTAACGTAGTAGCAACTGAAATTTAAGTTTATGCAAATGTGGCATTCTATATTTTCGCATTTTGATTTCTATCGAGGATTTTGCTTTATATCTGCATATATATGTTCTGTTTCTAACCATTTATTTTTCTTAATGTTTGTGTTCGTATGTCTAGTTCATTAACAGAAGGTATCAAATCATAATTCATAAAGTTGGATTTCTGAATTTATAATTCATTTTAAATGGAATTTGATTGATTCGTTATAATTCTCGAGAGTTGTGTTTACTATACATTTTTTTTTTTTGAAACAAGATAACTTTATTAATCCATCAAATCTTCCCTAGCCAGTTCAACGAGCCAACTAGAGAAGTTGTCGTTCCAACAAACAGGACGATTACAATTCAAAGCAAATTGAGCAAGAGCATGAGCGGCCTTGTTAGTCGTTCTATACGTATGAGCCACTCCTATCAGGACATGTGATCTAGCGTCTTGGAGGATCTCCGCAATCTCATCAGGCAACAAATTCTTTTCCTCTTCCGGTTTCGCCATGAGTCTAGCAGCCAGGATAGAGTCCGTAAACACTTTGAAAGGGGAAATCTTATTTTCAACGCAGCAAAGAATACCAGCAATAGCAGCCTTCACTTCGGCAAACATGACGCTCGAGGAGGGGTTAGTCTGATGTGATTTCGCCAGGATAATTTTACAATCATGGTCCCGGATAATGATCCCAACTCCAAAGCCTTTCCGCCTGGGGTTGAAGAGGGTGTCAACATCCACACGGTAACTATCTCTATCTGGTTTCATCCACTTCCTGTCGCCACATCTCATACCCAACTGGTTGGCCGAATTAAACAAAGGCCGAGCCCTTTTATAGTTCTCAATCAGAGCAATGCAAATGGTTTCCGAAACCTCCTCAAAATTCAGATCAGTGTCATGCGAAACCTTACATAGAGCTCTCCACACCTGCCATAGCATAACGCACCAAAGCTCATAGTCGTCAACCTTCATTTCGCTTCTGATAACCACAGCAATATCCACCAGACTCATCGATTCCTCCTGCCGCATGAGGTTCCAGAAACGACTCTTCTCCCAGCCAGCTTTGCTACGGGGGCAGAACATGAGGGAGTGCTCAGTTGTGGCCCATCGATCCTTACAAAAATCACAGATGCCATCCGAGGGTACATGGTGGTTCTTCAGGTTAGCAGCTGTGGGGATGAAATTCATAAAAGCTTTCCACATGAAGATTTTTGCTTTAGGGGGAATCAAAGGGGACCAGACCAGCTTGTTCCAGAATTTGTGGTCATATTGGCTTGTATGTGGATGGTTCTCAAAGTAGCCGGTCGCGAGTAGGTATGCCGTTTTAACCGAGAACTGCCCATTTTGTTCGCATTTCCAATAGCGTGAGTCATCGCAGCCTTTCTCTCCAATAGGAGTCGAAAGAATACCATAGCATTCAAAGGTCCGAAACTCCATTTGAATTCGGTCAGCATCCCATTCGCCGGTGTCACAAATCAGCCCAGAGACCTTCATGTCAGGGTCGTTGTCGTCCCTCTTAGGCTCAAGCCTTCCCTCATTTAGCCCGTAAACCCATCGGTCTCGAAAGAGATGTATATTCTGGCAATTACCAACTCTCCATCTAGCTCCCCTTTCCACCAGTTCCCGACTCCAGATCAAAGATCGCCAAACAAAAGAGCAGTTATTCTTCTCTCGCGCATTAAGAATATCTCCATCTCTGAAGTATTTCGCCTTAAAAACCCGAACCACGAGAGAATCCGATTTGATCATCATTCTCCAAACTTGTTTAGCTAATAGAGCACGATTGAAGTTCACCATATCCCGGAAGCCAATCCACCCCATTCTTTTGTTTTACACAAATCTTTCCATTTCGACCAGTGAACACATTTTTTTTCCTCCTTATCACCCCACCAAAAAGTTGCGCACATCCGGTTAATGTCGTTGCAAATAGATACCGGTAAGCGAAAACACTGCATGGCGTACGTTGGTATAGCTTGTATGACCGCTTTCAATAGGATCTCCTTTCCACCTGCTGAAAAATCCCTTTGGTTCCACTCAAAAAGCCTTTTTTGGATCTTGTCCTTGATATATCCAAACTGGAGCCGTTTCTGCTGGAGAGAAAACGCAGGCATACCGAGGTACATATGCAGGCCTTGCTCTGCATTAACATCCAAGATCTGCTTGATCATGCTTCCTTTAATCCCTTGTGTGTTAGGGCTAAAGCAAATGGAGGATTTGGACCTGTTAATAAGCTGAGCCGAGGCAGATTCATACAGCTGGAGGATTTCCTTAATCGCCGAGGCTCCTTCCACCGTAGCTTTAAAGAAGATTAGGCTATCGTCGGCAAAGAAGAGATGTGAGATGTTGAGCTCGCGTGGGATGATTGGGACTCCCTCCACCCGGTCCATCCGCTCAAAGTTTTGGATTAGCGAGGAGAAACCTTGAGTGCAAATAACAAAGAGGAGTGGCCATAAAGGATCGCCCTGTCGGAGCCCCCGGGATGGGGAGATAGTGCCATAAACTCTCTTATTAAGGATAAACGAGAATTGGACCAAGACACACACTGCATAATCAACCTGCAAAAACGTGCCGGAAAACCCAGCTTTTCCAAAACCACTTGAAGATAACTCCATTCGACTCTGTCGTAGGCTTTGCTCATATCAAGTTTTAGCGCCGCGAACCTATCCTTGCCTTTCCTCCTCCTCCTAATCCAGTGTTGACACTCAAAGCTAACCAGGACATTGTCAGTAATAAGTCTTCCCTTGATGAATGCACATTGTGCTTAGTCGATGACACGTTCCAGCACCTGTCTCAGCCTGTTAGCTAAAACTTTCGCCACAATTTTATAGCTCGTATTACACATGCTAATGGGCCTGAAGTGCGAAACCACCATTGGCTTATTCACTTTCGGGATGAGGCATAGCAGGTTTCATTCCAGTCTCTGATCGGTGCCTCCTCATTCAAAATAGCAAGGGCTTCCCTTGTCAAGAAATCGCCAATAGCCGCCAAACCTTTGAAAAAAGCAAGCATTGAAGCCATCAGGTCCATGACTCTTAGTAGGGTGCATGTTGCCGACGGCGTCTTTAATATCTTTTGCTTTCTTTAATATCTTTTGCTTCAAAAGGCCGATCCATGAGTGAGTAATCCGCAGCCGAGATCCTTTCTTGAATGTTATTCGTCACTTTTGAGATAGCTTGGCATGAGGGTGAGTTGGTCTTGAACAAATCCGTAAAGTATTTCTTTATGATTTCTGCTTTGTCGATCTCCTTCTCTCACAGATCACCCCAAGATCATTTCTAAGGAGTTTGATGGATCCCTTTCTTCTTCTCTGGGTTGCTCGGGCGTGGAATGCGCTAGTATTTCGATCCCCATGAGCAAGCCAGTTTAGTCTTGCCCTCTGATGCCAATGCACAGCTTCAATCTCCATGGCTTTTTCAATCTCATTGCTGATTTGGAGAATCTTTTGGTCCGTGTCAGTGTAGCTAGCAAGGCTCATGAGTTGCTGTCTTTTTTTCCGGAGTCTAGCAATATCTTTCCCTTCCTTGTTGAAGTTATACCGTGACCATTGGGAAAGGAAACCTGCACATTTCACAAGCATATGGGGGAGCTTTGATTCCCCTTCCAGTTCCTTGAGGTTACACAGAAGGTCAGGAACGAAACTCCTTTCCATCATCCATTTTTCCTCAAAGAAAAATCGACTATGTCCCCTCTTAGTAGCTTCTTTTTCGTTCGCGTTCAGGAGGCATAGAACCGGTCTGTGATCAGACCCAAAGAAGTCCATAGTTTTTGTCTGCGTGTGTAGATAAAGTTTCTGCCAGTTAGCATCCCCAAAAAATCGGTCAAGCCTTTCCAAGATCATACCATCCTCCCGTTTATTACACCAAGTAAAATCCAAATCTGGATAGGATATTTCATGTAGCCCGTAGTTCGTGATCGCTCTTTTGAACATGTCCATCTGTTGGAGGGGTCGCGGCCTACCTCCTTTCTTCTCGGTGTCATACACAATCTCATTAAAGTCACCACCTATAAGCCACGCCATCTCCTTATGCCACACAGCGCTGCTAAGACGATGCAGCAGATCCCAAGAGAACTTTCTCAACTCCGTCACCGGGTTGCCATAGAAGCCTGTAAAACGCCATTGCCCTTCCTCGCTTTTAACAATACAGTCAATATGCCCCGGTGAATAGGACATGATGTTAACGTCTGTTTTACCATCCCACATTAACACAAGACCTCCCTTATGGCCAACCGCGTCGACGAAGAACAAACCATTGAAGCCAAGGACACTTTTCCACCATTGACACTTACTTGCAACAAGTTTAGTCTCACTAATAAAGACTAGACTTGGGGAAATACCGGCAAGGAGTTGCCGGAGTTCATGAAATGCACGTGTATTTCCCAGACCACGTGCATTCCATATTAAGCAATTCATAATTCCCGGCGGGGCTGCGCGGCAGCCTCCGCCGTTACCATGATGTTGGACTCCTCTCCAAATAGCAATCTTGGTTGTTTCGCTCTATGTGTCTCCAGTTCGTGGTCAGCTTCCATTTCGCCTGGTCTTTTTCTGCTTCGATCAGGGGTGTCCTTCTTTCCTCTATCATGATACAATCTGGCCCTTCTTTTCCATCCCCCTTTTGCACCTTTTCTTCCAGTTTTCTCGGGGGATTCCTTCTTTTTACTATTTTTGACCAATTCAACACATTTGAGTTTGCCTCTGCTGTCATACCCTTTTTGTTCTCCTATTCCTATTTCCTGGCCTTTCATAGGGCAGCTCCCAGATATCTCCTCCAAGGTTTTTCGTGATTTATTTCCATCTAGTTCTGAGGTGGCTGCCAGATTCTGAGCCTCATCCTCTCTCCCCTCTGAAATCCCCTTGTCCGAGTCCGACTCCATTTTCTCATCCTCTTCTTCCCTTGATGTAGAGATCATCAAAATTTTCTTTCCAATCTCACTGTCACCAAATTGTTCTTTACTGTTATTCGACGAGGTTTTCTCGTCTGATCCTGGTTTTCTCCTCGTCGTGGGAGTTCTTCCAGCACGAAGCCATGAACCAAACTGAAAGTTCGATTTGTTCGCGTTACTATCCATACAGTCCTTAGAGATATGCCCAATCCTTCCACAAGCATAGCAGAATTCCGGTAGCCTCTCGTATTGGAGAACTATCAAGGTTTCGTTCAAGGCCTCTATATTTGTCAGTGGAACACATCTGGTCAGAGGGGTGTCAATCCTTCTAGTAACCCTTATTCTAGCAAATTTTCTCATACAGAGACCACCCTCATCCACATCAATATCGTTAATCTCCCCCACTCTCTTTCCGATTCGGCGAATAATATTAGGCTCCATGCAGGAGATAGGTATATTATGGCACTGTACCCATAACGTAATTTCATCGAAACGAACATCGAAGGGAGATTGCATCTCCTCCGTTTGTTTTAGCACCATAAGGTCTTGAAAAAAATGCCACGGACCATCCTCAAGAGCAGTTTTTCGATCAACTTCAAGCGTGAATGTGATAATGAATAGGTTGTGTCCCACAACTTCAATCTCAGTGCGTCCCCTAGATCTTAGAATTCTGGGTAGATTAGATCTCAGTGTCTCCCTATTCACCATCTTTTTGGCGAAAATTTTTCCCACCACTGTCTTTTCGATTCTTTTTTTTCCTCTGTCTGATTCCTCTTTCGTCAAAACCACCGCCCTTTCCTTTGCATCTGCAGTTAGTTTCAGAACGCTTACGAGGTTTACTATCTCATCTGCCTCCATCTTCGACGTAGAAAAACGCCAGACGCAAGAGGACAAGACCCTACAGGAGAAGGGAGGACAACCTTTCCAAGAAAGGAGGAGAGCGCTCCACAAAACCCTAGCCACCTAGGGTTTGAGCGATTACTGTAAGCACTAGTTAAGGTTTGTGTTTACTATACATTAATTGTGTATAATCTAGCTCATGTTATTAGTTTGTTTATGTTATTTTGGAAGCATATTGATGGACTACTTACCGAATTTAATATCAATGTTTGTAGATGTCGTCTCCTGTACATCCGTCCGTATATACGGACTTTGATATTTTTCTTTAGTGTATCTGATCATTTTCTTCAATATAAATAATATTTTTTACATTATAAGGTAAAAAACAAATTATACTTTTCGTTAATATAAATGATATTTTTCTTAACAATAAATGATATTTTTATCCGTTCACACAGTGTGCATGGATATACATGTGTTTTTGTGATTTTTGTATGTGTTCTTTTTTCTATGTCCGCAACTTCATTTGTTTATAAATTACCTCATGTTATTAGTTTAAGAGTGAATATCAGTTTATATCCCAATATTTCGTGATTTTTTATTTAACCGTTCCATCGTAAGTATATTGTTATTTTGGTTCCTAATGTTTCAGAAAATTTCACTTAATATCCCGCCAATCAATTTGATACTTACAAACGCTTACGTGACTGTCGAATTTCATATTTGACTATGCGTCAATATAAAAACTAAATAAAAATATGAAAAAACTCCAAAACAACATCATTCCATTTCTTTTCCACACCAATATAAAGGAGAAATAAAACGACGTCGTTTTGAATGGGTTTTTTCACGTTTTTATTATAACGTGGAGTTCAACATGGAATTCTGACAGCCATGTAAGCATTTGTACGTCGAAAATTGATCGACGGGATATTAAATGGAATTATCTGCAACATTATGAATCAAAATATTAATATACTTATATTGATAAATTCACTGAAAATTCGCAAAATATTGGGACATAAAATTATATTTAGCCTTGGTTTAATATTAATGTTTGTATGTTTTCCTTATACATGTGTGTTTGTTGTGTTTTCGTTAAATTGAACGCTGTTATCCCCCTACTACAGTACGACTACCGTTTGATCTCTACGAATTATTTGTGGCGGAAGAAAACAAATGATTTTGCTTCTTTTCCAACAAATTTGTAGCCTCACAAAATCAAAATCCACTCAACCGAAGTGGGTAAAACGGAAGAAGCAGGAAAAAGCAGACTACTTTCCAATAAGAAAAAGATGAAGATTTCACTCAAACTTCAAGAAAACCAACAGAATCACCACCAGCCGCCGCCGCTTCTCCTCCGCGCCAAAATACCCATAACAATCTTCAACCTCCCATTCCTTTCCCACTTCTCCACCACCACAACCCACCCCTCCGACATCTCACTATCTCTCTCCACCAACTTCCCCTCTTTCCCCGCTCTCAAACTCTCCTACGCCACCGTGGCCGCCTCCTCCGCCGCCGCCACACCACCCCTCAGTCTCACTCTCAAATCGGGCACAAGCCTCTTCGGCTCTCCCAACAACTCCCCTCTCGTAATCTCCGCTCACTTCTCCTTCGATCCTTCCAACCCTGCCCACCCTAACCCTACTTTCTCTCTCTTCCTCAAACCCCAGCTGGGATCCTTCTCTCTCCGGAAATCCACCTTCTCGCACCCAGAGCCCACTATCGCCGGCGAATCCATCCATCCGGATGCCGTATGCGACTCCAACTCCTTCGCGTTTGTGCCGTTGGAGACGCCCGCGGCGGTGAAGGAGCTTCCGCCGCAGAAAAATGCTAGGGCTTCGATTTTTAAGGGGACTCAGCTGGCGGCGACGACGCAGATGCCGGTGGCGAAGAGGGTGGCGTTGAACTTCAGATGGCGGGTGAATTTGGCGGAGAATCAAATGCCGATTTTGAGAATCAACAAGATTGGGATTCACCGGGTTGATGGTGCGGTTAAGGGTGATGAGAAGAGTGAGAAGGATGAGGCAAAATCGGGCGAACTGGAGGTGATGAAAAGCATTTGTTTTTGGATGAAGAGGGAGGTGGATGTTCTAACGAGAGCTAACAGAGAGATGAAGAGTGAGTTTGAAGAATTGAGACGGCTGAGCGGCGGCGGTGGTGGCGGTGGAAATGTTAAGGAGGGGGATAAGAACAGCGGCGGCGGTTTTGGTGGTGGGAATCTTAAGGAGGGCGTTAGGAAGAAGGCGGTGGCGTCATCTCCGATAAAGCAGTGGAAAGGGGAAGAGAGTGGCAAAAGGGAAGAAAAGAAGAATGGTAATGTTGCCATTGATATGGAGAGTGAGTTGCAGAGAGCTATAATGGCTGCGGCTGCTGCTTCTCCTTCTACATGAGGTTTGCTTTTTCGTTTGTTTGCTAATGTATATAAGATATAGAATATGCTTAATTTCTATTTGGGATTGGTTGTATGAGATGATTGAGCCGATTAACATGAAGATGTGCTAGCAAATTTACAAATGATAATGATAGCTTGGTTGTCAATGAAATTTCATTTCTAGTTTGATGGTTTATGTCATTGATTCCCGAATGATGTTACTGCATTGTGCGTTAGAAAACTCAGTCTTGAAATGATATATGTCTTGGCTTGCATGATACCATCATCTGAAATTTCGATTGCCATCAAGCAGTTTTTGCAAGACATACGGGTGTTTGGCTAAGCTTATTTTAGAGAGCTTAGAAGCTCCAATAGTTTATAAGATATTTTAAGAGCTTATAAGAGGTAATGTCTCAAGAGTTTATAAGTTGTTAAAGTGATTGGATAATTGATCTTATAAGATAGAGAAAAAATAGTGAGTTATGAGAGAAAATCATAGCTAGAGAGAAAATCACGGTTAGAGAAGTAAAATTGACGAGGGATGAAGTTGATAATGTATATATAGGAAATAGCAAACTAAAATAAAGTTATTTTGATAAATTCATGGTTGCTTATAAACTTATGAAAAATAAGTTAAAATTGAGCAATTTATTTTTAGGAGAGTTTATAAACTATGTGAGCTTATATTCACAGCTTATAAGTTATTTAGGAGTTTATTTTGCCAAACACTTTGCAACAATTTATAAGTTACTAAACAACTTATAAATTGTTTTAAAGAACTTATAAATTCACCCAAACACCCTCTTAGAGCAATTTTACAAGTTGAGGAGGAGTTGAAGAGGGGTGTTTGTTTTCTTCTTGTACTTTGTATCTTGTTTCTTTCTATTTCTTTTTTGTTGTGAAATTGCAACCTTCACTACTAGGTCATTTTCAATTGGATCTCAATTTATGTAGTTGCAACCTGAGCTCTAAAATCAAGTAGCACTTCATTCTTGCCTCACCTAACTGAAGACGCCTTGCATATTTCTATCATTAAGTGATTCCTCCATTCTCAAATAGGACTATCAAAAGTGGCATTCAAGATCTTGTTATAGAATTACAGCACAGAGGGAAAATTCAGTAGCTTATTGATTTCTTTTTAACGTCGTTTGGGTGTTCGACAGTTCATTCTGAAAATATTTGATAGCAAATTTACAAATGGTAATGTAGCTTTTGGATAGCTTTGTTTGCAACGATATTTCATTTCTTGTTTGATGGTTTATGTCATTGATTTCCAATTAATGTTACTGCATTGTGCCCAAGAAAAACTCATCTTAAAGATGTATTAATTCTTTGCAATCAAGCATCTTTTGCAGGACTACAATTTTACAAGATAGAGAGGGATGCTTTATATCTTGTATTTTCAATTGATAACTTGTTTCTTTTTCTTTTTTGGCCGCTTGAGACCTTTGGCCTCAGAGATACATGTTCTACCACTAGCTCAATCCTAATAAAATCTTATTTCACAAAATCTCTTGTCTGCATTTATATTAAATAAAAATATCGTTTTTTCAAGCATCATTTATATTGAAGAAAAGTATCAAATATCATTTATATTAAAAAAATATATCAAAATGCATATATATAAACGGATGTACATGAGATCATCTCATCTTACTTTTGTTTTCTCCGAGAACTACAGCTTCGTATTAATGTAGTTGCAAATCAAGTACCTTTTCATTCTTGCCTCACCTTAACTTAACCACCTGCCTTGCCTTTTCAGATTCTATTATTAACTGATTCCTCCACTCTCTAAATCGTTATCCAAAGTGGCATAAAATTGGGGCGTATATATCGTGGATTCAAGTTAGGGTCAGATTACTTTTCGTAATTCATAATATATATTATTGAATACATTTGTCATTAATATTTAGATTTTATCCAATCCTATCCCTTTAAATGTGATATGAACCAAACAAATCAGTTCAAATTTTAGAAATTATCTAGAGTTTTAAATTATCTTAAAGTTTTAATTCATTTTAGTAAATAATGAATAAGTTAATATTATTTTAATCTATCTGAGTTAATCCCTAATAGTAAACATTCTCTTAGAGGGTTTTTGGTCTCTTTTAGAGGATGTTTAGTTTGATGGATGTGATAAATAAGATTGATAAGATAAAGTAGGATATTATTATTATTATTATTATTATTATTATTATTATTATTATTATTATTATTATTATTCATTGAAATGAATACAAAGTTTACACTGGACATAAATAGAACACTCAGGGGGTGTTTATTTTTCATGATTAGTATTTTGAAGGATTGATTATTTGATGGATTAAATGTGTGATAAGATAATTTTTATCTTTCAATCATTTGTTTACTACAAAAGATTAGTGAATTATTAAAATTGGGATAAATAATTTTTCCTTTATTTGGAGGATTATTTCAATGCTACCTATATTTGTTGGATTAAAATTAATGAAGAACAATTCAAAGGATTCAAATAATCTCAGGTTTTGAGATATCCTAAAATATTAATCCTTAAAAGTAAACACTTAATTAGGTTGGATTAATTTTATCTATCCAATCTAATCATGCAAAGTAAACACCACCTCAGAATTTTCTACTAAACTCTCAAACTCTCAAAACTCTGAAACTCTCAACCAACCCTGACTCTCTACACCATGAACCCCCCCCCCCCCCCCACCCCTGTTTATACAAGAGAAAGGGATTCACTTTATTGCAAAAGTCAAATTTTGAACTAAAAGTTTAATAAAATCTAACAATATTATTACTACAAGACTTATCTATGGACGATACTTTAGACTATTTATTTATTAAATTCCTAAAGGTATTATTATTATTATTATTATTATTATTATTATTATTATTATTATTATTATTATTATTATTATTATTATTATTATTATACACACCGAATTCACATGAATCTAGCAAGAAGAAAAATAATCGTTAAAAACAAGATGAAAGAAGAATATGATATACCGAAAATTTAGAATTATTGAATAAATGGACAATTCCTAAAGTTGAACCAAGCATGATTTATAAACTTGGTACTTTTGAAAAATTGGATTAAAACAAATTGTTAAGACTACGGAAGAAACAATTGCTTTACATGGTGAAGAATTGACTTTAAAATTGCTTCAAGATGTTGATTTAATGCCTTATAGACATTCTCATAAATTTATTCATATAGGATTAGTACAAATTGCCTTTAAGCCTTTAACATTAGAAGGATTACCGAAAGCTTTATAGCAACTTTAAGAGATGGAAGAAATTTAAATTGAAACAATCTTTAATGGAATAATACAAACCATTTGGCACATGGTCCAGTTTATTTTGATGTTTATCCAAATCTACAACTTTCATTATCGATGTTAATATCTTAGATTCTTTAACATTAAATGTTAAAACTCATGGTTATCATTATAAACCGTGAATCAAGTAATAGCCATATGTTATCGAATTTATTATAAACCATTATTTACATTAAATCCACAATGTAAAAGGGTTGATAAACCTTTAAATGAAACAATTCTAATAGAAACTAATTTTAGCAAGTCTAATATTACTACGAGAAGAAAAATAAAATGGGAAGAAATAACTTTTCCGTAAAATCGACTATAGAAAAGCGATTTACACCTCAATCTGTAGTACAAAATAATCTAGTAAAGTAATACAAACACCAAGGATCTCATTATATTACAGCTTTGAAGATAGTAGACCATCGTTATCATCCAAATTGAAAAATCCTTAAATATGTATTCTCATATTTCACCTTTAGATTATAAGGTAGAACAACCTTTACGCCATCTAGGCATCTACATCTCAAATAAGAGATAAATATGAATCGAGATATTTGTAAGAAGATAAAATTGATAAATTATATATAAAGAAAACAATATTGTTAAAGGAATCAATGTTCATAATAATAATATTAAAGAAGCGGATATAACCGAATCAGAAATGGAATTTAATATTTAATGGTTTTAGAAACAATATGGGATTTTAGTCCTGGTTCACAGGCAAGAAAAATTATAAAATTAGAATTTAATACACCCAAATGGGAACCGTTTAAAAAATGGTTTTTTGAAAACTTTAATCCTAAAGAAAATATTATATTCAAGAAGAATTTTATAAATTACAGAAAGAAAAAATAAGTTAATACCATTTGTCCCTTGGTTTATTTCAACTTATGTAGAACAATATATTTCTTTTAGAAAGAAATTACGACTTAATAATGGAAAATTTTAAATCAGGTTTATCCACCACAACAATCATTTCAAATTGAAAAATGAAAAATTCATAATTTTTAGCCTTTGCAAAATTATTAGAAGATAATACTCTTCATGTAACTTGTCAACAAATAAATACAATACTAGAACAAAATAATTATACAAATTTATACTTAAATATTTTGGGTGAACAAATTACATCATTATATGATAGAGTAGAACAAATAATAAAGATCATAAATGATAATAAGTTAGTAAAAGTGAAATTATTGAAGAAAAGAATGTAGAAATTGCTACTCCAACTATTCAAATTCTCCACGAAATAAAAAATTTTAAATTAAAATCAATGAAAGAATTAGAAGTATTTCTTGAAGAAAAATTTAAAGGGCTAAAAATCAGTACATTAGATAAAAAGATAAGAGAAGAATTAATAGAGAATTCTGATTATAAAAAAGTCTATGATAATCAAATTAATAAATTGTCAAAATGGGCTGATAAACCCACTACAGGAAAATATTATTATCCAAGACCAACACCTGTAGATGTTCTTATAGAAGAATCAAATGATATAATATCAAACAGTTATAGTGGACATCATATTTATGAATGGAATATAGATGGATTTGTGCATCAACAAATACATAATACAATGCATAGAATATTAATGTATTCTACTATATGTAAAAATAATGGAAATAGAGATAGAGAAATTGCTAAAATGATAATAGCGATTTACAGACAATTAAAAGGATGGTGGGATCATTACCTCTCACAAAATGAAAAGATGATATTCTAAATATCGTAAACAGAAGGAAATGAAATAAAAGAAAATGCGGTTTATACATCGATAGTGAACATTGTAGAACATTTTACGGAAGATATACGATAATAGTGAAAATATTAGAACTCTTTACAAAATCTTAGGTGTAAAACACTTACGTATTTTAGGTGGTACAAAGATACTTTCAAGGTGGTCTTAGAATTACCCGAGTGTAATAGTTCTCATTGGAAGTCAAAATTTATAGATGGTCTTCCTAGCTTATTTGCTGAAAGAATAAGAAGAATTTTGAGAAAAGATTTAAATGAAATTCCTTACCAAAATTATACTTATGGAAAATTAATAGGAATTTGTATCCAAGAAGGATTAGCCTTATGCAATGAAATAAAATTAAATCAACAAATGAAACGCCAAAATTTGGTAGAAAAGAAACAATTAGGACAATTTTGTGATCAATTTGCTATGAATAAAATTCTTATGCCAACTAGAACATCATCTAGTAAAAATAAAATGAAGAGTTATAAAGAATATCCCAAGAAAAAGAAAAGATTTTCTAAGAAAAAAATTGAACAAAGAAAAATAAGAAAAGATGAAAGAAATAATAAAAAATGGGAAAAGAATTGAGAAGAGTGTGTGCGAAGAGTGTCTACAATATTAGTGTGTAGAAATATAAGAGTGAGAAAGAGTGGTATTGTAAAAAATATTTCTGAAGAATAAATAAAGCTTGGAAAATTATTGTAAGTTTTCTTTACTCTTCTTTGTATTTAAATTTTATATTTTATTTATCATATGGATAGCCTTATAGGCTAAATCCTTATGTGATAAATTGTATCTAAGCTATATAATTATCTCATATGGAACTTGAAATCATATGAAGTAAGATTAACAATACGATGATTAAAGTCGTAGCTATGGAGGTTGGTTGAAAATATGTATCGTGGCATGTTTAGGGTATCGTAAGATCTGCTGATCCGCACTTTTGCCCATTTCAAAGCCATGTTGAAAGGCTATTCTTGGGGCGCTTTTGGTGCGAGATGTTTTGATCCTGGATATTCTAAACCGATGATCGATACTATTTTCTCGTAATCGAGCAATATTGCTCTATTCCTCAATTTAGTCTACCTCTTTAATCATAATATTGTTGGTCCCGCCCCCGTATTATTATTATTATTATTATTATTATTATTATTATTATTATTATTATTATTATTATTATTATTATTATTATTATTATTATTATTATTATTATTATTATTATTATTATTATTATTATTATTATTATTATTATTATTATTATTATTATTATTATTATTATTATTATTATTATTATTATTATTATTATTATTATTATTATTATTATTCCTTCAAAATAATTTAATTAAACTAAATTAAACAAACTCACAATTTGAAGATAAAATTAATTAATTAGCTTAAAGGTCTAAAAAAAAAGAATAAAACATCAATCCAATCCTAATTAATTTACAAGTTCATTTTTAATAAATTTATAATTAATTTTGGGCCAAAACAAAGAAAAATATTCAAGAGATCAATAAAATCTTTTACATACGGTAATACCAATCTATAAGATTTGAAATGAGGGATTTATACAAATCAAATGACTTGGTTCATTTCACTATTTGATTCCATTTTTTTTTCGATTCAATATTTGCAAAAATTCAATTCGATTAAATATTTTTATATATAGATATATAGTATTGTTATTTAAAAAATAATTATTTTATTTTTAATATAGTATAGTTGGAGCAAAAAACATAACATGTTATTTTTAATACAAATAAAACTAATATCAAATAATAAATCGTATCATATTTCTAAATACTAAAAATTAATTATTTTTTTTAAAAACCTCTAGTTTTAAGATTAAAAGTTGCATCATTCTCTCATCCCCTCACATCTCGTTCCCGCCTCTCCTAAATCTGTCCCCTCACTGCACCGCCACCATGCCTTACTACGCGCCACCCTAGATGCCGCAGCCACTCCTTGTCGCTGCTGCAACACCATAACCACCCCTCTCAGCGTCTGCCATAACCACCCGTCATCGTCACATCACCACGCTCACCGCTCCAATGCCACCGCAGTCCATGCCACCAAGTTGCCACCACGTTCACCGCCGCACTGTAACATTCAGTCCCCGCATATTTTTCGCTACGTCATGTATAATTTGGTCTACTTCCAATGCATTGAAATTGAAGGAAATATTATCTTTCTTTGAAGTTGAAACTATATCCTTATTTGTAACAACCCTTTAATCCTAAGTACGGATTAACAGGAACTATTACTTTGAACATGAATTAATAAACAGAAAGACCATCCAACATTGAACTGTAATACATATATCAAGAATACTTTTGGACTTCATTACATAACTTAAGTTCTTGCAGCGGAAAACATGTGATATGTTCATATGACGATGAACAATCAAGGTATTAACTTTCAACGACAAAGATCCCTATTGCTCAACACTGCTCCATCGCATCACCAGCTCAACCTGCACATTTAAAAACAAATATGCAGGGCTGAGTACAAGAATGCACTCAGTGGACTTATGCCAAAACATTTTATCCTTTTAAATTACATCGCTTCATCATGGTAAGACACAAGGGTTTTATTTGAAAGGCCTGCTTACTAAAATATTTCATCATTTTATAAATCGTCGTCATAAGCATTTTCCTTGTATGTATGATCCATATCCCTTTCCTTTCTCATATAACATCATCATTAACGCTGTAGAAGGAGGCCTCCTTCTACGCCGATATGACGTCGTGCATTGTCCTTACGGACCCCACCACCATTAAGTGTACACGTTAACCCTAGCTGAATCGACCTCCCAAGATAGGATCCGATATCGATTTTCATTCATAAGTTGGGAGCGACCCAACAACATTCATCATTCATTCATGGATAGGATACATACATAAAATCATAAACATTTGGGCAGGTAATTTCATAACATCATTTCATCATCATTTCTGAAAAAGAAAGCATCATAAATACTTTTCATTTCAAAGAAAGCATCGTAAATAAAGTATTTGTCATTTTGAGTAAAAGAAAAGCCCACCTGGTACGTAAGCTTTCTACACAGACTTTCCTTAACGTCAACGATCACGTCGCGTCCCACCTTTACGTAAGAAGTTAATTTAGTACGTCGGTCACGTTTGTCAAGAACGTCAAAGTCTAATAAGCTTCGATAACCTTCGTAAAATAATACCTCGCATCTTTTAACTAACTTAGTACGTCTTTTTATCGAATATCTTAACTTATAACGTTTCGTACTTCGATCAAGACGAAATATGATTTATGACCTCATATTAGTCCTTTAAATCAAATGTCGAACTTATACTCACGTCTTTCGATAAAATGATTTCAATTATAAAATCGTCTCTTATAAAAGAGATATTCTTCTATTTCTAATACGCCTTACACGTATTAGTATATTTGTTCAATGTATATCATATTTCTAATAGACGTACAACATAACATAGTTCATGTACTAACGTATTTCATACGTTTTGACCTTAGTCAACAATTTTGACTTTTATTAATATATATTTCGAATTTATAGACATATATGTCTATCAATACATATAAATCGATTTTCAATCATATTATCATACGTCTCAATTCTTCACGTTAATCAATAATCATACTTGAATTTATTCTTAAGTATGACCTAACTTGTACAATACATACCATTTTTCACATCTTACGTCACATAACGTAACGTTTCATCATATACTTAGTATTCCTTATTTTAAAATCACATAAATTCATAGTATGTCTAAAACATATTTTTAGGACATAATATGTGATTATACATGATAAAATAATTTTAAAACCTTAACCTTCATATTTAATAACCTTCGGCCCTTTTTAAAAAAAATTTAAGATTTTACCAAAATTTCTTATAAATTCACATATCATACTTTATCAACATAGGATCAATAATATGCAATAATATTGATCATAGAAAAATTGTACATTACATAATTTTACTACATGGCTTTCAGTCACTTTAATAACTGTAGCAAACATTTTTCAAAAATTTCAATTAAATCACACAACAAATAATTAACATCATATATCATTACTATAACATAATTTTCATCATATACAACTCATACATCAACATATCTTAGAAACCCTAAGTTTTCGAAACATTGACTTAGGTCCAACTAATTTTTCAAAATTCCAATAAATTCATCCAACATTATATTATGAATCTACAACATTAATATGCTATAATATCATTTAAATATTCAACATACATCAACATATTATTTTCCATATATTTTCGGTAATTCAAACAATATAGGTTAATGTTTTCCAAAAAATTCTACATAAATTCATATAAGCTTATTTAATACCATAGATCATTAATCCATGCTCAAATCAACATTTAAAAATCATTCTCATCAAGATATAAACATCATAGTTTTCGGTCATTTCATATCAATTTCATACATGTTCAACTTTGTACTAAATTCATAATATAAGCTCATAATCATCATATAAACATATTTAATAAACATCATAACATTATAACATAGTTTTCGGATTTTTCGACATAAAAATCATAAGAGCATAACTTGAGATCTAATGGATGGATTTCAAAAATTTAAGTATGTATAGAAAGCTTGGAAGATATCTAACCTTTTGATCGGTGTCGATTTTCGACGACGAACGTTTTCTACCCTAGATCTAAGAAGGAAATTGAAGAAAACCCTCTTTCTTTTTCTCTCCCTCCCTTTCGGTTCTTTTGTTCAAATGAAAGAAAGAAATAAAGTTTATCTCATTAAAAGGATAAATCCACTTGCACTCACACAAAATATCCATCCTAATGTAATTTACCTTCTATTTTGTCATGGAGTATTTTCGGTCAACTTTGGTCTATATGAGAAAAATTTATTTTCTTACATCATACACTATTATTACTCCTTATCACATAATTATTACACCTCACACATCACTTTCAATAATTTCACAAGTTGCACACTTTATTTATTTTTCAAAGTATGGTTCGGCTATTTCATTGGATAACTACACTTAGTTGTGTATTTTTAATGATTCACCTTATTACACATCATATTATATCATATAAGAATTAATTATATGAAAATTTCCAAACTCAATTATCATTATCATCAAATAATGAAATTACAAACTTTAGTACACATATGTACATGTGTTCGGCCATCTCATAGTGTAGGACAAAATTTGTATTTTTTTTTTCATGCTTCAATACATCATCTTATCTCATAATCAATATATATCACTTTCATTCTCAGTTATCAAAGAATTAAGAAAATCATCACATTATTTTATGTACATAGTTGTCGACAACTTCATATAGATAGAAGAGAAAATTCCTTTTGTCTTATACTATATTTCATGAGCCATATGTGTCATTATCAAGCATAATTCATTAATAATACTTTAGGTAAAATATCATTTTGAAAAGTCAAAATTATACACTTGATATTTAGTTGAGTTCACACTTGTTCACACACATTTTATCCTTCAAAATTTTCGGTCATCATATATCATAGGGGATGATATTTTAATTTCATGTGCTAAACACAAGAATTTAATGTCACTTTCATAGACATCATTTTCATAAATAAAAGCATTGAATTTTTCCACTTTCTTCATCATTTTAGTCACACATTTCGGCCCTTATGGATGAAATTTCATCCACTTGCATAATATATCAAAACACTTCATCTTATCCTTAAAAATATCTTATTAACCTAATTATAGCAACACATCATCAATTGGATAGGTATTAAATTCATTTCACACTATATGTTCACATTTTCGAAACATATAGCAAAATATGTTACACATTTTATTCTCTTGTAACATATAGCTAATATATAGCTATTTGATATATTATAAGTCCTAGATGATGAATTTAATCATAGAAAAATAATTAGAACAATTCTATGAAACCAACCCTAATTTTCGAAAATTAGGGTTTTCGAAAATAGGCTCATTTATTCAATCTTTATTCCTTAATTCTCTAGCATTATTTCAATGATAAATAATGCTCTTATTACATAAAATAATCATAGGAATTTAAATAATATAATTCCTCTATCGTTTGACTAAGTTCTCGAATCATTTCTAAAAGTTGACTTTCAAAACGTCTCAAAATGACACTAATCGTATCATCTCCAAAATGTTCGTAATAAAGTGACATTCACTTTATTCATTCATTTCGTTAATAAGGAAATTTAATTCTAAGCTTCGTCGCTTAGAAAATATCGTATGACTAACTATCGACATTTAATCGACGTTAGAATGATACTTTCGAAGGAATAATATAAATTATATTCCTTAATTCACTAATCATTAGTGAATACTATATACGAATCTTCGTATCATAAATAATCAAAATCAATATTCGATAAATTATTATTTCAATTATCGAGACGAAACCTTAATTTACGATTTTTATTATCGTAATTAGGCTTTAAAACTTCGGGGTATTACATTCTACCCCCCTTAAAAGAAATTTCGTCCCGAAATTTGCATACCTCAGAGAGTATGGGTATCTTAGCATCATAACATTCTAAATTTCTACGTGGTTTCCTCTTGTCCATTGGTTTCTCCTTTGGACTTTCATTAAAGATATAAACTTGTTTCTTAGTCGTTGAATCTTACGATCAAAATAGTCGTAGATTTTTCATCATAACTCATATTTGAGTTAAGGATCACGTCACTTTGATGGATCATGTGTTTTGAATCATATACGTATTTTCTTAACTGTGACACGTGGAACACATTACGTACATTCCCCAAATTTGGTGGAAATACCAATCTATAGGCTATGGGCCTATCATCTCTAGGATCTTGTAAGGTCCTATAAAACGTGAACTCAATATTCCTTGTACTTTGAACTTTATAATTTCCCTCGATGGAGAAATCTGAAGAAACTTTATTTCCGCATTCAAAATGCAGTTCAGATCTACGCGTATCAGCGTAAGATTTTTGTCTGTCCTGAGTTTCTTTTATTCTTTGCCTTAGTTGGCAAATATCATAATCATTTCAATTTTGTTGTCATGACCTTATACTTTCTCTCACCTACTTTATTACAATAAAGAGATGGTTGACATTTCTTTTCATATAAAATGCCTCATATGGGCTATCGATCATTGTTTGACAGCTATGGTCGTAGGTGGACTTGATAAGTGGTACAACATGTTCCCACTTGCACCTCGATTTAACATTAATGTTGTCATCATGTCCTTAAGCGTTCGTATTGTCAATTTGATCATCCATCTGTCTGTGAGTGAACATCTATATTAAGGTTCAATCTCGTGTCTAACTCCTTTTTGTGAGCTAGTTCAAAATCTAGGGGTAATTTGGAGTCTTTATCTGAAGTGATAGGTTATGGTACCCCATGTAAGCACACGATTTTCTTTATGTACGACAGAGCAAACTTATCAGATCCATGAGTCATCTGAATCGGCAGAGATGAACATATTTGGTGAGTCAATCCGCTACTACCCATATAGCAGTGTTACTTCTTTATGACTTTGGCAAAACCCGTCATAAAATTCATTGCTAGGTCATCCCATTTCATTTGTGTATCTCTAGAGATTATAACCTCTTATAAGGTCATTGATACAATGCCTTCACTTATTGGTAACCGAGACAATGCTCGACAATGTGGTTATATTTTTTTTATTCCTTACTATAAAAACGTTTCTCGTAAATCATAATATATCTTGATGCTGCCTGGGTGGCAGTATGAGAAATATCATGAGCTTCATTCATGATTTCATTTCTAAGCTTATTATTGCTTGAAATATATAAAACCTTTCCTTAGACAATATGTAATATCCCGAAGAATTAAAGGCCTAATTACGTTAATTAAATTTCGTAAATTAGGGTTTCGCCGTGATAATTGAATTAGTAATTTATCGAATAATGATTTCGATTATTTATGAGATAATGAATTCCTATATCATATTCACTAATGATTGTGAATTAAGGAATATAATTATATAAAATATTTCGGCAGTAATATTTTAACGGCGATTGAATATCGATAGTTAAAATTTCGTAAAATCTTCTAAGTGTCGAAGCTTAGAATTAAATTCCCTTATTAATGGAATGATTTAATAAAGTAATTACAACTTTATTACGACCATTTTGAGATGGGTCGATTATGAACGTGTTGAACGTCAACGTTTAGAGACGATTAGAAAATTTAGTTTAATGATCAAGGAATTATAATATTTAAATTCCTATGATTATTTTATGTAATTAGAGTATTATTTAGCATTAAAACAATGCTAGAGAATTAAGGAATAATTATGGGATAAAAGTTGTAATTTTCGAAAACCCTAAAATCGAAAATTAGGGTTTTCATCCATGAATCATTCTAATTATTTTTCCTATGATATAATTTATCATCTAAGACATATATTATGATATATAGCTACTTATAGCATGAAAATTAAATGTTGGGCAATAAAATTTCAAAAGTGCCGTAAACAATGCTAAGTATATTAACATGAACCAATTTTTGTTATCTTCCAAATTGTGATGTATCAAGTGGGATTAATTACACTCTAATCAAGGCATTAAATGATGAAACAAGTGGAGGCAAATTGTATAGTGTCATGACCGTGTAAATTGCTTCCAAATAGAGGTTGGAAGATTAATTGGAACTCTTTTGATGACTATGTGCATTTGGTAGAGTGTAGATATTTTATATCTTAGAATGAGACAAGAAAAAAATTAAAACTCCTTCCTTTTGTGATAAGAGAGCCGACGGCTCTTAAGGTATTAAGAGTGAATCATTTTGTTTTGTTCAAAATGAGTAAGTGTATTTATTATGAGTATGTCATCAAATAGGGAAGTCTTGCATTTGGCATTGTGTAGACATGTATTATGTGGCATAAGACAAAGAAAAATAAAGACTCCTCCCTTGTGCATGTAATGGCCGACGGTTGCAGTTGATCAAGTGTAGGATTTCCAATTGTTTTGTTCAATGTGTTGTGTAAGTTGTGACATATTAATTGATGAGTCACAAAATAGATTAAAAAGCTTCCCTCTTGCATGAGAGCCGACGGCTATGCATATCAAAGCAAAGGAAATTTAATTGTTTCTTTCAAAATTGTGTAAGTGCATTTACTACTATACTAGATGATGACATATTCAAGTGGTGAGTCACAAATAAATAATTTTGTTTGTATTGTGAGGGAGAGAGCCGACGGCTCTTGATGATCCAAAGTGTAGAATTATTTTGTTTCTTTCAAAATGTGTAAGTGTATTTACTAGGGGTGTAAGTGATGATGTATTGTTAGTGTGTCATCAATTAATTGTGTCTTGCAAATTGTTTAGTGAGAGAGAGCCGTGAGAATTGCAGGAAAAATGCTATGTATTTATTTCATTTTTACTTTAGTACTTAAGCCTTTTGATTAGACAAAACAACACACTTACCATTCCCAAACTTCAAACTACCGTGAGCAAAATAGAGAGAAAGTTTGAGAGTGTTGTTCATTTGTTCTTCACCAATCCTTGATATTTAATCCTTGAGCAATTAATCGACACCGGTAAAGAGGTTAGAAATTGAACCAGCTTCGATTATACGTTAGAATTTTATTTTTCCAACCGTTCGATTTTAAAATTATAAGCATATGTGTAATATCCCGAAGAATTAAAGGCCTAATTACGATATTTAAAATTCGTAAATTAGGGTTTTGCCGAAATAATTGAATTAGTAAATTATCGAATAATTATTTCGATTAATTATGAGATAATGAATTCCTATTCTATATTCACTAAGGATTGTGAATTAAGGAATATAAATATATAAAGTGTTTCGGCAGTAGTATTTTAACGTCGATTGAGTATCGATAGTTAAAATTTCGTAAAATTTTCTAAGTAACGAAGCTTAGAATTAAATTCCATTATTAATGGAATGATTTAATAAAGTGATTATGACTTTATTACGACCTTTTTGAGATATGTCGATAATGAACGTTTTGAGACGTTTCAAACGTCAACGTTTAGAGATGAATAGAAAAATGAGTCTAATGATCAAGGAATTATAATATTTAAATTCCTATGATTATTATATGTAATTAGAGTATTATTTAGCATTAAAACAATGCTAGAACATTAAGGATTAATTATTGAACAAGTTTAGAATTTTCGAAAACCCTAATTCGAAAATTTGGGTTTTCACACATGAAATGATACTAATAATTTTTCCTATGATATAATTTATCACCTAAGACATATATTATGATATATATATCTATAAAGTGCATGAAAATCAAATTTTGGCATTTTAAATACAAAATGCCGTGACCAACAAATTGTAGCAATTTATTTACGTAAGTTGTGGGTTTTAGTTGTGCATGTTGATTAATAAATTAATCAATTGGGATCATTTGCACTCTAACCAAGTAAATAAAAAGTGAATCAAGAGGATGCTTGAGGCTTGAATTGTAGCCGTGTATTTGTGTTGAATTATGAGGTAGGAAGATTTATCGAACTCTTAATACATTTGGGAATGTGTTGACCATGCATGAGACAAGAAGAAGTAACTCCTCCTTCTTTTGCATGAGAGCCGACGGCTCTTAAAGTCCAAAGCAAATGAATCAAATTGTTTTGTTCAAAATATTGTGTAAGAAGTATTTATTATAGGTGATGTATACATTGGTGAGTCATAAAGCAATTGAAAAGGGCTCCCAAATTTTGTGAGTGACCGAGTGAGGGGAGAGATGTGAGAATGTGTAGGATTTTATTAAGTCTTCAATTCATTTACTTATGTACTTAAGTAATGAGGTAAAGCAACACAACTCATTTCCTCTTCCCAAAACAAGTAAGAACCGAGAGCTTCACCATTAGAAAAACCTTGAGTGTTCTTATTTTCAATCACCAAAATCTTGGACATTAAAGCCTTGCACACTAAATCGATACCGTTAGAAAGGTTAGAAATCGAACGAGCTTCGATTATACATTAAGATTTTAAGTATCCAATGGTTTGATCTTATGTTAAGCATGTGTTATTAATTAAGAAATTATGCTAGCATATGATAGTTGTTCATTAATAATGCATATTATGATGAAATAGAAGCATGTATCATGTTTTAAATTGAGGCTAAACATGTTAAAAATTATATGATGATGACCGAAAAATTCTAGAACAATATAAGGTCGATTAATGCTATATGATGTTATAGGAGTTCATAGTGATTTATTGGGAATTTTAAAAATCCTATACTATATGTTTGTAAATGACCAAAATCATGAAAAATATTAAGTTGATGTACAATTTTATTTAAGAAATGTTATAGATATTGTTGATCTAGGACATTAATTATGTACTACATGATTTTACTAAATTTTGAAGATTGAATGCTCAATTTTATCAAGATGGCCGAGAGCTACAAGCTTGATTTAATGCATGATTTAGTTGTTTTAGTAAATGTTATGATGTAATGTTGTTATACTATAGTATATAAGCATTGTGTAATTTTATTAGAATTTTAGAAAATTATTTGGTTATATTTTGGAAAAGTCGAGCTATAGGGCATGGATAGGTGATGTCCAAATCTTCTATAGCTAATGTTAATACATATTAGTGATACTATGATAAAATAGTACACTATATGAATTTAGAAGAATTTTGGAAGAAGATCGAATTTATAAGCTCAAGCAGTTCGTGAGCTTCTTTAAATAAATTAAGGATTTTAAATCCTTAATATCAAGAAAAATAATACATTATATGCCTAGAAATTATTTTAGACATATTAAGAATTTATGAAATTTTATAAACATAGAATACTATGTTTATGGTGAAACGTTATATTAAATAACGTTAGAAATGAAAAATAATGTTTAATGAATAAGTTAATTAATATTTAAGAAAAATATTAATGGAGTTTATCGATTTGCGTGAAAAATCGAGAATTAGGGCTTTATGAAAAGAAATCGATTTATGTTGAAATTTGATATTAAAAATATAAGTTATTAATGAGTTTATAAAGAAAAGTCAAAATTGTTGACTTTTGAAATTAACGTATGAAATACGTTCGATAAATACGCTAATACGTGTAAAACGTATTAATTGTATAAGAAAATCTCGTTGGTGAGAAAAGATTTCATAATTGAAATCTTTATATATCGAAAAACGTGAGAATACGTTGAACGTTTAACCTAAAAGGTTAAAATGAAATGGTTGAACATATCTCGAAGTACGAGAAATGTTTAGTTTAAGATACGCGATTGAACGGCGTATTAAATTCGTTAAGGAATTCAAATGATAGTAGTATAAGTTATCAAAGTTTATTTTAAACTTTGAAATTCTCGAAAAACGTGACAGATGTACTGAAATCGTTTTTACGTTAAGGTGAGACGCGGATGCGATCGTTGGCGTAAAAGGAAAACGAATTAAGAAAGCTTATGTACCAGGTGGGCTTTTCTTTTCTTATCCTCAAGGATAAAATGCTCTATTTATGATGCTTTCTTCGAAATGAAAAATAATTATTTATGATGCTCTCTTTTGAGAAATGATTATGAAATGATGATGAAATTACCTGCCCAAAATATTTATGTTTTATGTATGTATCCTATCCATGAATGAATGAATGATGTATGTTGTTGGGTTGCTCCCAACTTATGAATGAAATCGATATCGGATCCTATGCCGGAAGGCTTATACCTGGCTAGGATTAACGTGTACACCTATTGGTGACTGTGTGCTATAAGGATAATTCACGGCCGATCACAGCGACGTAGAGGGAGGCCTCCTTCTACGGCGTTAAATGATAATGTTATGATGAGATGAAGGATATGGATCATACATACAAGGAAAATGTCCGCCGCATTTAATGTTTATGAAAATGATGAAAATGTTTAGTAAGCTCAAGGCCTTTTCAAGTAAAACCCTCTGGTCTTACCATGATGGGCGATGTAATTTAAAGATGGTAAAATGTTTTCGGCATAAGTCCACCGAGTGCATTCTTGTACTCGACCCGCATATTTGTTTTAAATGTGCGATTGAGTCGGTGATGCGATGGAGCGTTGTTGAGCAATAGGAAGGTTGTCGTTGAAAGTTATACCTTGATAGTACATCGTCATATGTACATATCACATGATTTCATTGCAAGAACATAAGTTATGTAGTAAAGTCCAAAAACATACTTGATTTATGTATTACAGTTTAATGTTAAATGGTCTCATTGTTTATTCATCCCTGTTTAGAGTAATAATCCCTGCTAAATCGTACTTAGGATTTAGGGGCTGTTACAGAGTGGTATCAGAGCGGTTCGCTCTTTGAACCCAAAATCTCTTTTGAGGTTAAGTCTAGATTGAGTCACTAGACTTCTAAAGATCAGCTGACAATGCTCAACACTCCATCACATCAAGCTCAACCGAAATGAGGTAAATGCTTCCTTTTCAAAATTTTGAAATGAAAAGTTGAAAGAGAAAAAGAATCGAGATGGTTTTTTTTTTCAAAAGGAATGAAAGATATGAAAGATGAATGATATGAAATGGAAGTTATGAATAATGTTGAGAATGAAAGTTATGCAAAGTGATCAAGTTAGAAATGAATGCTTATGATAGATAATGGGCAAAATGTGCCAAGAATGAAATGTTGAATTTGCAAGTATGTTATGAAATTGAACAAAATTTTCAAGTTTTCATAACCAAATTCGTTCAAATTTCAAGATTATGTATAATGAATGAATATGAATGGCCAAAGTTGGAATGATGAATTCTTCGAAATTCAAAGAAATGTGCATGTATAAATGAACTATGTTTTCATTATTTGAAACTTTAGTTTCAAATCTCAAGATTTATTATGACAAATATGTCATCTCAAGAAGAACATAGACGATATAAGAAGCATATCACTTTTTATAAAAGAACATAGAAGTACGAACTTCTTTCCTTTACGAGAACAAAAGAATGACATAAACAACGAAAATAACGATAGCCTCGAGCTTCGAAGGCAAAAGATGAATGCGAAAGACGAGTGCGACCTCGATTTCGACTTCCACCTCGGCATGTGCGACTTCGACCTCGGCATGTGCGACCTCGACTTCGACCTCGGCATGTGCGACTCGACTTCGACCTCGGCATGTGCAACTCGACTTCGACCTCGGCATGTGCGACTCGACTTCAATCTCGGCATGTGCGACTCGACTTCGACCTCGGCATGTGCGACTCGACTTCAATCTCGGCATGTGCGACCTTGACTTCGATCTCGGCATGTGCGACTCGATTACGATTTCGGCATGTGCGACTCAATTACGACTTCGGCATGTGCGACTCGACTTTGATCTCGGCATGTGCGACTCGACTCGATCCTCGGCATGTGCGACTCGACTTCGACCTCGGCATGTGCGACTCGACTTCAATCTCGGCATGTGTGACCTTGACTTCGACCTCGGCATGTGCGACTCGACTTCAATCTCGGCATGTGCGACTTGACTTCGACCTCGACATGTGCGACCTTGACTTTGACTTCGGCATGTGCGACCGTCGACTCTGACTTCAGAAATTTTATAACATCGACCTTGACATGTCGACCTTGGTAGTCTATACTACATCGGCATCGACATCGGCATGCACGACCTCGGTGTCGGCATCGCCTACGATCTCGGCGCGAGCGAGCAAATTTTTCCCGCCCGCCGATGATTTTTCTTGACCCGTTCTCCTTCGTTTGAACTCCGATTTACGTATGGTTTTCGCCTACGTACTCCTAATGCACTGTACTTTATTTCTATGAAGGACCGAATCCCTGATTCCTACTCCAGAATTTAAGAGAATCAGTTGAAGTTAGTTCTATGATTTATTTAGAACAAAAACCTTATAGTATGATAAGAACCTTAGAATGTTACTAAGAAAGTACGATTTCCAGTAATGCAAGTAGAGCCATGACCTACATAAGAACCTTTGTTGACGAACTATTACGAGTATATAAGGTTTCAAATTTTATTCATTACCAAATTTCTGTTATTGAGTTTAACTTTATGAACAAGTCCCAATTGAGAAATCATTTGAGTTCTCACTTTTTCTGAAGGAAATTTACAACCTGAAACCTTATAAAATGTCTTTTGAAACCAAGCTCAGTGTGATGAGAAAATATTTGTGACGGTCCGCCAGCCCATATGACCAAAGAAATCTCGAGAGTCGTCATTCTGGTCTTCGGACCCTAGATCCCAATTATTCAGTCCAAAGAGGATATAGATTCAATCATTAAAAGATGTTATTTTTAATTTATGAGACAGTACCTCCTGTAAGTAGTCGTGATAAATTCTCCTCGATTCTTGAAACCATCAAGTATGATGAATGTTGACTTACCTTGTCACCTAAGTACGAATTAGTAAAGCGATAAACATCAGGTATGATATAGGTTGACATATTTCCGTCACCTAAAAGTTTCAGATCAGTAAAGTGATAGACATAAAGAAATTGTGATGTAAAGAAAATCTCGATGAGACGAGATATTTTCTCTATGATACACATGGATGTGATGACCCTTGATGGGCTTTTCAAAGATTGATAACATGTAGTTATACCTTCATATGACCGTTATGATAATAAAGTAATGAACAAGATACTCTTTAGCATTGAATGCAAGAGTAAAAGTAAAGAAAAGTATATGATATCCGTGGGATATAATTTCCCCTTACTATGTCATAACGAGAGAGAGATTACAACTTATCTTTAAGATAGTTGTATGTCCCAAAAACCTCGTTAGTAGGTTGGACATGTTTAAAGGAATGAAGATGCATGCAATATATTCTTTTCAAAGAATATATATATAAATAAATGATAGCATCTCAGAAAATAAATCTCTCGCTTTATAACTCAATCAATGAGATTATGCTTGAGCATAATCGATTCCAAGTAATTGAGACTTGGCTAAACAGACGATAATGAGATTGAGAGATCATAATCCTGGAGATTGTGTGAATGACTAGGATAGTCCTAGTATGTAAATCAAGTATGGAGAAAATATCTCCAAAGCCAAGACATAGTAATGAGATGCTTGGAAATTAAGTTATGGTGTACGAATGTACTACCTTACCAAGTCATACGACAATAATGACGGTTCTAATCCTGAATGTGAGAATCAAGTATAACGAAGTAATATTACTTTCGATACCATGTTTAAGAAAAGGAATATTTCAAGAGAACAAATGAAACGATTCACATGGAAGGATCTTAAAGTGAATCTAATTGGGAAGATTATCCCCATACTTTGTGATGATCAATAAAATGAGATATTAAGTATCTCGACATGGAAATGAAGTAATCATTGAATGTCGAGAAATGGTGACGCCAAAGCAAAAGTATGATATGTCCTCAGTGGATCAAGGATTTTATCCTATGCGAAATTGCATGATGGATCAATAAAGAATGTTAAGAAATGACGTATATCCTAAAAGGATATTACAAATGATGGCGCTAAATGCCGGTATAAGGATTTCTCTGGAAAAGAGTTTAAAGTAAGAATATATGAGAGAGATATTCCTAAGATCGATAAAGTGAAAAAGGAAATTGAATCATTCATACTGAATTAGGAATGAATGATAGTGATAGAGACATGACGATCTCTACGATAAGAGTAAATTATCGAGATATCAATATCAAATGATAGGTTGATGTAGACCTAACCATGAATGCTATTGGTAAAAGCATAACGGTACTGATACCGAGAAGTATAGGGTGAATGAGGCAACAGAAGGCCATAGCAAGGGAACATAATGTCCCAATGGAAAGGACAATGACATATGAAATAGATGTTTACTTGAATAGACGGAACACCGTAGACCAAAGCCTTACTTCACAACGAAAACTGAGCGAACAAAACCAAGAAGGCCTGATAGGTATGAGAAAGATTTCTCAGAATACCTATAATATTTTCTTTACCTATAATATTTTGTCCGATATAGGTGCTTCATGTTCTAACATCGCACAAGTATGTGCAGAAACGATAGAACCTAATTCGGAATAACCGAATCAAGAAATGAAAAATTTCTTCACCTATATGAGAATTATGGCCGTCACAAGTATTGTAAAGGTTTAGAATTGAACCTATGATCGCCTAAGGTTCTATCCAATGATTTGTATCTTTATATCTATGTGGAACGTGGATACAATTCTAGAAACAAGAAGTTTCGGAAATGGATGCCACTCACGTGATTAGTGACCTGGGGCTAGTCTCTTCGTTAGAGATTTTACGCGACATGATATTAGTACCCACTATTTGCGTATGCGAATAAATTTTGAACGATATATGACTAAAGGTGTAAAACGTAAAATGAGTGATAAGATAAGTGTCATGAGTCGTGACGTAAGTTGTCTATGAGTTATATATGCCTTAAAGTGTTTAATTCTTTAAGAGATCATTCTTGTTTAAAATTCCCTCTATTGCTTTGATTTAAGTCTGACTTATCTAGAAATATCTATTTACAGATGGCAGGAAAAGGGAGTATTACGGGTGAGAGGATAACCACAAGCCCTATAAGCTTAGAACTCACACGGGCGTATCGGCTCTTTTATTATAAACTAGGCATGGATTTAGGACAGTTTTTGGAGGAATTTCTGCACCTTTGAAAGGATGCTCGTAACTATGGAGTTACGGATGAGGATGGTATCCAAAGGCTTATTCGTCGTTTGCCAACAGACTGGCAAAAGTTTGCAAAAGAAGTATCAAGAGAATATCTTCTGCATGTAGAAAATTCCAAGACTTGGGCAGACTTACCAGGATTTGTCAACCGGCTCAAGCATACATATTATGCGTATGGGATCAGCACTCACGAGCACTTGTCCCGGTCCCCGCAAGTTACCCAAGATGGTACAAAGGAATGGTTGTACCACGACAGCCCAAACGCCGCCCACGTCGTGTGCCGCAAATTATACCCGAAAGGGATGAGAATGGCCAAAGGCGAGATCTTACCGCCTCATGGACTAGGAGAATTACCACTACCAACTCAACCATACTTTCTGATAAAAGTAACACAAACTTCTGGTATTGAAGAAGAAACAGGGAGCAGATTGACCCCTGGCTCTCTGAAGGAGATAGATCATCGGAGGTATGAAGCAAAAACGTACCTGGAGAAAGGCAAGTTTCCAAATGAGGAGTACGATTCCGATGAAGGCCACTCTGAGACGTAGAATCCCATGATGATATGAGACTTATATGTAGATAATGGTTCATGTTGAAAATGGTGTGGTTAGAAGATGTAAAATAAATAGAGTTTGGAGTACTTTGTGAATATGTTAAAATGGTGTCAAAATTTTGAATGTAAAAGAACTAGATGCCATATAATCGATCGACGATAGACCGACCCTTGTAATTAATGTATGAAAAGTCCTCATTGAGGCATTTTGATGTAATATATTATATGGTCTTTGTAGAATGGTATCCAAATACGAAACGAATTGTTCGAATAAGATATGGTTACTATGAGATAATAGTTAAGCCATTCGGACTAACAAATGCACCACCCCGATCATGAATCTCAAAATCGAGTGTTCCACGTATACTTAGACAATTTTGTCTTAATCCTTATGAATAATGTTCTTATCCATACGAAGAATGAGAAAGAACATAAAGAATCGTCGAAGGACTGTCTTACGACTTTTAAGAGCTGGGCAAATTTTGCAAAGTACAGTATTGTGAATTTCGACTTAAAGAAATATTCCTCAGGCACGTAATGTCTTTGGAAGGAATCAAAGTGGATCTGGCTAAGGATAAAGCAATGTAAGAATGAAAGTCGTAAATGACCTAAAATGAGATCAGGAATCTCTTAGATTATTACCTACTATCAGAGATCCATTGAGAACTCTCTAAGGTAGAAAGGCCGATAACATAGCTACCCCAAAAAGGAATCAAATTTACATGGATTAATTAAAGTAAAGCTATGTATTAATATGAGAAAGATAATAGCTTACGCATCACAATGACTTAGGCCACACGAATAGAAATTCCCAACTCACGACTGGAAATAGTCGAGATGCCAAGATCAATCATGAGCCATATTGCCACGCTCACGATTACGTCAGATCTGAGAAAAAGGGATAATGAATAATAAAGGAAAGATGAAAGATCTGAAACAATATGAGCTAAGAAGAGAAACGAAGGGCTGGATGATTTTAAGGAAGCGCCGGACAATGTCATATTGTCTAAGGAAATGTTATATATATTTCAAGCAATAATAAGTTTAGAAATGAAACCATGAGTGAAGCTCATGATATTCCTCATACCGCCCACCTAGGCAACATTAAGATGTTTGATGATTTACGAGAAAAGATAGATAGTAAGGATTAAATGTGATATAACCATATTGTCGAGCACTGTCTCGGTTACTAATAAGTGAAGGCATTGTATAAATGACCTTATAAGGAGTTATAATCTCTGGAGATACACAAATGAAAATGGAATGACATAACAATGGATTTTATGACGGGTGTTGCCAAAGTCATAAAGAAGTAACACTGCTATATGGGTAGTAGTGGATTGACTCACCATATATATGCCTATTCAGATGACTCGTAGATCCGATAAGTTAGCTCAGTCGTACATAAAGGAAATCATATATTTACAGGGAGTACCAAAACCTATCGCTTCAGATAGTGACTCCAAGTGTACCCCTAGATTTTGAACTAACTCACAAAAAGGAGTTAGACACGAGATTGAACCTTAACATAGATGTACACTCACAGGCAGAGGGACGATCAAAAGGACAGTATGAACGTTTAAGGATATGATGAGAACATAAATGTTAAACCAAGGTGCAAGTGGGAATGTATTGTACCACTTGTTAAGTTCACGTACGACCATAGCTGTCAAGCAACGATCAATATAGCCATGCGAGGCATTATGTGGAAAGAAGTATCAACCACCACTTTATTGTAATAAAATAGGTGAGAAAAAGTATAAGATCCTGACAATGAAAATGAAATGATTAAGATATCTGCCAAATGAGGCAAAGAATAAGAGAAACTCAGAACAGACAAAAGTCTTACGCTGATACGCGTAGATCTGAACTGCATTTTTAAATGCAGAAATAAAGTTTCTTAAGATTTCTCCATCAAGGGAAATTATAAAGTTCAGATACAATAATGTTGAGATCACGTTTTATAGGACCTTAGGAGCTCCTAGAAAGAATAGGCCCAATAGCCTATAGATTGGTACTTCCACCAAATTGGGGGAAAGTACGTAATGTTTTCCACGTGTCACAGTTAAGAAAGTACGAAAATGACCCAAATTATGTGATCCGCCATGATGACGTGATCTTTAACTCAGATGAGTTGTGATAAAAATCTATGACTATTTTGATCGTACGATTCAATGATTAAAGAATCAAGTTGGGTCTTTAATGAAAGTCCAATGGAGAAACCATGGACGAAAGAAAATCACGTAGAAAAAAAAAAATTTAAGATATTATGATGCAAAGATACCCCATACTTTATGAGGAATGCAAATTTCGGGACGAAATTTCTTTTAAGGGGGGTACAATGTAATATCCCGAAGAATTAAAGGCCTAATTACGATATTTAAAATTAAGTAAATTGTGGTTTTCACGAAATAATTGAATTAGTAAATTATCGAATAATTATTTCGATTAATTATGAGATAATGAATTCCTATTCTATATTCACTAAGGATTGTGAATTAAGGAATATAAATATATAAAGTGTTTCGGCAGTAGTATTTTAACGTCGATTGAGTATCGATAGTTAAAATTTCGTAAAATTTTCTAAGTAACGAAGCTTAGAATTAAATTCCATTATTAATGGAATGATTTAATAAAGTGATTACGACTTTATTACGACCTTTTTGAGATATGTCGATAATGAACGTTTTGAGACGTTTCAAACGTCAACGTTTAGAGATGAATAGAAAAATGAGTCTAATGATCAAGGAATTATAATATTTAAATTCCTATGATTATTATATGTAATTAGAGTATTATTTAGCATTAAAACAATGCTAGAATATTAAGGATTAATTATTGAACAAGTTTAGAATTTTCGAAAACCCTAATTCGAAAATTTGGGTTTTCACACATGAAATGATACTAATAATTTTTCCTATGATATAATTTATCACCTAAGACATATATTATGATATATATATCTATAAAGTGCATGAAAATCAAATTTTGGCATTTTAAATACAAAAATGCCGTGACCAACAGTTGTAGCAATTTATTTACGTAAGTTGTGGGTTTTAGTTGTGCATGTTGATTAATAAATTAATCAATTGGGATCATTTGCACTCTAACCAAGTAAATAAAAAGTTAATCAAGAGGATGCTTGAGGCTTGAATTGTAGCCGTGTATTTGTGTTGAATTATGAGGTAGGAAGATTTATTGGAACTCTTAATACATTTGGGAATGTGTTGACCATGCATGAGACAAGAAGAAGTAACTCCTCCTTCTTTTGCATGAGAGCCGACGGCTCTTAAAGTCCAAAGAAAATGAATCAAATTGTTTTGTTCAAAATATTGTGTAAAAGTATTTATTATAGGTGATGTATACATTGGTGAGTCATAAAGCAATTGAAAAGGGCTCCCAAATTTTGTGAGTGACCGAGAGTGAGGGAGAGATGTGAGAATGTGTAGGATTTTTATTAAGTCTTCAATTTATTTACTTATGTACTTAAGTAATGAGGTAAAGCAACACAACTGTAATACCCCGAGTTTTTAAACGCCAAAATGCGATAATAAAAATCGCGAATTAAGGTTTTATTTCAATAATCAAAATAGTGAATTGTAAAAGCTCGATTTCAACTATCCATTCGACGAGGATTCTTATATCGTATTCACTAATGATTAGTGAATTAAAGAATATAGTTTATATTATTCCTTCAAAAATATTATTCTAACGTCGATAAAATTTCGATAGTTAGTCTTACGATATTTTCTAAGTAACAAAGCTTAGAAATCTAAATTCCTTATTATCAAAGGAATGGATAATGTGTCTACAAGTTCATTATGAACATTTTAGAGACAATTCGATTAATATCGTATTGAGATGATTAGAACATCGGCGTTTAGAACTAAATCGAAAACTTGGTCTAACAATTAAGGAATTCTGTTTTATTAATTCCTATAATTATTTTATGTAATAAGAACATTATTTTTACATAATGTATCATTAAAATAATGCTAGAAAATTAAGGAACAATTATGGGATAATTGTTTCTTATTTTCGAAAGTTTGTTCGAAAATAATAAGTTTGTGACATGGAATAATTTTTATAATTTTTCCTATGATTTAATTTATCATCTAGGACATATATTATGTCACATAGCTATTAATTGCAAGAAAATAAAATGTGTAACATATATTGTATATAAGTGCCGAAAATTATCACTTATAGGTATTTATGGATGAAATCCTTATTATATTCGTAATGTTACTTGATAACTAGAATAAGGAAATATTATTAAGAGATAATATGGGATGTTTTATCAAAATTGTGCAACTTTGATTGATTTGGCTAATTGTGCACGAAAAATTTGACCTATTAGTGTGAAATGAAGAATTATAATTCTTTTAATTAGGATATGTTATTATTATGTTGGGGAGATATTTTTACAAGATAAGGTAGAGTATGTATACAAGTTGAACAAGTAAGTATGGTCTAATTATAGGGGTAGCCGTTTTTTTTGAAAAAATTAGGTAAGAAGAATAATTTTCCAACTTTGAAAATGACATATTATATCTTAGTGTAAATATTTGACTTTCAAATGTGACCTTATCCTAAGGTATTATTAAAATATATGATAGTATAAAAAAATAAAAATTTAAACCTAAGGTATTAGGAATTGCCGTGAAGCTATGGTAAAACAAAGAAAAAGAATTTTCCACATTTGATAGTAACGTTTTTTTTTTTTTTTATGAATGGTATATATATATTCTATCCCTACATGACATAATAGGTTTCATAATGAAGAAGACTATTAAAATAAACAATTGGGAATGTATTATTTTTATGATAACCGAACACTATGCTAATGGATAAGAGAAAAATTATCTTAAATTATTAAAATGATAAGAAGGAAATTATTGTCTTATATAATTCCAAGTGGACGTAAGCTATGAGATAAGTGTGCAAGTGGCTTGAATTAATATGATATTTTAGCTTCCAAGTGGACTAAATGTGATAAGACTTCAACTTGTCTTCCAAAGATATGTAGTGGCCGAGAGATTTGGGTGGAAATAGGGAATAATTAGCTAGCTTTATATTAGATATTTTATGCAAGTGGCAAGGTCTATATATATATGATACTAAGATCAAAAATTGCTCCCATTTCATTCATTAACCACCGAAAATTTTAGAAAAAAAAAATAAGGGAGAGTTCATCAACTTCTTTCCAAATTTTAGGATAGAAAAACGTTGCCGCCGATAATCGACTCCGATTAAAAGATTAGAAATTTTACGAGCTTCGTATACATGCTAGAATTTTCGATTTTCATCCGTTAGAATTTATATTATAAGCTTAGTTTATTCATGTGATTTTCGAAAAATTTTAGATCTTATGCTAAGATGTTTAGATATTATGTTTATATGATGTTATTAAGCATGTAGTATAATTATATCACAAAATTAAACATGATATCAAATTCTATATGTTGACCGAACACTTGTGGGTAGGATATGTTGATGATTATGATTTTTAATTGTTGATTTAAGCATGAAATAATGATCTAGAGTATTAAATAAGCTTGTATGATTTTATGTAGAATTTTTGGAAAACTTTAGTACCTAAGTTCATGAATTTTGGAAATAATAGTACATGATATTATGTGGTGATATAATCCATGTTTAAGTGTTATCATAGCATATTGATAGTGTAGATTCATAAAATAGTGTTGTATGAATTTATTGGAATTGTTAAAAATTAATTGGACCTAAGTCAAAGTTTTCGAAATATGACTTAGGAAGATTAAATTAAATAGTTCATAATAAATAACAATTATGTTATAATAAGGAGAGCTAAGGATGATTAAGTGTTATGTGAATTTATTGAAATTATTGAAAAATGTTTAGTGGATTAATTATAAGGACCGAAAACTATACCCTATGAATATTAATGTTATAAATTTATTTTATCAAGTATAATTACATAAAATGTTCTAAAATAATGTTTTAGACATAGTATGATTTTATAGGAATTTTTGGAATAAGAATTGTACATCAAAATTGAAAATTTCATAAGAAATTGAAAAAGTCAAAATGTTGACTTTTGAGTTGACTAAAGTCAAAATGTTGACTAAATGTTGACTAAGTCAAAATAGTTGACCAAAACGTTGACCAAGGTCGAGGGCACGTAATTCGATGTCGTGATCTATGTGACGTGAAGACGTTTAGAAACAATGTAACTTACGTTACGTAAGTACATTAAAACGTATATTATGTGCTAAAGAGATGAATATCTCTTATATGTTGAAAAATTCATAATCGACATCAATTGGTTAGGAAGCGTCAAAATAAGTCCGACATTAGCCTTATTTGATCGTAGAACGTTATAGACTATGTTCGTCTCCATCGAGCGTGACCGACGTACTAAAATCATTCTTACGTTAAGGTGATCGTGGACTGAGCATTCGACGTAGAAAGGAAGCGTAGTGAAAGGACCTTCAGATATCGAGGTGGGCTTTATTCGAAAACCCTTTATTTACTTGCTTTACGCAAATGAAAAGTATTTATTCTGATGATTACATTGAGAAATGATTATGAGATGATTACACCGCCCAAAGTGTTTCGTTTTGTGTATGAATCTATCGAGTGTTGGTTCGCTAACCGACTTGATTCTTTGGTGTTCCCAACCGATGAGAAAGAGATCTGATTGTTGGGTCGCTCCCAATTTTATTGAATGAATTCGGGTCCTGTGCTAGATGCGAATTCTAGCACGGAGGTTGAATTCGGGTCTGGCTAGAATCGCAATTCTAGCCGACCGGTACACCATAAAGTGACGTGTGCCGATAACAATATCTTGACGGCCACGGATCTAGTCGATCTGAAATTCGACTATGTGACCGTGAGCCGTTAGCAACATCTTTGGCGGTCACGGCGTCTCAGAAGGAGGCTTACTTCTACGGCGTGAGATCTGTTATGAGCGATTATGTGAAATGTGATATGGATCATACATACAGAGAAAATGCTGCAGACGATGTTTTGAGAAAATGAAAATGTTTTAGTAAGCACAATGCATTTTCAATTAAAACCCTGTGTCTTACTTATGGGCGATGTAATTTAAAAGCGTTTTGTGATGAGCCCACCGAGTGCATTATTTGTACTCGACCACGCATGTTTGTTTTAAATGTGCGAGTTGAGCTGAAGATGGGATGGAGGTGTGTTGAGCAGTTGGATCATTGTCGCTGATAGTTTAGCCTTGGAATCACATCGTCATATGTGTATTCCACATGTTCCCCCTGCGAAGTTATATAAGTTATGTTTTGAGTTTAAACCTTATTACCTTCAGATCTGTTGAACCCCTTTTGTTAAAGAGTATAAATGTTCCAGATACATATGTACGATATGTGTGTTATATTAAATGATATGAAGTCTTGAGAGTTTGTCTATCATATGCCCTCAATTCCATAATTAGTCATTGTTCCTGTTGTTAATCCCCGTCATTAGTAACAGTCACTGCTAATCCGTACTTTGGGTTGGCGGGCTGTTACAAAGTGGTATCAGAGCAGGTCTTTCTTTTGAACCAAAACTTTCTTTCAAAAGTCAAGTCTAGATTGAATCACTAGACTTCTAGAGATCAGCTGACTGTGATCAACACTCCATCACATCAAGCTCAACCGGGAAAAAGGTAAATTATTTTCTCAGTTTTGAGATTGAAAGTTGAAAGTTGAAACAGTTGAACTTGAAAGTTTTGAAAACGAGATTGAACTCATATTTTGAAAGAAGTGAAAGTCATGAAAGTTTTGGAACGTATTCCAAAAAAAAAATAAAAAAAATTTCAGTATTATGAGAAAAGTTGACAATTTTATGTCAAAAGTGATATGATAATGAGTTATCAGTAAGATGAGACAGAGTTTACAGAGAATAAGAAACAGTTGACATGATAATGTCAAAAGTGATGCTTGAGTTACTGAAAGCATGAATACAGAAGTTATGTTATGATTTTTGAAATGTTTATTTAAAGTTTTACAATTCATTTTGAAAATGGGTATGTTATTCCCAAAAGAACATAGATGCTTTAAGAAGCATGCTCACCTCTTGAACGTAGAAGTATGAGTTCTAGGAGCTTGATCCCTTTTGCGAGAACAATAGTGAGGTATTGATTTACGAACGAGCGAAAAGTTAGTTGAAAACAAACTCGAGTTTTCAACGAAAGGCTGACGAAAGCAAAAGAAGGGATCAAAGGAGCAAGATACTTAAGTTCAATATGAAACACAGAAGACTAAACGAATTTTGATAAGAACCTCGTACGAAGCGGAGCATGAGCTCGCAATCGTCCGGAAAGGAGTGATTCCCGGCGCACGGGCGCGCAGGCAGAAAACTGCATTGCGCAGTGTTTTTGTTTTGACCCGTTCTCTTTCGTTTGAACTCCGTTTTGTGAAAGATTTTCACCCATATACTCCTATCACAACGAGCGTGATTGTGTATGAAGGATGAAATCCTTGAATCCTTCTCCAAAATTCGTAAGAAACTGTTAAAGTTAGTCCTCGAAATTGCTTTGAACAAGAACTTTATGAAAGAAATGAGAATTTCGAGTTGAATGATGAGAACAACGAGAACCAAGAGGAGAAAATCAAAGAGCAGAGATGATGAATGCCACTAAACCACAGTGACATGAGTATAGTCTTTTGTTTGGAGGTTCACGTACGACGGAAATCCAAATTGACTATGACTTTTTCATTAGAAACGAAATAGAAATGGGATTAAAGAATCAGTTGAGTTTAGTATTATGGTTTACACAGAATAGTAGACCACAAGGTGGTAAATTATTGACCTTTACGAATTGTGATGATCCATTCCGAGTTATATGAGGTTTCAGAATTTATTCATTACTCAAATTCTTTCATTTTAACTCTATGATCTAGTACCAAATGAGAAACCATTTGAGTTCTCACTTTTTTCGAAAGAAGTTTACAACCAGAAATTTCATAAAGCGTTCTCATGAAACCAAGCATTCCTGTTACTGAGAAAATATTTGTGACGGATCTGGCCAGCCCATATGACCAAAGAAATCTCAGTAGTCATTATTTTGGTCTTCGGACCCTATCTACCAATTTTTCAGTCAAGAATATATTGTTTCAAAACCTTCAGAGTTGTTATCTTGGATTGTGAACCCTTACATCTTATATGTTTTCATGATAAATTCTTTTCAATTCTTGAAACCAATAAGTATGCCGTAGGTTGACTTAACTTGTCACCTAAAAAGTTTCAGATCAGTGAAGTGATAGACATCAAGATAAGATGTAAAGAAGTTCTCGATAAGACGAGATATATTTTCCCTATTATATACATGAGCGTAAGGACCCTTGATGGGCATTCCAGTAATAATGAAAGTAAAGTTATACCTCCACGTGAGTGTATGATGATTAAGTAATGAACAAGATACTCTTAAGCATTAAGTACTAAACAGAAGTAAAGAAAGTATACGATATCCTTGGGATATACCTCCTCTTATTATGTTATAACGAGAGAGATTACAACTTATCTTTGAAGATAGTAGTTCATCCTTATGACCTCATTAATAGGTTGGACATGTCTAAAGTATGGAAATAGACAAGACTCATTGATGAGTATATAAGGAATGATAGTTTCAGTTAACGGTCTCTCGTTTTATCCCTAAATCGATAAGATTTTGTTTAAGCAGAATTGATCCCAAGTATTTGAGATTTTGAGTAGACCAAGTGATAGTGAGATCGATAAATCATGAATAATGAGATATGTGAACAACTATGTTATTCCTAGTAGTCAAACTAAGTAGGAAGATACCCCGAGGACGAGACTTGGTAGTGAAGCATTAATGTTTGGAACTCGAGTAATGGCGTACAAACGTACTACCTTACCAGTTTAGATTATAATGATGACGGTTTTAATCCTAAAATTGAGAACCAAGTATAATGAAAGTATTATGACTTTCAAATATCATGCTCAAGTAAAGGAGCAAGAGTTAAGAATAGCTAAAGGAACTAAAAGCTATACAGTTGTGAAATAGCCCAGAATATGATAAAAAGTCTTAGAAACAATCGATTACGGTAAGTAAAATAATTCCTTTAAAGTAAAGAAGGGATTAAGAAGTGGATTATTTATTTGAGATGAGACCATTAGTACTTAAAGAAATATAAAGATAAAACGCTTAGCTTATCGTGATTTAAGAAGTTAACAAGTAAGATAACTTCAAGATAATTACAAAGGAAATTCATTCAAGAAAATCAAAGAAGAGATTCACATGGAAGGATCTTTATAAGGACCTAATTGGAAAGTTTGTTCCTCATACTTATGTAACGAACCATAAGGTGAAATATTAGGTATCTCTGACATAGAGATAAAGCAAACATAGAATGTCGAGAAGATGGTAAAAAGATATGACGCCAAGGCAAAAGTATGATACGTCCCTAGCAGAAAAAGGATATTACGTATGATGGCGCAACAAATGCCAAAATAAGGATTCCTCTTGAAAGGATTGTTAAAAAAAAATATATGGAAGATATATTCTTAAGAACGATAAAGAGAAAAGGAAACTGAATTATTCATACTGGTTAAGAAAGTGTGATAGCAACAAAACGAACAAACCCATGAAAGCCTGAAAGGTATGAGAAAACTTCTCAGCATACTATAATACTTTTGTTCGAAATGGGAGCATCACATTGCGTCATCACAAAAAGAGTAAAAGCATGCGTGGATACGTTATAACTCAAATCAAATAAGCAAATCAAGGGATGATGATTTCTTTACTTAAGAAAAGAATTATGACCGCCACACGTATTTACTCAAACTTAGAGTTGAACCTAGGATCACTTAGGGCTTTAGTAAAAGAACCTGAACATAATACCTATGTAAGACGTAGATATAATCCTAAGGATGGATTGGCTAGTCGAAAATCATTCTATGATCCTGTGCAAGAAAAGGAAAAGTACGTTCCATTTCCTATCAAGAGGCTACAAGTCCTATGAAATCGGCATGAAGAAGAAAATTCGAATAATACCCACATATAAAGAGAATTGTTCGAGAATTTCCGGACATGTATGACAATTTAATAGGAACCACGAAAGCTAGAGTTATTATCAACCTAGAACTATAATTAAACGTGTCAAAAGCACTTTATTGAATAGCTCCAAGGAGATCGGAATAATATCCACAGAGAATTGTTCAAGAATTTCGCACATGTATCCAACAATTTAATAGGAGTACCACGATAGTTAGCTAGAGTTATTATCAACCTAGAACCATAATTAAGCGTGTCAAAAGCACTCTTATTGAATAGCTCCAAGGAGATCGGAAGGACAAAGATTCAAATTCAAGAGTTGTAGAATCTAAGTTTTACCGCACTTAGCGTATCACGTTAGGAAAAACCCAAGATGTTTGTCGAAAGAAAGATGATTCTTTTAGAATATGCATTGATTATCAAGAATCAAATAAACCAACGCTTAAAACAAATATCCGCTACCAAGGGTAGATGAAGGACTTAGTGAAGAAGAGCAAGAGTATTTCAAAAATCGATCTCAATCGAGCTATCATCAATCAAGGTCAAGTGACAATGTACCCAAAATGGCTTCCCGAACAAGTTATGGCCACTATGAGTGTATAGTTATGCCGTTTGAACTAACAAATGTACCAGCCATATTCATGAACCTCAAAATCGAGTGTTCCATCCTTACTTGGAAAAATTTATCTTGGTCTTCATAGAAGATATCCTTATCCATACAAAGAGGAAGGAAGGACATAAGTAACATTTGAAGACTGTCTTACAAACCTTAAGAACCGAGCAAGATCTTGCCAAGTCTAGTAAATGGAAAGTTTGACTTAAAGAAGTAATAATACTTGGACACATCGTGTCTTCAGAAGGAGTTAAAGTAGATTCGGCTAAGGTTAAAGCAGTGCAAGAATAGAACCACCCTTCTCACAACTTAGAACTAGCAACAGTAATACACAGATTAAGTATTGGAGATAACACCTCTAAGATGTGACATGTGAGATCTTCACCGATCATAAAAGTTTAAATTTTTTTTTTTTTTCAGCAAAGAGTTTTGAACATGAGAAAAAGAGATGGATTGAATTGGTAAAAGACTACGACTATGGTATAAAAATATCACCCAAGAAAGGCACACGTAGTAGCTGAGGTCTTGGGTCGTAAAAGTCAATCCAAATAAGGATGTCTCTTAGTAAGAAAAGAAAAACTCGTTGAAGGATTTAAGAAAAACAAAGACGAAAGAGCTTGAGAAGCAAATGCTAATGTCATATTGTTTAAGGAAAGATATGTGTTCCCAACAATAATAAGTTAAGGAATGAAGTCATGAGTGAAGCTCATGATACTCCTTATATCAACCACCTAGGCAGTACTGAGATGTATCAAGACTTATGAGAAAAGTTTCGATGGGAAGAGTTGGAACAGAATGTAATCTCATTAGTCGAAATGTCTTGTTGCCAATAAGTAAAAGCATTACATCAACAAACTTATGAAAAGTTATAACCTTGAAAATACCCAATGGAATAGAAGGATATAGAAATGAAGTTCGTAATAACATTTACCAAAGTCGAAAGAGGTAACACTCGCTATAAGGTAGTAGTTGATCAATTTATTGAAAGTGCTTACTTTCAGCTTATGCAAATTACTCATGGATTTAATAAGTTAGTCCAGTTATACATAAAAGAAATCGTACGTTCATATGAAGTATCAAATTCTATCATATCTAATAGAGGTTCCAAGTTGTTCTTAGATTTTGAATTAGTTTTCAAAAGGAACACGAGATTGAACTAGGGCATAGTTTTCGCTCACAGATAAATGGACAGTTTGAAAGACAATACGAACGTTTTAAGATATGTTAAGGACATTAGCGTCAAATCGAAGTACAAGTTGGAAACGTATTTTTCCACTTATGAAGTATCACCTACGACAATAGATGTCAAGAAATGGTCAATATGGACCATATGAGATATTATACGAAAGAAAGTGTCAATCACTTCTCTATTGCGATAATGAAAGTAAGAGGAAAGTTTTAAGGATGATACTGTGAGTGAAATGATTAATGCGTTTGCCAAATTAGGTAAAAATTAAAAGAAGCTTATAATAAACAAAAGTCTTACGCTGATATGCGTAGTTATGAACTGCATTATGAATGCAGAGATAAAGTTTTCTCAAAAGATTCTCCCTTGAAAAGAATTATAATGTTTGGAGAAAGGGAATGTGGAAAGCACGTCTTATAGAACCTTACAAGATCCTAGAAATAATAGGCTCGATAGCCTATAGATTAGTACGTCTACCAAGGTCGAGAATATACGTAATATATATTACACGTGTTATAATCGATAAAGTGCGTGTATGATTCAAAACACGTGATTCACCTTGATGATGATGTTCTAAAACCAAGATATGAGTTATGAGGAAGAATCTACGATTATTTGGATCGTAAGATTCAACGGTTAAGAATTAAGGTATACCTGGGTAAACGTCCAATGGAAAACCATAGACAAGAAAAGCCACGTGGAAACTCGATAAGGATACAATGTGAAAGCACCCCATCTTGTTTTAGGATGTGAAAATTTGGACGAAATTTCTTTTAAGGGTAGAATGTAATACCCCGAGTTTTTAAACGCCAAAATACGATAATAAAAATCGCGAATTAAGGTTTTATTTCAATAATCAAAATAGTGAATTGTAAAAGCTCGATTTCAACTATCCATTAGACGAGGATTCTTATATCGTATTCACTAATGATTAGTGAATTAAGGAATATAGTTTATATTATTCCTTCAAAAATATTATTCTAACGTCGATAAAATTTCGATAGTTAGTCTTACGATATTTTCTAAGTAACAAAGCTTAGAAATCTAAATTCCTTATTATCAAAGGAATGGATAATGTGTCTACAAGTTCATTATGAACATTTTAGAGACAATTCGATTAATATCGTATTGAGATGATTAGAACATCGCTTAGAACTAAATCGAAAACTTGGTCTAACAATTAAGGAATTGCTTTTATTAATTCCTATGATTATTTTATGTAATAAGAACATTATTTTTACATAATGTATCATTAAAATAATGCTAGAAAATTAAGGAACAATTATGGATAATTGTTTTTATTTTCAAAGTTTGTTCGAAAATAATAAGTTTGTGACATGGAATAATTTTATAATTTTTCCTATGATTTAATTTATCATCTAGGAAATATATTATGTCACATAGCTATTAATTGAAAGAAAATAAAATGTAAATATATTGTATATAAGTGCGAAAATTAGCACTTATAGGTATTTATGGATGAAACCTTATTATATTCGTAATGTTACTTGATAACTAGAATAAGGAAATATTATTAAGAGATAATATGGGTGTTTTATCAAAATTGTGCAATTTGGATTGATTTGGCTAATTGTGCACGAAAAATTTGACCTATTAGTGTGAAATGAAGAATTATAATTCTTTTAATTAGGATATGTTATTATTATGTTGGGAGATATTTTACAAGATAAGGTAGAGTATGTATACAAGTTGAACAAGTAAGTATGGTCTAATTATAGGGGTAGCCGTTTTTTGAAAAAATTAGGTAAGAAGAATAATTTTCCAACTTTGAAAATGACATATTATATCTTAGTGTAAATATTTGACTTTCAAATGTGACCTTATCCTAAGGTATTATTAAAATATATGATAGTATAAAAATAAAAATTTAAACCTAAGGTATTAAAATAAAACTTTGAAAATCTCGAAAACGTGACAAATGTATCAAATCGTTTTACGTTATAGAGACGCGGATGCGATCGTGCGTAAAGGAAACGAATTAAGAAAGCTTATGTACGTGGGCTTTTTTTCTTATCCTCTAGATAAAATGCTCTATTTATGATTCTTTCTTCGAAATGAAAAGTAATTATTTATGATGCTCCTTTGAGAAATGATTATGAAATGATGATGAAATTACCGCCCAACATGTTTATGTTTTATGTATGTATCCTATCCATGAATGAATGAATGATGTATGTTTTGGGTCGCTCCCAACTTATGAATGAAATCGATATCGGATCCTATGCGGGGCTTATACCGCGCAGGATTAACGTGTACACCTAATGCGACGTGTGCTATAAGGAAAATTCACGCGGTCGACGCAGAGGGAGGCCTCCTTCACTGCGTTAAATGATAATGTTATGATGAGATGAAGGATATGGATCATACACAAGGAAAATGTCGCCGCATAATGTTTATGAAAATGATGAAAATGTTTAGTAAGCTCCGCCTTTTCAAGTAAAACCCTTGTCTTACCATGATGGGCAAGGTAATTTAAAGATGGTAAAATGTTTTCGGATAAGTCCACCGAGTGCATTCTTGTACTCACCGCATATTTGTTTTAAATGTGCGATTAGTGTGATGGATGGAGCGTGTTGAGCAATAGGAAGGTTGTCGAAAGTTATACCTTGATAGTACAGTCATATGTACATATCACATGATTTCCTGCAAGAACATAAGTTATGTAGTAAAGTCCAAAACATACTTGATTTATGTATTAGTTTAATGTTAAATGGTCTCATTGTTTATTCATCCTGTTAGAGTAATAATCCCGCTAAATCGACTTAGGATTTAGGTGTTACAATATGTTCTTATGAGAAATTATGCTAGCATGTATTGTTGTTTATTAATTATGTTACACATGAAATATATGTTACATATTGATGATTTAAATTAAAGCCTAAGTAGTTATAATTATTTTATAATGATCGAAAATCTTAGGGTTTGATATGATGTTGGATTAATGTTATATGTTAGTAATATAACTCGTTGTGATTATTTGGAAATTTTAAAAATCTTATGCTATTATTTTATTATTACCGAAAATGAAAGAAATGGTATGTTGAGGTACAAATTTTATTTAAGTGATATTATAGCATATTATTGATCTAGGACTTTGATTTAGTACCTTGTAAATTATTGGGAATTTTTAAAATCATATGCTCTATGTTTGGTAATTACCAAAATTATAGAAATTCATATGTTAATGTATAATCATTGTTTAAGTGATATCTTAGCATTTTATGGATCTAGAGCATAAATTAAGTGCTATGTAAATTTACTAGAATTTTTTAGGAAATGTTTGGTACATGCTTGAAATTTTCAAAGGCATATAGAGTGGGTACATGATATGTGAATTGATATTGATGAATATTATGATGTATTAATGATATAGAATGATGTTTAGCCTCTTGTAAATTGATAAGAATTTTAGAAAATTGTTTGGTTATGTTTAGGTTGAAACCGTGAACTATAAGAATGGGATAGGTGATGCCCAAATTTTTATAGTTAATGTTAATACATATTAATGATCCTATGATAATATAGTATACTAATGAATTTAGAAGAATTTTGGAAAAGTTTAAAATTTTTAGCTATAAGAACCGTGAGCTTGAATTGAGAATTAAGGTTTTAAATCCTTTTATCAAGAAAAATAATACATTATGTGCTTAGAATATAATTTAGATTAATTAAGAATTTATGGATTTTATAAACTTAGTATACTATGTTTACTAAACGTTATATTAACGTTAAAAATGAAAAATAATGTATTATGTATAAGTTAATTCATATTAAAGAAAATATTAATCAAGTTTATTGATTAGCGTGAAAAATCGACAATTAGGGTTTATGAAAAGAAATCGATTGAAAATCGATTTATATAGAAATTAGTTATAAAATAGTTAAGAAAAGTCAAAAAGCGTTGACTTAAGATTAAACGTATTAAATACGTTGAGTAAATACATTAATACGAAACGATTAATTTTATAAGAATATCTCAATTGTGAGAAAAGATTTCATAATTGAAATCATTTTATCAAAGACGTTAGTATCGTCAAGTTTAACCTAAATGGTTAATATGAGATCGTAGATCATATTACGCTCTATCGCACGAAATATTTAATTAAGATACGCGTTGAAACACGATTAAAATTAGGTGGGATTCGAGTTATTACTTTATAAGTTATCAAAGTTTATTTAAACTTTGAAAATCTCAAAACGTGACCAACGCATCGAAATAGTTTTACGTAAAGGTTGGACGCGACGCGATAATCGATGTAGAAGGAAATCGAGTTAAGGCGATCTACACCAGGGCTTTACTATACTCAAAAATATCAAATGTTTATCAAATGTTTTATTTACGATGCTTTATTCACAAGAAATGATGATGAAATGATTTATTTAATTACCTTCCCAAAACGTTTATGTTTTATGTATGTATCATATCCATGCTCGATAGAATCTTGTTGGGTAGCTCCAACTTATGAAATGATTGAATTGTATCCTTGTTAGTACCGCAAGGATGATTGAGAATTCGTATCTGCCCTGAGTGGCAAGGATTTTGTGCACTATTTTGTGATGTGTCTTGAAAGGGTGTCGCGGTCACGGCGTCCGTGGGAGGAGGCCTCTACGGCAAGAATGAATTTATGAGATGAGATAATGGAATGTTGTGATGAATGGAAATGGATATGGATCATACATACAAGGAAAATATGTCGCGCAGAATATTTATGGAAAGTGACATAAAATATTTAGTAAGCACGAGCATTTCAATTAAAACTTAGTATGTTACTTGTGATGGGCGTGTAATTTAAATTTGATAAAATGTTTTGGCATGAGTTCATTGAGTGCATTCTTGTACTCACCGCATGTTTGTTTTAAATGTGCAGTTGAGCGGATGGTGGATGGGCGTGTTGAGTAGTCGCTCTTTTGATGATAAAATGTTAGAAACCTTGAATGCACATCGTCATATGTGTATTCACATGCTTCTCCGCGATAGAACGCATGTTTATCTTTTGATGTTGACGATTGAATCCTCCGATCGTGAATCTTTTGTTAAGAATTTGTAGGCTTTCAATATGTAAATTAAGTGTGTCTCATACTTGGTGGTTATAACTCCTTAATTTACTTGATGTTTGTTCGACGCTCTTCGATAAACTCTCTTTAATATTCACTTGTTCCAAGTATTAGTCCTCGTTAATCCGTCCTTAGGATTAGAGGGTTACAAAGTGGTATCAAAGCAATTACTCTTTAATCCCAAAACCTTCTTTAAAAGTCAAGTCTAGATTGAGTCACTGACTTCTAGAAATCAATGACTATGCTCAACACTCCATTACATCATGCTCAACCGGGATGAGGTAAGTGATTTCTTCTCAAGTTTTGAAATGAAAAGTTAAATGTGAAAAGATTGAAGTCATGTTTTGAAAAGTAAAAGTGAAGATATGTTATGAAGTTTTATCAAGTGAAAGTTACGAGAAAAGTTTGAAGGAAATTCCAAAACTTTATTTTGAAATCAATGAAAGTTTAGGACAAATGATGTGAAATGAAGGTTATGGAAGAAGTGTTGGAAATGGAAGTTATGTGAGTAATTGATGTTAGAAATGAATGTCGATGATTGATAATGGGCATGATGCAGGATGAAATGTTAAAATTGTAAAATTCAAGTAATGCATGCTTTCAATAAGATATGCTATGAAACTTGAATAAAACTTTCAAGTTTTCATAACCAAACCCATTCAAATTTCAAGATTATGTGTAATGAATGAATATGCTTGAAATGAACATCAAGGCAAGGTTGAAATGATGAATTTTAAATTCAAAAGAAATGTGTATGTATAAATGAGCTATGTTTCAATATTTGAAACTTCATTCTCGAATCTCAAGATTGATCATGACAAATGAATATGTCATCTCAAAAATAACATAGGCGATATAAGAAGCATGCTCATTTATTGCGAAAGAACATGAAACTGAACTTCCTTCCATTATGAGAACAAAAGAAAAGGAATGATATGAAGAAAAAGTAAAGTTATACTCGAGATCGAAAGAAGTCTAATCTGAAAATAAATGACAACGGTGTCGACATTTTTATGTACGACCTTGGTTTCGGCATTGGCAATTATTTGAACGACATCGGCAACTATGACTTCGACTTCATTATTTACATCCTCGACCTCGGCATCATGTTCGACTTTGACTTGACTTTGGCGTCGGCATTATCATCTACGACCGGCGTCGACATGTAGCCCTCGGCTACGGCATCGACACGCTCGACCTCGGCACTGGCACCTCGGCACCTCGGCACCTCGCCGACCTGGCACCTCGACACCTCGGCACCTCGACCTCGGCACCTCGACTCACTCGGCACGTCGACCTCGGGCGAACTGCACTGCACTGATTTTTGTTTGGCCCATTCTCATTCGTTTGAACTCCGATTTCACACGGTTTTTCCACGACTCCTAACGCAATGTAATTTAATTGTTATGAAGGACCGAACCCTGTTTCCTTCTCCAGAATTCACGAGAATCAGAAGAAGATAGTTCGTGGTTTACTTAGGACAAGAACCTTATAGTATGATAAGAATCTTAGAACACTACTAGATAGTAAGCTTCCGTAGAATAAGAAAGCTACGAGCGTGTTGTATATGAAAACATTTCGATAACATTTATCTTTACCAAATGTGTTTGGATTGTTTTAGCTTTATAGATATGTCATTATCTATCGCTATATGAGATCGTTTAAGTTTATCTTATCTGATTTATCGGATATATTTAGATGACTTATGCTAGTTTTGTTGCGTGACAGATGGTGAGGACGCCCCACAGCTAGGAGGAGGTTAGCGGGAGCACGCCAGAGAAGTGATTCACGATATCGTGAGTATTGGATGTCTGGGCGATAATTTGGGAGAATTTCGATGCACTATCACCATCATTGGATGGATGCCCATGAACATGGTGTGATTTTGATGGCATTAAGCGCCTGACCCGACACCGTGTGATTGGGAGGACTATGCCGGGAGGTGTCTGCGACTACATATACCGTGTGAACGGTAATTTGATCTGATCGAGACTTACCGAGGTTCATTAGTCATCGACCTATGTACAGCTGTATGGGGTTGCACGAGAGGACCATATCTTCCCAGAGAGTATACTTGGCGCGAGACCGCCGAGTGGTAGACACGGAGGTCCCGGCGAGTTGATCTGTGGTGCCCGGATATACGGAGGATGAGGGTGCTTGCCCACGTGAGGGGCAAGACGACCGAGGCCTGGGAAGCGCCATCCCCGCCGCGCGTGGGACACCCATCCACCACCACCCCGGTCCTACCACCGATGATGGCGCCACCGCCTCAGCAGAGCCATGTCGCGCGACACGGATGAGGGTGTCGGACACTCGCGACGCACTATAGTCCGATCACGCATACATGCTATTGGGGATGACGGACGGGACCATCTAGGCAGCGACGCGGATGATTCGATGAGGACTACGAGGAGGAGGAGGATCGAGGAGGAACCGAAGAGGATGAGGACCCGGACGAGGACAGTGAGATTTGAACGAGGATGATGGATGTAGATTTGTGATATGTATAGTATGGTAGGTGTGTGTAGCATGCTTGGTTATGTCGGTAGTAGAAAAGAGAAACATGGTATTTTGTAATGTTATGTAAGCCGTATGTATGTGACTTCTTTGGTGATGATTAGCTTTCAATTCTCTTGGAAGCAAAATTTTCTATATATATGATGACCACGAAATGGGCTTGCAAAAATGAGTATGACAAGGATGGATGGTATTATTATTCGCTTTATGATAAGATCATATGATGATGTTATATATGTTTAAATTGCGATAATGATGTGCGATGCTAATTATATGTTTTAAATAATGAATGTCGCCTAGAAGAGATCCAGCAGAGGTAGAGAAGAGAAGGGTAGGGAAGAGGTAGAATTCGATCACGAAAATGAGGATATACCACAACCACCCCACCTCCACCTAATCGTAGAATAGAGGAACTGCTTAGACAAAACCTCACTGCCTTTAATGAAAAGGAAGTCCAGACGATGCGAGCAGGATAAGAACTATGGAAAGAATTTTCGACTTCCTACGATGCACAGCAGCAAGAGCGATATCATGTATTACTTTTCAACTTCGGACCTGCCGACTACGGTGGGAAGCTAGGAGGAAAATTTTGACCGGGCAAATGGATGATTTCACTGGAAGACTTGAAAGGGAGATGTAGAAATACATCCCAAGAGTTATAGGAAAAGAAGGAAAGTGAATTCTTCAATCAAACAAGAAAAGATGTCGTATGACTATGATCGCACTTTTGCGATATGTCCGGATATGCCCCGATCAAGTAAACACGGATATGAAGATGTCGGAAAGTTTAGATCGGTCTAAGGTCGAGATAAGGATATCTCTGCCACCATGGAGATTTGACCTACTGAAGCTCTTGGGCGGGCTTTAGATATTGAAGCGACTATGCCGGATGATAAGTCGCAAACTCGGACGCATAATACAATGGACAAGGAAAGAAGATGGGAAGGAGCGTCGATAATAAGAAAGTTTTGGAAACCGTAACAAGCGGCCATGGGAAATATGGCGCCTCAAGGCGGGGATGGAAAAGGCCGTCTTTCCCTCCAATGGGAGGTCCACAAGAGCGAGATAAGGCTCTTCCTGCCAAAATGCCAAAAATTTCACAAAGGAGTTTGCTTAACGGTCAATTGTTTTAAGTGTGGTGTAAAGGGCATTATGCAATAATTGCCGGGTACGCGGAATAGTGGAAGGCCGAACCAGTGGCAATGCCCAACCACTTAGGTCTATTTAATTTCAAACCTCGCAACACCCACAGCCACGGTGGTAACAACCCGGCAACAGCGGCGACAACCCAGGCAGCAACAACGTCGATTAGCAGCCACGGCAACAACGAGAACCAGCAAAGACACCCGACCTCGTGCCCGGCTAGGCGTATCTCTACATCGGAGGCGAGATGCGAACCGGGAAACTGGCGGTATGGAAAACTTCTCAACATACCGTTATACTTTTGTTCGATCTGGTGCTAGCATTCTTTATAGCAAAGTATGTCGATATGTTGGAACTAAGATCCGAGAAGCGAATCGGACATGAGAATCTCTTCACCATGGGAGGGATTATGACCGTTACGCATGTTTGCTCGAACTAGAGTTGAACCTAGGATCACTTAAGGTTCGGCGAATAACTTGAACATAATACCTATGGGCGATGTAGATATAATCCTAGGGATGGATTGGTTAGCGAAAACCATTCTACGATTCTATGCAGGAGAGGAAAATTTCGTTCCATTTTCTCGGACAAAAAGCTACGACTTCCATGGAATCAACATGGGAAGAAAATTCCAATTATATAAGACGAAGGCAAGGAGTATGATAAACAACAAAAGATGTCACGATTTCTTGTTTACACGAATGGAGGATAAAGCAGAATATAAGCGAAGATGTGGAATTGTTAGAATTTCCGGATGTTTTCCGAAAATCTACAGATTACCCCGATGAGCAGTTGGAATTCACCATCGACCGGAACCGATCAGCTCGATGTCGAAGGCACCTTACTGAGGATGGCTCAGAAGCTGGAAGAATTGAAAATCAAATTCAGAAGCTGTTGGACCTAGGTTTTATCGGACTAGTGTATCTCCTGGGGAGCACCGGTCTTATTTGTCAAGAAGAAGGATGGTTCCTTGAGGATGTGCATAGATTACCGAAGCGAATAAAATGACGCTAAAAATAAATATCCATTGCCAGGATAGATGACTTGTTTGATCAATTACGAGGAGCAGTGTGTTCTCAACAATCGACCTCAAGTCGGTTATCACCAACTCAAGTCGACCGAAGATGTATCTAAAAGCGGCATTCGAGCGAGATATGGCCACTATGAATTTATAGTTGTGCCGTTCGGATTAACAAATGCACCGTCGTATTCATGGATCTCATGAATAGAGTGTTCCATCCATACTTAGACAAGTTTGTCTTAGTCTTCATAGATGATATTCTCTCTATTCTAAGAATGAAGAAGAACATAAGGAACACTGAGAACGGTTTTGCAATCCTTGAGATCTGAACAACTTTTGCTAAGTTTATCAAATGTGAATTTTGGCTGAAAGAAGTAATGTTCCTTGGACACATTGTGTCTAGAAGGAATTAAAGTAGATCGACCAAGGTAGAGGGTACAAGAATGGAAATCGCTAAGGACCCAAATGAAATCGAAGTTTCTTGGGATTAGTGGTTACTATCGGAGATTCATTGAAGGATTCTCTAAGATAGCAAGGCCATAACACGCTACTCAGAAAATTAAATTTATTTGGATGAGGAATGTGGTAATTTCAAAAGCTCAGGAAAAATTAACAAGTGCGCAAGATCTAGCGGTTCGAAGCGAAAAGAATATGTAGTATATCTGATGCTTCTAAGAATGGTGGGTTGTGTGTTGATCAGGAAGGAAAAGTGATAGCTTATGCATCCGACAACTTAGACCACATGACTGAATTATCCGACTATGACCGGAACTAGCGGCGATGTACATGCACTAAAAATTTGGAGACACCATCTCTATAGAGTAAGATGTGAGATCTTTAAAGATCATAAAGTTTGAAATACTTTTTGAGCAAGAGATCTAAATATGAGGCAAAGAAGATGGCTCGAATTGGTAAGGATTACTGTGGTATAAATTATCACCGGGTAAGGCAAATGTGGTGGGATGCCTTGAGTCGTAAAAATCAAACCAAGCTGGGATGTCTCTTTCAAGGGAAGAAAAACTCGTTGGAGAGTTTGAAAGAATGAAGATAGAAATGGTTGAACAACCGAGAGCGATCATGAGTCGTATTCTACACTCACTTTGACGTCGACTTAAGAAAAGAATAATAGACGAGCAAAGGAAGGATGAGAAGTTGGAGGAACCAAAGTCAAAATAAAAGAGAAGGATAAGAATTTTCAGAGCGTCGACAACGCCTTATTGTTTGAGGAAGATTGTGTATTCAACAATGATGAGCTTAAATCATGAGTGAAGCTCATGAGACTCCTTATACCGCCTATCTAAGCGACTAAGATGAACCAAGACTTGCAGAAAAGTTACGGTGGAAGGCATAAACGAGGCGTAGCCTCTTATGTAGGCGTTGTCTTGCTTGTCGCAAGTAAAGCATTGCACCAAAGACCTACGGAAGTTCGACCTTTGGGAATACGAAATGGAAATGGGAGGATATAGCGATGGATTTTGTTACGGGTTTACCAAAGTCAAAAAGAGGAACAGATATCCGGGTAGTAGTGGATAGACTCACAAAGTGTCGCATTTCGCCAATTCGGATTACTCATGGATCGATAAGTTAGCCCGGTTATGCGTAAAAGAAATTGCCTGCATGGATACCAAAATCTATCACGTCGATATAGATTCTAAATTCACTTGATTGGTTAGCTTACAAAAAGAATTAGCACAGTTGAACTTTAGCGGCGTTTCACCCAGACCGATGGACAATCGAAAGGACGATTCAAACACTCGAAGATATGCTGAAAACGTGTGTTAGATCGAGGTGCAAAGTGGGAAGATGTTTTATCCCTCATTAGGTTTGCTACAATAATAGTTATCAGCGACGATTAATATGGCCCGAAAAGCTTTATATGGAAAGAAATGTCGATCACCGCTTTATTGGGATTAAGTAGGTGAGAGAAGAGTTTTAGGGCTCAAGCAATAAGTGAAATGATTGAGATTGTCCGTCAAATTAGGCAAAAATAAGCTCAAGATGAGCGAAGTCTTCGATACACGTGATCGAGCTACATTTTGAAGGTGTAGATAAAGTCTTTCTTAAAGTCTCTCCATCGAAAGGAATTATAAGGTTTGGAGTGAAAGGAAAATTAAGACCCGTTTATAGGACCTTATGAGATCCTAGAAAGAGTAGCCCGATGCTATAGATTGGCTCTTCCAGAGTTTGGGAATGTACACAATGTTTTCACGTGTCACAACTAAGAAAGTCGTGTATGATCCGAAATATGTGATCCATCAGAGGCAGTGATCCTCAACCCGGATATGAGTTATGAAGAAGAACTTACGGCTATTCTAGACCGCAAGGTTCAACAGGTTGAAATAAGTCCATTCCGCTAGTCAAGTCTTGGAGACATCATGGACAGAGGAGGCCACGTGGGGCTTGAAGATGCCATGAAAGAAAGATACCCAAACTTTTCTAAGGTATGCAAATTTGGACGAAATTTCTTTAAGGGGTAAAATGTAATATCCAGAAGAATTAAAGGCCTAATTCGTTAATTAAATTTAGTAAATTAGGGTTTCCGTGATAATTGAATTAGTAATTTATCAAATAATGATTTCAATTATTTATGAGATAATGAATTCCATATTCACTAATGATTGTGAATTAAGGAATATAATTATATAAAGTATTTCGGATAATATTTTAACGTCGATTGAATATCGATAGTTAAAATTTGTAAAATCTTCTATTGTCGAAGCTTGAATTAAATTCCTTATTAATGGAATGATTTAATAAAGTGATTGAGTATATTACGACCATTTTGAGATGGATCGATTATGAATGTGTTGATCGTCAAGCGTTTAGAGCGATTAGAAAATTTAGTTTAATGATCAGGAATTATAAAATTTAAATTCCTATGATTATTTTATGTAATTAGAGTATTATTTAGCATTAAAACAATGCTAGAGAATTAAGAAATAATTATGGGATAAAAGTTGTAATTTTCGAAAACCTAAAATAGAAAATTAGGGTTTTCATCCATGAATCATTCTAATTATTTTTCCTATGATATAATTTATCATCTAAGACATATATTATGATATATAGCTACTTATAGCATGAAAATTAAATGTTGGGCAATAAAATTTCAAAAGTGCCGTGAACAATGCTAAGTATATTAACATGAACCAATTTTGTTATCTTCCAAATTGTGATGTATCAAGTGGGATTAATTACACTCTAATCAAGGCATTAAATGATGACGTGTAAATTGCTTCCAAATAGAGGTTGGAAGATTAATTGAACTCTTTTGATGACTATGTGCATTTGGTAGAGTGTAGATATTTTATATCTTAGAAGAGACAAGAAAAAATTAAAACTCCTTCCTTTGTGATAAGAGCCGGCTCTTAAGGTATTAAGTGAATCATTTTGTTTTGTTCAAATGAGTAAGTGTATTTATTATGAGTATGTCATCAAATAGGGAAGTCTTCCATTTGGCATTGTGTAGACATGTATTATGTGGCATAAGACAAAGAAAATAAAGACTCCTCTATGCACTTAATCCTAAAGACGGATTAAAGAGGACTAATACTAGGAGCGATAATTAGGGTTTATGAAAGCCTAATTCAAGACATATAACAAGTAAAATAAGACAATTCAACCATTATATACATTAATAACATAATGTACAAGAAAGGCTAGCAAGCGATCGAAGATAATACCAGCGATCGAAGGACTTCATCGTTAATATTCAGACATAAGCATAATATTCAAAAGTAGACATTGTTCAAAACACGTGAGGCATGTGAATACGTATGGACGTGTACCCAAGGTTTCTAACTTAACATTCAAGCGTTGGACTTCTCAACACCCTCCATCATCATCATCACATTCAACCGCACTTTAAAACAAACATGCGGTGGTACAAGAATACTCGGTGGACTCATGCCAAAACATTTTATCGTATTTAAATTACATACATCATGGTAAGACATAAGGGTTTTGCTTAAATGCCTTATGCTTACTAAATCATTTCATCGGTTCATAAACATCATCGCTTCAAGCATTTTACTTGCATGTATGATCCATATCCTTATCCTTTTATCATAACTTTATAATTTAGCGTCGTAGAAGGAGGCTCCCTCTACGTCATTGTGACAGACATGCATTGTCCTTTCAGCTCCATCACTATTTTCTGTGTACACGTTAACCCTAGCCGTATAAGCCTTCAGCATAGGATCCGAATTCGATTCCATTCATAAGTTGGGAATGACCAACAACATTCATTCGTTCATGGATAGGATACATACATAAAACATAAACATTTTGGCGGTAATTTCATAAAAATTTATCATCATTCTTTGATATAAGCATCGTAAATAAAATCATTTGTTCACATTTTATCATTTAAGAGTATAGTAAAGCCCACCGGACCTCGATCAATTTTTATTCTTTCTTCGCCAAGTCGTCCTGCTTCTACACCTTTACGTAAAACGATACGTTGGTCACGTTGAGATTTTCAAAGTTTAGAATAAACTTTGATAATCTATATCTAATATAATTGAATTCCTTAACAATTCAATACGCTCAATCACGATTTTAACTAAACATTTCGCATTGAGATATGTTCAATATTTCATTTTAACCTTTTGTTAAAGTTTAACGATATCTCACGTTCGAGATTTCAATTATGAAATCTTTTCCCACTAATGAGATTTCTTATATAAATAATAAGCTTTTACACGATTAGTGCGATTTTCAACGATTTCATACGTGATTTCAAAAGTCAACATTTTGACTTTTCTTTATTAATTCTTTAATAATTTATATTTTAATATCTATTCAATATAAATCGATTTTCAATCGATTTCTTTTCATAAAGTTTAATTTCGATTTTCACGAAATCGATAAACTTCATTAATATTTTTCTTAAATATTAATTAACTTATTCTTAAACATTATTTTTCATTTCTAACGTTATTTAATATAACGTCTTACATAAACATAGTATTCTATGTTTATAAAATTTCATAAATTCTTAATATGTCTAAATAATTTCTGACATATAATGTATTATTTTTCTTGATATTAAGGATTTAAAACCTTAATATATATTTACAAGCTTTCGATTGTTATATTTTCATTCTTCTTCCAAAATTCTTCTAAATTCATATAGTGTACTATTTTATCATAGTATCATAATATGCATTAATATTAACTATAGAAAATTTGAACATTATTTATCCAAGCTCATAGGTCACTTATTTTCAAACTTTGTCCAATAAATTTTCTAAAATTCTAGTTAATTTATACAAGGTCCCAACATTAATTTATAACATATTTGTAACCTATAGTCCAACATATTTCATTTCTTCATCAATGTATATATTGTTCAAGGTCACGGTTTCACCCAACATATATACTAACATTTTATAAAATTCTAATTAAATTACACTATGCTTATATACTATATGTAGCAATATAACATCATAATATCATACTAGAAACAACTAAATCATGCTAAATAACCAACATGAAGCTCTCGGTTATTTTAAAATAAATTGAGCATTTCATCTTCAAAATGCTAGTTAATTCATGTAATACATAATCAATGTCCTAGATCATCAATATGCCATTACATTTCTCAAACAAAATTGTACATCAACAGATTTTTCATGTATTTCGATAATTTCAAAACCAAAGCATAGGATTTTTATAAATTTCCCAAAAATCACAATAGGCTCTACTACATCATATATCATTAATCCATTCCTAAATCATTCATGAAAATTCGATCATCATCAAATAAATTTTAACATGCTCAAATCAAATTTTAAACTGATATAGGCTCATAGTTCATCTTAATACACATTATTAATGAACAACTTTCATTGCTAGCATAATTTCCTACTTAAGATCACATCTTAACATATAAATCTAACCATTAGAAATTTAAAAACTTAGGGTATAATCAAGCTCGTTCGATATCTAACCTCTTTAACGGTTTGGATTTAATGCAAGGATTAAGATCAAGTCTTGCTAATGAAACTCAAGAACACAAGGGTTTTCTAAGGAAAGCTCTCGTTCTTTTTTTCTCTGGAGAGAATGAAATGTTTTGGTTTAATGATGATATACTTAAGTAATTGATGTTAAACACCTCACTTCTCACTTTCTCTCGTCATTTCTCACAAACACAAAGCAATTGGAAGCCTTTCTAATATCACTTGAGTCATAGAGTATTACATCATCCATACTAACTATGTATAAAGTTTCATTGGATAAATCAAAATTAATACCTTGCCTTTGGGATCAATTGTCGCCGACCATTGCAAAACAAGGATTAAGTGGGACTCACCGTACTATGTCATGGAAGTTAATACTATCTTACACAACTATTTCTTGAACAATTCAATCCTTTGAATTGAGAAGCATAGTCGTCCATATGATGTACAAGAGAAAGAATTTTAATTCATTTCATCTTAATACATGTATAAGTCAATGTACACTCTATCCCAAATATATTTTCATCATCAAATTAGAGTTGTAAGCTTTTTCTTCATTTGTGAACCAATATACACGTCTTCACCCATACACACCACTTGATTTTACTAGATTAATGTGTACAATATACCACTTGCATGATTTAAATCATAACATAGAAATCTAATTTAAAACTTACGTAAAAGTGTTGCACACATTCATAAAGACTCTTCATTAGTGCATTGGTATATATATTTTATTTTCATGCTATTTATAGATATATATCATAATATATGTTTTAGATGATAAATTATATCATAGAAAATTTATTGGTATCATTTCATGTGAAACCCTAATTTTCAATTAGGGTTTCAAAATAATCATTGTTCAAAATTAACCCATATTCTAGCATTGTTTAATGCTAAATAATACTTAATTCATATAATAATCATAGGAATTTAAATACTATAATTCCTTGATCATTAATCTCATTTTCTATTCATCTCTAACGTTAACGTAAGCCTCAAAGCTAACTATCGATACTCTCAAAATGGTCGTAATAAAGTCATAATCACTTTATTAATTATCCATTAATATGGAATTTAATTCTAAGCTTGCTTAGAATTTTCTAAATTTTAACTATCGATACTCATCGACGTTAAAATTATCGAAACACTTTATGTTCTATTCTTAATTCACAATCTTGTGAATATAAAATAGAATTATTACTCGTAATTAATCAAATCATTATTCGATAAATTATTAATTCAATTATTTAGAACTAATTTACTGAATTTAAATATCGTATAGCCTTAATTCTTCGGATATTACATTCTCACCTTAAAAGAAATTTCATCCAAATTTGCATACCTTAGAAAAACGGATCGTCTCTTCATAGCATCCTCAAGCTCCCAGCCTCTTCTGTCCATGATGTTCCAAACTTTACTAGCGAATGGACTTGTTTCGAATGAACTTACGGTCGTAATGCCGTAGGTTCTTCTTCATAGCTCATATCCGATGAGGATCACGCCGTCTTGATGGATCACGTGTTTGGATCGTACGTATTTCTTAATTGGACACGGAAAACATTGTGTACATTCCCATCTGAAGAGCCAACCTATAAGCCATCCTATCTTTCTAGATTTCATAAGGTCCTATAAAACGGGTTTAGTTTTCCTTTACTCCAAACCTATATCCTCTTGATGGAGAACTTTGAGAAAACTTTATCTCCCTTCAAAAATAGTCGATCTGCGTCAAGCTTTTGCTCATCTTGAGCTCTTTTTATTTTCTAATTTGTCGACGATTTCGATCATTTCACTTATCGCCTAGCCCTAGATTCTTCTTTCACCCACTTCATCCCAATAAAGGGTGATCTACATTTCTTTCCATACAAAGCTCAGGGCCATATTAATCGTCGCTGGTAACTATTTTGTAGAAATCAATAGGGTAAAACATCTTCCCACTTTGACCTCGATCCAACACCATCGTTTCTAGATATCTTCTAGTGTTCGAATCGTTCTTTCGATCGCCATCACCTGGGTGAAAGTCTGTCGAAATTCAACTTCGCCTAATTCTTTTTGCAAGCTAACCCTGAATCTCAAGTGAACTGAGTCTCTATCGAGTGATAGATTTTGGACTCCATGAGTCGATAATTTCTTTTACATAATGGCTAACTTTCGATCCATGAGTATCAATTGGCAAAAATGCGACATTTGTAGCTATCAAAAACCCATATGTGTTTCCTTTTCGATTTTGAGACCCGTAACGAATCCATCGTATTCATCCCATTTCCATCGGTATTCCAAGGTGAATTCCGAGGGCGTTGGTGAATGCTCACTTGTGACAAACAAGACAACGCTACAAAGAGGCTACGCTCGTTCATCCTTCCCACCGTAACTTTTTCTTAAGTCTTGTACATCTTTGTCGCTGGGCGGTGATATGGTGTCTGAGCTTCACTATGATTTCTTTCAAGATCGTTGTTCGAACACATAATCTTCCTTCAAAAATAAAGCATTATCTCGTGCTTGAAATTCCTTAGTCCTTGTCCTTACTCTCTCTAACTTTTCCTCCATCCTTGTTTCTATGATTCTTTTCTTAAGATCGGTCAAGGAGTGTAGCATCACTCATGATCGTCTCGACTTTCAACCATTTCTATCTTCATTTTTAAACTCTTCAACAGTTTCTTTTCCTTTGTAGGAGACATCCCATTTAGTTTGATTTACGACTTAGGCATCGCTACTACATTCGCCTTACCGGTGATAGTTAAACCACGTCAGATCCTTCCTAGTTCAGCCATCTTCTGCCTCATGTTTAGATCTCTGTCAAAAATATTCAAACTCTTGGTCTCAGAAGATTCACATCTACTCCATAGAGATGGTGTCTCCAAATCTTTCAATGAACCATCTGCGCTATTCCGGTCATGAGTAGGTTCAGTCATGTGGTCTCGAGTTGTCGGAGGCATAGCTATCACTTTCCTCTCGCATCAGACACAACCCACCCTTCTTAGAAGCATCAGATAAACTACATACTTTATCTCCGATCTAGCATCCGTGCACTTGTTCCTTTAAGCTTAAAATTTCACATTCTTCAATTCATTAACTGATTTCCTTGAGTAGCGAGTTATGCTTGCAATTTTGGAGAATCCTCATAAACTCCATAATAACCACTAGTCCCGGAAACTTCGATCTCTCGGGTCCTGGCGATTTCCATTCTCGTTCTTACTTCGGATCTACTTAATTCCTTCAGCACAATGTGTCCAAGGAACATTACTCTTCATAAAACTCACATTGCTAAACTTAGCAAAAGCTTAATCTCAAGGTTAACACGTTCTTAGATGTTCTTATGGTCTCTCATTCTTTGAATAGAGAGAATATCATCTATAAAGACCAAACAATTTTCTAAGTATGGATGAAACACTGTTCATAGATCCATAAATACGTGCATTTGTAATCCAATGGCAAACTATGAATTCATAATGGCCATACTGTCGAATGCGTCTTAGATACGTCGCCGCACTTGAGTTGATGATAACCGACTTGAGGTCAATCTTGAGAATACACTCGCCTCTAATTGATCAAACAGTCATCTATCCTGGCAAAGGTATTTTTCTTGCATCTTATTCTCGATAATCTATACACATTCTCAAGAACCGCTTCTTTTCGAAAATAGAAAAAGGCCTCCCAGGCGAAACTCTAGTCTCGAAAACCTAGTCCAACAATTGATTTGGATCTTCAATTCTATTCCTTGAGCCATCTATAAGGTGCCTTATCGGACCGATTCGGGTTCCAGTCGATGTGAATTCAATTGTCTATCGAGGTAATCCCGGTAGATTTTCGTGAAAACATCGGGAATTCACAAACAATTTCTACATTTCACCTTTGCTTTATCTTCTCCTCAGTAAACAAGATACGCTGGCATCCTTTCGTTATCATCCTTCGCCTTGACGATATAATCGGACTTTCCCCATGCATTCCTGGAAATGCGAGCTTCTGTCCGGAAAATGAAATGAAATTTTCCTCTCAAAGAATCGTGGAATGGTTTTAGAACCAATCCATTCCTAAAATTATATCTACGCACCCATGGGTATTATGTTCAATTTCGCGTAACCTTAAGTGATCCTAAGTTCAACTCAGGTTCGAGCAAAAATGCGTAATACATAATCCCCCTATAGGTGAAGAGATTCTCATGTCCCGATTGGCCTTCGATCTAAGTTCAAACATATCAACACATGTTCTTGATATAGGAATGTGAAGCCCGTGATCGAACAACAATAAGCGTGTTGAGAAGAATTTATACCGCCAGTTTCGGTTCGCATTCTGCCTCCGATGTAGAGCATACGCCTACCTGGCGGCCGAGGCGACGGGCGCTTGTCCCTCGATGATTCGGTTCTGTTGTTGCGCTGCTTGTCGACGTTGCCGCCTGGCGCCGTGTGTAGTTACCGCCTCTGTCTGGGTTGCTCACCGCTTGATGTACTTATTCTTGAGGTTGGGCGATTGAATAGCCACAGTGGCTGGGCACTTGGGCTGATTCGCCTTACCTCTGTTTCGGGCGTGTCCGGGCATTGTTAGCGTAATGCCCTTCACACCGCACTTAAAATAGCCTCGCTGCCCGCCCCGCACGCCCTTTGTGCATTTTCTCGGCACTTTGGACAAGGTAGAGCCCTAACTCGCTCTTGTGGACCTCTCACCGAGGGAAAAGACCGGTCTCTTCCATCCTCGCCCCGGTGGCGCCACATTCCTCGCCATTGCCGCTTGTTCACATTATCGATTTCCGGTTATTGCCACCAAAGTTTGGTTCCTTCCTTTTACCTCTATCTCCGTGATTCGAGTCCGAGCGATGTCGACTTATCATCCGCATCGCCGCCTCAATATCTAAGGCTCGTCCAAGAGCACCGGTATAGTCAAGTCTCCATGGTCAAGCGAGACATCCCGATCTCGCCTTAGACCCGACCTAAACTTCTCGACATCTTCGTGTCCGTGTTCACCGATCAGTGCATACTTGACATGTCGCAAAAGATGCGATCATAGCTCACATCGACATCTTTTCGCTTTAAAGCGAAAAATTCGTTCTCTTCCTTTTCTATAATTTTTGAATGTATTTTTCATACATCTCCTCTTGAAGTCTTCCCAAGTAAACTCGCCCATTTGCTCGTGTGAAAATCTTTCTTCCGGCTTCCCACCGTGTCGGCAGTCCAGAAGTCAAAAGTAATGCACGACGCCGCCTGCTGTGTGCATCGTAGAAAGTCAAAAATTGCTCCATTGCCCTTATCCATTGTTCGCCTCATCCGTTTCCTTTCCCATTAAAGACAGGAGGGTTCTGCCTTAGAAAGAGTTCCTCTATCCTACGATCAGGTGGAGGTGGGGGTGGTTGAGGTATAATTTCTGGTTCTTGAACTGGGATTCTACCTCTTCCCCTTCCTCTTCCCCTTCCTCTTCCTCTACCTCTAATCCCTTGTTCTGGATTTCTTCTAGGAGGCATTCTGTTATATAAGACATTCAATTAAAAACCCATTATTTTCACAATTTAAACATACATAATATCATCATATAATCCTATTGTAAAACAGCTTTAATAAAAACATTTCATCTTTGTCATACACCTTTTGCATAAAAGCCCATTCGTGGTCATATATATACATCGTAAAATTTTGCCATAAGAAAGGTCCGTTCTATACAAGCGCTTCTCAAAAGGAAGTTACATACATACAAGCTTACATGTCATTACAAAACACTAAGTTTTCACTTCCACTATATACATAAGCAACCACACTATATACATACTACACTATACACGCCTTCAAAAATCTCGCTCCGCTTCGTCCCGAACTCTCTCTCTCTTCCTCATCCTCATCGATCTTCTTCCTCATCGAGTCGCCCTCTCGCACGAACCACGGATAGTCCCGCCCATCCTCTCCGATCGCATGGATGTCGCGATCGGGCCATAATCCTCGTGTCGGATGTAACTAACACGCATCGGACTGTAGGCATCCCGAGTGTCCGACACTCTCATCCTCGCTGTACGGCGATAGGGCTCTACTGGAGGTGGTGGAGCTGCCATCGGCGGTAGGGGCGGGAGTGGTGGGCGTGAGGATGTCCAAAAGACAACGGTGGAAAACAGCGCCCGAGTGCAATCGGTCGCGCCTTATCCACTTGGGCAAGTCTCCTCATCAAATAGATACCGGGCACCACAGATTAATCATTGGATTTGTATAACGAAAGCGCTTGGTTGAGCTTATATACAATGTTTCTGTTACCACTATTACAATCTCCTATCCGAATTGAATACTTGATTGCATATATCTCGTGTCCCTTATCTCATATATAAGTTAGATCATACGGTGTAGAAGATCACGAAGTCCGCATGCGATTGGTCAAGCTTAATGAGATATAAAAATTTCACACCGAGACAACTTAAGGACGAGTTGTCGGTTTAGGCCGCAGATAGATAAGAAGTAACTTGACTTAGTTGCTTGTCTATGCCGGTGCGTCTCTCGACGTATTGAAGGATCACGATGAGATGTGTTCTTCTTCGACCGTCGTGAAGAACCAAGATCTCGGTGACTTACGATGATCTAAACCTCGATAAGGTATTAGGTGAGTATGAGTTGCCGACCATCACTTTGACTTGTTATGAGTGAGGTTATATGTTCTAACCCAAGATTCTCCGCATCTTGGGTGGTGGCATTGCTTGGTGTCACGCTAGTTATCTCAGTCGAGTCACCGTATCCGTTTAGGATGATGACGCCCCTTAAGGAGCTCAAAGGTTTATTGTACTAAACCCCGCAAGTTGAGTTAGCTCAAGTACAATAATAAGGTTGAGTGGTACTTAAGGAAATGAAGTTATTAATCGCTTTAAGTAGTCAGATTGCTATAAATGATTAATGGACGTTCGATATCTTAAATACGGGACTCGTAATGTCTAAGTGCAAGCCCGACTCAACTTCGTAATAAAGGGTAAGTCAACATTCTTTCTCTAGTGGCATGATCGAATGTTTATAAATTAATTTATGTTCTGGGCTGAACATAAGATAATTAATTTATTTGAGGCCCATCTTTATTCCTTGCATTTGATCCCTGGGCTGGCCCATCCAGGCCCGTAGCCAAGGAAAATCGGCGCCCCCTTATGCTCCCAAAGGCAAGATTTTATTCTCTTTATCCCACAAGGATATTATTATATTTATGGTATATGCATAGATCCTTTCCATATAAGATTATGGTAATAATCCTGAGAGTATGGAAATAATCCTGAGAGTATGGAAATAATCCTAAGATTATGGTAATTTTCCATATAGGATTATGGTAATTTCCATATAGGATTATGGTAATTTCCATATGGGATTAAGGTAGTGCATTATAAATATAAGGTATGAGATAAAGTCTAGGTTAATGCTCACATAATTAACAAGAAATTTTCGGCCCCCTCATAGTGTTTGAGAGAGTATTTCGAAAATTGTGAAGTGAGAGCAAAGGGTGATTTTTCCGAAGCATTCTCCATAGATCGCCCTCACCGACGCGTTGGAGATTGGGCAATCGGATACAGATCCGAAAGGTCAAGCACGAGTCCGATCCGCTCGATCCTTTCATCTCGCTCCATCGACCTCTTCAGATCCAAAGGTAAACACGTGAAAACCCCTACGTGTTGCGATTAATTATATAGACGCATGCTAGGTTTATAATCAATGTATGGTGAATTAAATATCCAAGATGGATCCTCGGGGCGAGGGCTAAACATATGTTTTCCCTACAATTGGTATCAGAGCCTGGGATCAGAATCTTGGCTCTGTTGGATTAATTCACGTTTGATTATTACGTGCGTTTGATTAATTGTGGATCTGTCGTTCATCGTGGCTCGTTTATTATTTTGTTGGGTTTTGTTTTTACACCACGAGAAAATCCGTGGTTAGATTAGATTTTATTCTTCAAATCTTATCTCGTAAAGAAGAACGAAGATGAAAGAACGAAGAACGAAACGACGGAAAAACAGTCTCGGCGGTCCACGGCGGTTTCATGGCGAGCCTCGCGATCGCGAGGGCGATCGCGGCGGGCGTGCGTTCAAGACGAGATCCCCGGCGCCACACGGCGAGCGGTGGTCGCGAGATTCGCCGCCAAGCAACGCGGCGAGCGAGCTAGCGGCGCGGCGGGCGCGTTGCGAGAAACCCGGCGCATGCGGCGGACTCATGATCGCGAAGTTTCGACGGCGGCGACATCTCGGAAGATGTTCGGCGCTCGGGCGTGGCTGCACACGCGTCGGACGGGTCACGGTCGCGTTAGCGATCATGCGGTAGCCCGCGAGGAACACGCGGGCGCGCGCGGCGCCGCAGCCGCGCGGTGGGATTTGCCTAGCGGCCCGGCCAAAGACAGATTGGGCCGACCCGGCCCAGACCCGTTTTTCCAGCCCAACCCAGATTTTCCGGTCCGTGCCCATGCACGCGAGGCCCATTTGTTGAATCCGGTCCGTGCCCGTGCACGCGAGGCCCGTTTTCGAAGTTTAATTCTGTACTTTGTAAATCTATGTAATAGATTAGACATGAATGTGCAGGTTTCACGATTGGGCCGCGATGAACGTTTTATTTTATTTTTATCGTTCATATGCATGTCGTGGATGTTTAAATAATGCAATAGCATGCTATGTATGTTTATATTACGTTGACAAACCTTTAAGTGTTTTACGTAATTGGATGCGCATAGTAAGCATGCTAGGTTTATCGCGTTTATCAAGCATATTTTAGAATTACTGAGCATGTTTTACATGTTGAGTTCTATAGAAAGCATGCTAGGATTACGTGATATGCATGGACAAACCTTTGAATAAAAAGACTAAGCAAGCAACCCGACATATTAATTTTTCAAATTAAAATGTCAAGACCTCCACTTTTGATCTCTAAACAAAGTGAGACGACTGTGAGTAAACGCCACCACCAGCGTGGCTTGCTTGCCTTATCATAAGTTTGTTAGATGAGATTTCTAAATAAAACTTTTAAATCTATTGAGAAGTGGGAGTTTCATGTAAACGCCCACACGCTGCGGCTTTGCATGTGCGATTTTCATAAGTTCTCTAGAGATAGATATAAAATAAGATAACAAAAGAATTTGAATTGGGCGGTATGGTCCGGTGAGTATACCAATTCTAAGAATTCATTTTCTACTTTGTTAAAATTGTGGTCAATGCTTAGACATCACCTCAAGTACAACTTCCATAAAAGTCCTTCTTGCGATAGTGATGTGGTCTAGTAAGGTCCAATCATTAATTTCATTTGTCATAAGGATAAGTTGACATGGATTGAAATTAAACGACTAAAAGGTATATTTTAGTGCTGTCGAGGGTTCATGTGTAAACGTCCACACGCGTGGCTTGCATGTGGGATTCCTTGGGCGATTGGAGGTTTCAATTAATATTGTTTTATCAAAAGGTTACAATATTATTATTACGAATTATATGCGATCGTAACATTATCGCTTCAGATATGTCTCTTCGCCGATTATCAATATGCTCGCACAAAATCCGTTATCCGTCCAAATTTTATCGAGTGGAAACGAAACATGGAATATGTTCTTATCGCCAAGAACACGTGTTTGTTCTCACTACTCCTAAACCCGATGCCCTGCGATGCATCGACTAATGAGCGGCGAGAGTCAGCGCACTTTGGAATAAGTCAAACAATATGGCTAAATGCTATATGATGACTACTATGTCCAAAGGCTTGCAGCTGCAGCATCAGTCGATGGTAGACGCGACTGATATTTGGTCAAGTCTCGAGAGTAAGTTTGGGCAGTCGGATCGGACAGTCCGCTTCCACACAATGAGAGAAATCTTGGCGTGTAAGATGGAAGAAGGAAGTTCGGTCCATGAACATGTCTCCCATGACTCATCTCATGGATAGTCTTGATCGGTTGGGAGGAGGTATTGACGGCGGCCAAGGTCGATATCATCCTCAATACACTTTGCAAGTCTTTTGAGAACTTTCAGAATGCGATCATGAGCAAGACCGAGTTTACACTTAGTCAGTTGCTTAATGATCTCGTGGCTGCGGAAGGAGTTATGGGAAAAGGAGCACATGCTCTTGCTAGCACATCTAAGGGCCCAAAATTTTCGTTGCAAAATGGAAATAGAAAAAGGGGTACCAAAGGTGGAAGAGGCAAGGCAAATAGTGGGAGTAATGGGAACAAGAACATGGTTGCCACCGGAGGCTTGAAGAAGCCAAAGGAGAAGGGCAAGTGCTTCAAGTGCGGTAAGACTGGGCATTGGAAGGCCAAGTGCCCTATGCTCAAGGCTCAAGGTACGCCGTTTGCTTTAGTAACGGAAACATGTTTAGCGACTTGTTCTACCCATTCTTGGGTAGTAGATACGGGTGCGAATCGATCATGTTTGTTACACCTTGCAGGGGTTCCTGCGGACAAGGGAGCTGTTTGATGGCGAGATAACGATCTCCATGGGCAACGCGGCGAAAGTCGAGGCCGTTGCAGTTGGAGATGTTACTTTATGTTTTGAGAAAACAGTTTAGTTTTAAAAGGCGTTTTATATGTGCGGATTTTCATGGAACCTTGTTTCTGCTTTCAAATTATTTACTCATGGATATTCTCGTTATTTTTGATAGTGGTGTTTCTATCATAAGAAATGACGAAGTTATCTCGTGTTGTACGTTATATAATTAAACTTTATACTATTTCTCGCCAAACATAATACCTATAACTATGTTGCACCTTCATCAAACCCTAAAAAGAGAAAGTTTTCTTCGCAAGATGACACTACTTTTCTCTGGCATCTTAGATTAGGTCACATCAATCTAAATAGGATCCAAAGACTGGCTAAGAATGGAGCGTTGGGTAATCTCACGGTTACTCCGTTCCCAGTCTGCGAATCCTGTATAGAAGGTAAGATGTCGACCAGACCCTTCAAAGCGAAGGGTTATAGAGCCAAAGAAATGTTGGAGTTAGTCCATTCTGACCTGTGTGGACCGATGTCCACACAAGCTCGTGGAGGGTACGAGTATTTTGTCACTTTCATTGACGATTACTCAAGGTACGGATACGTATACCGCTTCAACGCAGTCCGGATGCTTTGAGAAATTCAAAGAGTTTAAGGCGGAAGTGGAGCGAAGCTAGGTAAGAGTATCAAGTCATCATGCGATCGATCGCGGTGGCGATTACCTCGATAACGAGTTTATGGACTATCTAGTGAAGTGTGGGATTACATCCCAACAAGATTTCACCGGCACACCACAAAGAAAATGGTGTGTCGAGCGAAGAAATAGGACTCTTTGGAAATGGTTAGATCTATGATGAGTTATGCTACATTGCCTATTTCGTTACGGGGTATGCCTTAGAGACGCAGCATACTTGCTAAATCTAGTACCGTCCAAGTCGGTCGAAAAGACCCTTCGAGTTGTGGTTTGGGCGCAAGCCTAGTTTAAGCCACATAAGGATATGGGGCGACCAAAGCACGATCTTGAACAAGAAGGTTGACAAGTTGGAGGCTAGATCCGACGCAAGTCATTTATTGGCTATCCTAGAGGAACGAAGGTGGTTTATTCTATAGTCCCAAGGATCGGAAGGTCATTATTAGCACTAATGCTCGATTCTTAGAAGAGGACTACATGAAAATCATAAATCCAAAGTTGAAATCATTCTTCAAGAATTAGAAGATGATCGTATTCCACCACCGATTAGGCCAAAGGTGCGAGATGTCGAGTCTAGTGGGAGGATCGACATCGATACTTCAAGAAATTGAAGTGGGTCGAGTTCCACCGAGATACCGACCGCATGTGGTACCTACACAGCAAGTTGTGCAAGTTAGAGAACCACAAGTATCTCGCACCCACCGTTGCCATTGTGCTGTAGAACCTCGTCGTAGTGGGAGGTTATTCGTCAACCCGAGCGATTTATGTTCGTGGGTGAATCTTGGATTTAGTCCCAGCAGACGAACATGCAATAATCGACCCATGGACATACAAGGAGGCGATACAAGATATTGATGCAAGATCATGGCACACCGCTATGGACTTAGAAATGGAGTCCATAACGGCTATGGATGTATATGAAAGACACCTCTACCGGATGGCAAGGAAGCCATAGGTAGTAAGTGGATATACAAGATGAAGAGATTTCGATGGAGAGGTTTTGGCTTTCAAAGCCGTGCTTGTGGCGAAAGGGTACACTCAGTTGAGGGCATCGATTTCGATGAGACCTTTTCACCGTAGCAATGCTCAAGTCCATCGAATTCTTCTAGCCATAGCGACCCACTTGAACCTAGAGGTTTGGCAAATGGATGTTAAAACCGCTTTTCTAACGGTTACCTTGAGGAAGGTAGAGGCGCCTATATGCAAAGACACCAAGGTTATGTGGTAAAGGGTGAAGAGCATCTAGTATGGAAGCTTAAGTCCATTTATGGACTTAGCGAGTGCCTCCCGATCATGGAACTTACGCTTTGACGAGGTAGTAAAGTCCCATGGATTTACCCAGTTGCCTAGCGAGAGTTGTGTGTATCGGTTAGATGTCAACGGTGATGTGGTATTTCTTGCACTTTATGTAGATGACATCCTTCTAGTTGGCAACAACGTGAAGTCATATCGACGTAAAGAGTTGGCTATCCGATCGGTTTCAAATGAAAGACTTAGGAGATGCAACACATTCTTGGGATCAAGGTTTACCGAGATCGCAAGAAGAAAATGTTGAGCTTATCTCGGGCCTTACATTGATCTTGTGATTACTGTTTTAGTATGCGGACCGCCAAGAAAGGATTGCTACCTTCGGACATGGCGTTCCTTTATCTAAGACGCATCACCTATGACCGCAAAGGAGATAGAGGAAATGAGACAAGTTCCTTACGCTTTCGCCGTGGGAAGTCTCATGTACGCAATGCTATGCACGAGGCCCGATATCCGCTATGCGGTAGCATAGTAGCTAGATATCGATCTAACCTGGACAAGCTCATTGGATCAAGATAAAGCATATACTCAAGTACACGAAAAGGACTCGAGATTATAGGCTGGTTTACCATGAAGATAGTCTAATGCCTTTGGGTTATCTGAGACTGATTTCCAAGTGACCGTGATGAGAAAAAGTCAACCTCGGGCTATGTGTTTACCTTGGGAGGTGGAGCCGTATCTGGCGGAGTGCAAAGCGGCGATGCATTGCGGACTCTACCATGGAAGCCGAATATGTAGCCACTTGAGGCTTCTAAGGAGGTCAGATGGTTCAAGAACTACCTCATGGATCTAGATGTGGTACCGGTTTGCCCAAGAGTATCATAGTTTCTTGTGATAACTCGGTGCGATGGCAAACTCGAAGGAACCACGGACCCACAAGCGACCAAACACATAGAGAGAAAGTACCATGTCATACGAGAAATCGCCGAGGGGTGACGTCTTGATTGAAAAGATTGATACGACGGAAAATCTAGCGGATCCATTCACGAAGAGCTGCCGCATAAAAGTCTACGATGGACATGTTAGAGGACTTGGATTGCGCTTGATGGCACCCACTTAGAAAGGAAACTTTTGTATAAGTGGGAGAAGCAAAGTGATGGTTGTTTGTAATAGCTAGTAGAGACACATTGTATACTAAAAGTTTGCTTTAGTATAAGTGGGAGATTGTTGGATTTGTATCTTGAAAGCAGTTTGGTTGAGCTTGTATACAATGTTTCTGTTACCACTATTACAATCTCCTATCTCGAATTGAATACTTGATTGCATATATCGTGTCCCCTTATCTCATATATAAGTTAGATCATACGGTGTGTAGAAGATCACGAAGTCCGTATGGTTGGTCAAGCTTAATGAGATATAAAAGTTTCACACCGAGACAACTTAAGGACGAGTTGTCGGTTTAGGCTGCGAGATAGATAAGAAGTAACTTGACTTAGTTGCTTGTCTATGCCGGTGCGTCTCGACGTATTGAAGGATCACGGTGAGATGTGTTCTTCTTTCGACCGTCGTGAAGAACCAAGATCTCGGTGACTTACGATGATCTAAACCTCGATAAGGTATTAGGTGAGTATGAGTTGTCGACCATCACTTTGACTTGTTATGAGTGAGGGTTATATGTTCTAACCCAAGATTCTCCGCATCTTGGGTGGTGGCGATCTTGTGTGTCACGCTAGTTATCTCAGACGAGTCACCGTATCCGTTTAGGATGATGACGCCCCTTAAGGAGCTCAAAGGTTTATTGTACTAAACCCCGCGAGTTGAGTTAGCTCAAGTACAATAATAAGGTTGAGTGGTACTTCTTAAGGAAATGAAGTTATTAATCGTTTTAAGCGATCGATTGCTATAAATGATTAATGGACGCTCGATATCTTAAATACGAGGATTCGTAATATCTAAGTGCAAGCCCGACTCAACTTCGTAATAAAGGGTAAGTCAACATTCTTTCTCTAGTAGCATGATCGAATGTTTATAAATTAATTTATGTTACGGGTGAACATAAGATAATTAATTTATTTGAGGCCCATCTTTATTCCTTGCATTTGATCCCTGGGTTGGCCCATCCAGGCCCGTAGCCAAGGAAAATCGGCGCCCCCTTATGCTCCCAAAGGCAAGATTTTATTCTCTTTATCCCACAAGGATATTATTATATTTATGGTATATGCATAGATCCTTTCCATATAAGATTATGGTAATAATCCTGAGAGTATGGAAATAATCCTGAGAGTATGGAAATAATCCTAAGATTATGGTAATTTTCCATATAGGATTATGGTAATTTCCATATAGGATTATGGTAATTTCCATATGGGATTAAGGTAGTGCATTATAAATATAAGGTATGAGATAAAGTCTAGGTTAATGCTCACATAATTAACAAGAAATTTTCGGCCCCCTCATAGTGTTTGAGAGAGTATTTCGAAAATTGTGAAGTGAGAGCAAAGGGTGATTTTTCCGAAGCATTCTCCATAGATCGTCCTCACTCGACGTTGGAGATTGGGCAATCGGGATACAGTCCAGAAGGTCAAAGCACGAGTCCGATCCGTTCGATCCTTTCATCTCGTTCCATCGACCTCTTCAGATCCAAAGGTAAACACGTGAAAACCCCTACGTGTTGCGATTAATTATATAGACGCATGCTAGGTTTATAATCAATGTATGGTGAATTAAATATCCAAGATGGATCCTCGGGGCGAGGGCTAAACATATGTTTTCCCTACATTAACCTGCCTCGGAACCTCTGTGTAAAGCCACTCCGGCGTGTCGTCACGCCAGGTATACTCCCTCGGAGGGAGGTAAGGTCCTCTCGGGGCGGCTCCGTAAATGCAGAAGACATAACTAAGATGACTGATGAATCGCGGTAGGTCCGCGATCAAGTCATAGTCTCCGCCCACTCGGTAGATGTAATCACCGGACACTTCCCGGCCATAATCTTCCCAGTCATACGGAAGTCGGGTCAAGAGGCGCTTGACGCCATCGAAATCCTTCACACCATATACTCGTGCATCCCTCCAATGTCTGAGGTATTGCATCAAGAACTCTCCCAAGTCGTCGCCGTAACACATCCAATACTCCCGATAAACACGAACTACTTCCTCGGGCGTAGCGTGTGGTCCTAGCCTCCTCCTAGCAGTATACCGCATCTCCTCCATCTGCCACAGACAAAACTAGCGTAAGTCAACTAAACATTATCCGATAAACAGATAAGATACACTTAAACGCATCTGTTAAGCAGCTAGGATAAACCGGACAATCTATAAAGCAGATAAACAATCCAAACACATCTGATGAACAGATAAATGTTATCAGGAAATGTTTTCATGTACATCACACGTCGTAGCTCTCTTATTCTACTAGGAAACTTATTATCTAGCAGCGTTCTAAAGTCTATGTTATACTATAAGGTCTTTGTACTAAGTAAAACTCGAACTAAAATTCTGTAGACTCTCGTGAATTCTGGAGATAGAAACAGGGGTTCAGTCCTTCATAACAAATTAAGTTCAGTGTGTTACGAGTACGCAGGCGAAAACCGTGCGTAATTCAGAGTTCAGACGAAAGAGAACGAGCTAAAACAAAATCACTGCGCAATGCAGAAAAATTTCGCGCGCTCGCGCCAAGATTGTTGGCGATGCCGACACCGAGGTCGTGCATGCCGTTGCCGATACCGAGGTAGTACAAGCTACCACGGTCAATATATCGAAGTCGATGTTTTGGACTTCCGAAGTCAAAGTCGACGATCGCACATGCCGAAGTGGAAGTCGAAGTCGCACATGCCGAGGTCGAAGTCGAGGTCGAACATGCCGATGTCGAAGTCGAGGTCGAACATGCCGAGGTCAAAGTCGAGGTCGCACATGCCGAGGTCGAGGTCGAGTCACACATGCCAAGGTCGAAGTCAAGTTTGCACATGCCGAGATTGAAGTCGAGTTCGCACATGCCGAGATTGAAGATGAGTCGCACACGCCGAAGTCGTAGACGAGTCGCACATGCCGAAGTCGTAGTCGATGGCGTCAACGTCGTTCATTTCAAAAGTTGAGGTCCTAATCATCTTTCGCATTCGTCTTTTGCCTTCGAAGTTCGAGGCTATCGTTACTTTCGTTGTTCACGTCATTCTTTTTGTTCTTGTAAGGGAAAGAAGTTCGTACTTCTATGTTCCTTTGCAATATGTGATCATGCTTCTTATGTCATCTATGTTCTTCTTGTAATGTCATATCATTTGTCATAATCAATCTTGAAAATTGAAACTAAAGTTTCAAAGAATGAAAACACAGTTCATTCATACATGCATATTTCTTTGAATTCCAAAGAATCCATTATTTCAACATTGGCCATTTACGTTCGTTTCAGGCGTATTTATTCATTATACTGAAATCTTGAAATTTGAGCAATTGGATTATGAAAACTTGAAAGTTTTATCCAATTTCATAATATAACTTATTAAAGCATGTATTAATTGAATTTCAAATTCAACATTTCACTTGTGGCACATAATGCTCATTATCGAACATAGGTATTCATTTCAAACATGATCATCTTGCATGAACTTCGTTTCATTTCCAACATTAATCATATAGTCTTCCCAATCATTTGGATGACTTTTATTGATTTTAATGAAAATAAGTTTTGACAATTTCTTTCTCGTAACTTATTTTTCAATCGAACATCATAACATTTCTTTCCTTTTTCCTTCAAAAATGATTCCAATCTGGTTCATCATTAAACTCTTCATTTCGAGAATTTGAGAAGGAAATCATTTACCTCGTCCCGGTTGAGCTGGATGTGATGGAGTGTTGAGTATAGTCAGCTGATTTCTAGAAGTCTAGTGACTCAATCTAGACTCAACTTGAAAGAAGGTTTTGGATCAAAGAGCTAACCGCTCGATACCACTCTATAATGACCCCTTAATCCTAAAGATGTTAAAGAGGACTAATACTAGGAGCGATGGTGGGGTTTATGAAAGCCTAATTCAAGACATATAACAAGTAAAATAAGACGATTCAACCATTATATACATTAATAACATAATGTACAAGAAAGGCTAGCCAACAGATCCAAGAGAATACCAACGATCGAAGGACTTCAATCGTTAATATTCGAGACATAAGCATAATATTCAAAAGTAGACATTGTTCAAAACACAATGAAGGCATGTGAATACACGTATGATGACGTGTACCCAAGGTTTCTAACTTAACATTCAAAAGCGTTCGATTTCTCAACACCCTCCATCATCATCATCACACTCAACTGCACATTTAAAACAAACATGCGTATGAGTACAAGAATGCACTCGGTGGACTCATGCCAAAACATTTTATCGTATTTAAATTACATCGCCACATCATGGTAAGACATAAGGGTTTTGCTTGAAATGTCTTATGCTTACTAAATCATTTTCATCGCTTCATAAACATCATCGCCGCAAGCATTTTACTTGCATGTATGATCCATATCCTTATCCTTTTATCATAACTTTATAATTTAGCGTCGTAGAAGGAGGCCTCCTCTCGTCGTTGCGACCGCCGTGCATTGTCCTTACAGCCCCCAAATCACTATTTTCTTGTGTACACGTTAACCCTAGCGGTATAAGCCTTCCCAAGCATAGGATCCGAATTGATTCCATTCATAAGTTGGGAATGACCCAACAACATCCATTCATTCATGGATAGGATACATCATAAAACATAAACATTTTGGCGGGTAATTTCATAAACATTTTATCATCATTCTTTGATATAAGCATCGTAAATAAAATCATTTGTTCAAGATTTTATCATTTAAGAGTATAGTAAAGCCCACCGACTCCTTGATCGTCAAATTTTCGATTCTTCTTCTGCGTCAAGTCGTCAAACCTCCTTTCACACCTTTACGTAAAAACGATACGTTGGTCACGTTTTGAGATTTTCAAAGTTTAGAATAAACTTTGATAACTTATTCTAATATAATTTGAATTCCTTAACTAATTCAATACCGCTCAATCGCAGATTTTGAACTAAACATTTCTCGTGCTTGAGATATGTTCAACTATTTCATTTTAACCTTTTAGGTTAAACGCTTAACGATTTACACGTTTTTCGATCGCGAGGATTTCAATTATGAAATCTTTTCCCACTAATGAGATTTCCTTATATAAATAATCGTTTTACACGTGTTAGCGTATTTTTCAAGCGTATTTCATCGTTGATTTCAAAAGTCAACATTTTGACTTTTCTTTATTAATTTCTTTAAAATTTATATTTTAATATCTAAATTCAATATAATTCGATTTTCAATCGATTTCTTTTCATAAAGTCTTAATTCTCGATTTTTCACGCAAATCGATAAACTTCATAAATATTTTTCTTAAATATTAATTAACTTATTCTTTAAACATTATTTTTCATTTCTAACGTTATTTAATATAACGTTTCGTCATAAACATAGTATTCTATGTTTATAAAATTTCATAAATTCTTAATATGTCTAAATTAATTTCTAGACATATAATGTATTATTTTTCTTGATATTAAGGATTTAAAACCCTTAATATATATTTACAAGCTTTCGATTTTAAGCTTATATTTTCATTCTTCTTCCAAAAATTCTTCTAAATTCATATAGTGTACCATTTTATCATAGTATCACTAATATGCATTAATATTAACTATAGAAAAATTTGAACATTATTTATCCAAGCTCATAGGTCACGGTTATTTTCAAACTTTGTCCAATAAATTTTCTAAAATTCTAGTTAATTTATACAAGGTCCCAACATTAATTTATAACATATTTGTAACCTATAGTCCAACATATTTCATTTCTTCATCAATGTTTATATTGTTCAAGGTCACGGTTTCACCCAACATATATACTAACATTTTTATAAAATTCTAATTAAATTACACTATGCTTATATACTATAGTGTAGCAATATAACATCATAATATCATACTAGAAACAACTAAATCATGCTTAATAACCAACATGAAGCTCTCGGTTATTTTAAAATAAATTGAGCATTTCATCTTCAAAAATGCTAGTTAATTCATGTAATACATAATCAATGTCCTAGATCATCAATATGCCATTACATTTCTCAAACAAAAATTGTACATCAACCTAGCATTTTTTTCATGTATTTCGGTAATTTCAAAACCAAAGCATAGGATTTTTATAAATTTCCCAAAAATCACAATAGGCTCCTACTACATCATATATCATTATCATCATCAAATAAATTTTAACATGCTCAAATCAAATTTTAAACATAATATAGGCTCATAGTTAATCTTAATACACATTATTAATGAACAACTTTCATTGCTAGCATAATTTCCTACTTAAGATCACATGCTTAACATATAAATCTAACCATTAGAAATTTAAAAACTTAGGGTATAATCGAAGCTCGTTCGATATCTAACCTCTTTAACGGTTTGGATTTAATGTGCAAGGATTAAGTATCAAGCTTTGGCTAATTGAAACTCAAGAACACAAGGGTTTTCTTAGGAGGAAGCTCTCGGTTCTTTTTTTTTTCTTTTGGAGAGAGAATGAAATGTTTTTGGTTTAATGAAGTATGATATACTTAAGTAATTGAAGTTAAACACCTCACTTCTCTCACTCTCTCTCGGTCACTTTCTCACAAACACAAAGCAATTGGAAGCCTTTCTAATATCACTTGGTGAGTCATAGAGTATTACATCATCCATACTAACTATGTATAAAGTTTCATTGGATAAATCAAAATTAATACCTTGCCTTTGGGATCAATTGCCGTCGACCACCCTTGCAAGACACAAGGATTAAGTGGTGACTCACCGCCTTTATGTCATGGAAGTTAATACTATCTTACACAACTATTTCTTGAACAATTCAATCCTTTGAATTGGAGAAGCATAGTCGTCGTCCATATGATGTAAAAGAGAAAGAATTTTAATTCATTTCATCTTAATACATGTATAAGTCAATGTACACTCTATCCCAAATATATTTTCATCATCAAATTAGAGTTGTGTGTAAGCTTCTTTCTTCATTTGTGAACCAATATACACGGTTCTTCACCCATACACACACCACTTGATTTTTACTAGATTAATGTGTACAATATACCACTTGCATGATTTAAATCATAACATAGAAATCCTAATTTAAAACTTACGTAAAAGTGTTGCACACATTCAATAAGCACGGCATTTTCATTAGGCATTGGTATATATATTTTATTTTCATGCTATTTATAGATATATATCATAATATATGTTTTAGATGATAAATTATATCATAGAAAATTTATTGGTATCATTTCATGTGAAAACCCTAATTTTCAATTAGGGTTTTCAAAATTAGGCATTGTTCAAAAATTAACCCGTAATATTCTAGCATTGTTATAATGCTAAATAATAATCTAATTACATATAATAATCATAGGAATTTAAATACTATAATTCCTTGATCATTAATCTCATTTTTCTATTCATCTCTAAACGTTAACGTTTGAAACGCCTCAAAACGTTAACTATCGACTCATCTCAAAATGGTCGTAATAAAGTCATAATCACTTTATTAGATTATCCCATTTAATATGGAATTTAATTCTAAGCTTCGTTGCGTAGAAAATTTTACGAAATTTTAACTATCGATACTCAATCGACGTTAAAATTATACTGCCGAAACACTTTATAAGGTTCTATTCCTTAATTCAAAATTCTTTTGAATATAAAATAGGAATTCATTACTCTTTAATTAATCGAAATCATTATTCGATAAATTATTAATTCAATTATTTCGGCGTAACCCTAATTTACGAATTTAAATATCGTAATTAGGCCTTTAATTCTTCGGGATATTACACCTCCCTTGTGCATGTAATGGCCGACGGTTGTAGTTGATCAAGTGTAGGATTTCCAATTGTTTTGTTCAATGTGTTGTGTAAGTTGTGACATATTAATTGATGAGTCACAAAATAGATTAAAAAGCTCCCCTCTTGCATGAGAGCCGATGGCTATGCATATCAAAGCAAAGGAAATTTAATTGTTTCTTTCAAAATTGTGTAAGTGCATTTACTACTATACTAGATGATGACATATTCAAGTGGTGAGTCACAAATAAATAATTTTGTTTGTATTGTGAGGGAGAGAGCCGACGGCTCTTGATGATCCAAAGTGTAGAATTATTTTGTTTCTTTCAAAATATGTAAGTGTATTTACTAGGGGTGTAAGTGATGATGTATTCTTAGTGTGTCATCAATTAATTGTGTCTTGCAAATTGTTTAGTGAGAGAGAGCCGTGAGAATTGTAGGAAAAATGCTATGTATTTATTTCATTTTTACCTTAGTACTTAAGCCTTTTGATTAGACAAAACAACACACTTACCATTCCCAAACTTCAAACTACCGTGAGCAAAATAGAGAGAAAGTTTGAGAGTGTTCTTCATTTGTTCTTCACCAATCCTTGATATTAAATCCTTGTGCAATTAATCGACACCGGTAAAGAGGTTAGAAATTGAACCAGCTTCGATTATACGTTAGAATTTTAATTTTCCAACCGTTCGATTTTAAAATTATAAGCATATGTTCTTATGAGAAATTATGCTAGCATGTATTGTTGTTTATTAATTATGTTACACATGAAATATATGTTACATATTGATGATTTAAATTAAAGCCTAAGTATGTTATAATTATTTTATAATGATCGAAAATCTTAGGGTTTGATATGATGTTGGATTAATGTTATAGGTTAGTAATATAACTCATTGTGATTATTTGGAAATTTTTAAAAATCATATGCTATTATTTTTATTATTACCGAAAATGAAAGAAATGGTATGTTGAGGTACAAATTTTATTTAAGTGATATTATAGCATATTATTGATCTAGGACTTTGATTTAGTACCTTGTAAATTATTGGGAATTTTTAAAAATCATATGCTCTATGTTTGGTAATTACCGAAAATTATAGAAATTCATATGTTAATGTATAATCATTGTTTAAGTGATATCTTAGCATTTTATGGATCTAGAGCATAAATTAAGTGTTATGTAAATTTACTAGAATTTTTTTAGGAAATGTTTGGTACATGCTTGAAATTTTCGAAAGGCATATAGAGTGGGTACATGATATGTGAATTGATATTGATGAATATTTATATGTATTAATGATATAGAATGATGTTTAGGCCTTGTGTAAATTGATAAGAATTTTAGAAAATTGTTTGGTTATGTTTAGGTTGAAACCTCGAACTATAAGAATGGGATAGGTGATGCCCAAATTTTTTATAGTTAATGTTAATACATATTAATGATCCTATGATAATATAGTGTACTACATGAATTTAGAAGAATTTTTGGAAAAGTTTAAGAATTTTTAAGCTATAAGAATCGTGAGCTTGAATTGAGAATTAAGGGTTTTAAATCCTTTTTATCAAGAAAAATAATACATTATGTGCTTAGAATATAATTTAGATTAATTAAGAATTTATGGGATTTTATAAACATAGTATACTATGTTTACGGCGAAACGTTATATTAACGTTAAAAATGAAAAATAATGTATTATGTATAAGTTAATTCATATTAAAGAAAAATATTAATCAAGTTTATTGATTAGCGTGAAAAATCGAGAATTAGGGTTTTATGAAAAGAAATCGATTGAAAATCGATTTATATAGAAATTGGTTATAAAATACGTTAAGAAAAGTCAAAACGTTGACTTAAGATTAAACGTATTAAATACGTTGAGTAAATACACTAATACGTGTAAAACGTATTAATTTTATAAGAATATCTCAATTGTGAGAAAAGATTTCATAATTGAAATCATTTTATCAAAAGACGTTAGTATACGTTCAACGTTTAACCTAAATGGTTAATATGAGATCGTAGATCATATTACGTATCTATCGAAGTACGGGAAATATTTAATTAAGATACGCGTTGAAACGACGTATTAAAATTAGGTTGGGATTCGAGTTATTACTTTATAAGTTATCAAAGTTTATTTAAACTTTGAAAATCTCGAAAAACGTGACCAACGTACAGAAATAGTTTTTACGTAAAGGTTGGACGCGGACGTGACGAATTGACGTAGTAGGAAATCGAGTTAAGGCAATCTACAGTCCAGGTGGGCTTTACTCTACTCAAAAACATCAAATGTTTATCAAATGTTTTATTTACGATGCTTTATTCACAAGAAATGATGATGAAATGATTTATTTAATTACCTGCCCAAAATGTTTATGTTTTATGTATGTATCCTATCCATGCTCAAATTGTGAATGCTGTTGGGTAGCTCCCAACTTATGAAATGATTGATTTCGTATCCTTGTTAGTACCCGCAAGGATGATTGAGAATTCGTATCATGTGCCGGAGTGGCAAGGATTTTGTGCACTATTTTGTGACTGTGTGCTGAAAGGGTGCTCGGCCGATCACGGCGTCCGTGGGAGAAGGCCTCATCTACAGCGCAAGATGAATTTATGAGATGAGATAATGGAATTGTTGTGATGAATGGAAAGGGATATGGATCATACATACAAGGAGAATATGTCTGGCCAGACGAATATTTATGGAAAGTGACAGAAAATATTTAGTAAGCACGAGCATTTAAATTAAAACCTTGTGTGTTACTGTGATGGGGCAGTGTAATTTAAATTTGATAAAATATTTTGGCATGAGTTCACTGAGTGCACTCTTGTACTCAGCCCTGCATGTTTGTTTTTAAATGTGCAGGTTGAGCAGATGGTGGATGGAGGCGTGTTGAGTAGTCAGGCTCTTTTTGATGATAAAATGTTAGAAACCTTGAATGCACATCGTCATATGTGTATTCACATGCTTCTCCGCTGCGATAGAACGCTATGTTTATCTTTTGATGTTGACAGTTGAATCCCTCCAGATCAGTGAATCTTTTGTTAAGAATTTGTAGGCCCCTTTCAATATGTAAATTATGTGTGTCTTATACTTGGTGGTTAAAACTCCTTAATTTACTTGATGTTTGTTCCAGACGTCTTCGATAAACTCTCTTTAATATTCCCTGATTTATGTTCCAACTATTAGTCCTTGTTAATCCGTCCTTAGGATTAGAAGGCTGTTACACAATATGACATTGTTCGGCGTTTCTTTAAAATCCTTCCGCCCTTCAGTCATTATCTTAACTCGTATTCTATTTTAATTTTTCATCCTTTTTTCTTTTCGTTTATTGCCCCTTTTTCTTCAGTCAAACGTAATCGTGAGTGTGGCAATACGGCTCATGATTGATCTTGGCCTCTCGACTATTTCTACCTTCTTTTTCTTATAGGGATATATCGTAACTTAGACCGAGTCTTTACAACTTAAGGCATTAGATATTACGTTAGCCTTTTGTAGGTAATAATTTATACCACAGTCGTAATCTTTAATTGATTCGAGCCATCTTTTCTATCTCATATTTCAGTCTCTTTGCTCGAAGAAATATTTCAAACTTTTGTAATTTGTGAAGGATTCACAATTCATTCCATATGAGTGATGTCTCCAAAACTTTAGTACGTATACTAATGCTACTATTTCAAATCATGAGTTGGGTAATTCTATTCATGTGGTCTAAGTCATTGTGATGCATAAGCTAGTATTCTTCTTACATTAATACATGACCTTAAATTTATTTGTCTATGTGAATTTGATTTCCTTTTGGGGTAGTTGTATTATCGGCCTTACTATCTTAAGAGAATTCTCAATGGATTTCTAATAGTAGCCAATTAACCCAAGTAATCCTGATCTCATTTTGGGTTGTTGACAATTTCCTTTTTGGCATTGCTTTACTCCTTGCCAGATCCACTTTGATTCCTTCTAAAGACACTATGTGCCTAAGGAATATTAATTCTGTAAGCCAAAATTCTCATTGGCTAAACTTGGCATAAATCTGTTTGACTCAAAATGTCCGTAAGACAGTCCTTCACTGTTCTTTATGTTCTTTCTCATTCTGCGAATAGATAGGAATATCATTCTTAGAGATTAAGACAATTTGTTTAAGTACGTGTGGAACACTCGATTTTTGAGATTCATGAACAGGGCTGGTGCATTAGTTAGTCCGAATGACCTAACTATTATCTCATAATGGCCATATCTTATTCGAAAAAAAAAATTGTTTTCGTATACCAGATACCATTCTATAAAACCATGTAACATATACTATCAAAATGCCTCAATGAGGACTTTCCATACATCAATTACGAGGATCAGTCCTTCAAGCCGACTAATTATATGGCGTCTTGTTCTATTTACACCAAAATTTTGACACCACTTCAACATATTAACAAAAGGATATTAACAAACTACATTTATATTATACATTCTAACCATACCATCTATAACATGATCCATTATCTACATATAAGTCTCATATTACCCTAAGATTCTATGTCTTCGAGTGCCCTTCGTCAGAATCGTATTCCTCACTTGGACATTTGTCTGTCTCTAGGTACTCTCTTGCCTCATATATCCGACGATCTATTTCTTTTAAAGAGCCAGGGGTCACACTACTCTCTATCTCTTCTTCGATACCAGAAGTTTGTGTTGTTTTTATCACAAAGTAAGGTTGAGTTGGTAGCGGTAGTTCCCCTAATCCTCGAGGGCGGTAAGATCCTGTCCTTTGGCCATTTTGATCTCTTTCAGGTATAATCGGTGAACAGGGGCGTGGGGCGCCCGGAACATTAGGGTACAACCATTCTTTTGTTTTATGCTGTGTAACTTGCCTAGGATCAGGACAAGTGCTCATAGGTTCTTATCCATACGCGTCATATATATACTTGAGCCGGTTTACAAATCCTGGTAAATCTGCCCAAACCTTGGAATTTTCTACATGGAGAATATACTCTCTTGATACCTCTTTTGCAAAATTCTGCCAGTCTGTCGGCAAACAACAGATAAGTCGCTGGATACCATCCTCATCCGTCACTCCATAGTTACGAGCATCCATCCAAAGGTGCAAAAATTCCATCAAAACTGTCCTAAATCCGTGCCTAGTTTATAATAAAAGAGCTGATATTCCCGTGTGAGCTCTAGGCTTGTAGGCCTTGTGATTAATCTTTTACCCGTAATACTTCCTTTTCCTGCCATCTGTAAACAGATAGTTCTAGATAAGCCAGACTTACTAAGACAATAAAGGAAATTTAAACGAGAAGGATTTCCTAAAGGACTAAACACTTTAAGCCATAAACTTGTAACCAACTTACAACACAACTCATAAACATTTATCTTATTCCTCATTTAGCATTTTACACCTCCATTCGTATATTGCTCTAGATTAATTCACGTAGACAAAAGTGGATACTAATATCCCGTCGCGTAGAATTTCAAATGAAGAGACTATGCTCATGTCACTAATCACATGAGTGACATTCGTTTACCATGGCTTCCATTTCTAAAATCATATCTACGTTCCACATAGATATTATGGTTCAGATTATTTGTTAGAATCTTAAGCGATCCTAAGCCCAATTCCATATTTGAGCAACACGTGCGGCAGCCATAATTCTCTCTATAAGTGGAGAGATTTTCATCTCTTGACTCGTTTGTTCTGAATTAAGTCCTATCGTTTCTAGGCATGCTTGTGCGACGTTAGAAAGTGAAGCACCTATATCGAACAAAATATTATAGGTATGTTAAAAAGTTTTTCTCATACCTATCAGGCCTTCCTGAGTTTTGTTCGTTCTGTCTTCGGTGTAGATTACAGGCTCTAGCCTGCAGTGTTCCCGTCTGTTCAAGAAAACACTTATCTTATTTATCATTGTCCTTGCCCTTGTGGCATCATGTTTCCTTGCCATGGCTTCTTGTTACCTTATTCACCATATTCTTCTCAGGTGTCAGTACAATTATAACTTTATCAATTTCATTTTGTGGTTAGGTCTACATTAACCTATCCTCTGATATTGATATCTCGATAATTAAATCTTATCGTAGAGTTCGTGATGTATCTGACACTATCATTCGTTCTTGATCCAGTATGAATGATTCAGTTTCCTTTTTCTCTTTATCAATCTTAGGGATATACCTCTTATATATCCTTACCTTAAATTCTTTCCAAGAGAAATACTTATACTGGTATTTAGCGCCATCATTTGTAATATCTTTTTAGGATATACATCATTTACCTTTATTTCTCTTGATTGATTAAATATTTTCATATAGGATAATATCCCTTGTCCACTAGGGACGTATTATACTTTTGCATTGACGTCAAATATCTTTACCATTTTCCCGACATGCAATGATTGCTTTATTTCAATGTCGGAGATACTTAATATTCCATTTTATTGATCGTCACAAAATTATGGGGAATAATCTTTCCAATTAGATTCACTTTAAGATCCTTCCATGTGAATCTTTTCATTTGTTCTCTTGGATGTATTCCCTTTGCAAAGTCTATAGAAGCTATCTTGTTTGATAATTACTAAGGCACTCAAGACGAACATTTTATGTCTATATAACTTAAAGTACTACGATTCATTTTAAATAACCAATCTACTTCTTAATCCGCTCCTTTACTTTAAGGGATTTGCCTTACTTATCGAGGTCATATTGTTTCTGACGCTTATATCACATTGTGGGCTATCTCATAAGCATATAGCTCATAATTTCTTCTGCTATCCTTAACTTAGGTCCATTTTTTTTTTAGCATGGTATCTGAAAATCATATTACTTTCATTATACTTTGGTTCTCACATTCAGGATTAGAACCGTCATTGTGGTCATATTGCTTGGTAAGATAGTACATTGGTACACCATAACTTAAGTTCCAAGCATAAGCGTCTCATATTACCATGTCTCGACTTTGAAGATATTTTCTCCATTCTTGATTTAAATGTTAGGGTTATCCTAGCTATTCACTTATCTCAATGATTATGATTCCTCAATCTCATTATCATTGGTTTAACCAAGTCTCAGTTACCTGGAATCGATTATGCTCAAGCATAATCCCATTGATTGAGGTATAAAGCGAGAGATTTATTAACTGAGATGCTATCATTTCTTTATATATATATATCCTTTGAAAAGAATATCGTGCATCTCCATTCTTTAGACATTTCCAACCTACTATCGAGGTTTTAAGGACAACCAACTATCTTAAAGATAAGTTGTAATATCTCTTGTTATGACATAATAAGGGAAAATTATATCCCATGGATATCATATACTTTTCTTTACTTTTACTCTTGCATTCAATGCTAAAGAGTATCTCATTCATAACTTTATTATCATAACAGTCACATGGAGGTATAACTTCACTGTTATCGGTATTTGAAAAGCCCATCAAGGGTTATTGCATCGATGTGCATCATAGGGGACAATATATCTCGTCTCATCGAGATCTTGTTTACATCATCATAACTTCTTGATGTCTATCACTTTACTGATCTGAACTTTTAGGTGACCAAAATAAGTCAACCTATATCATACCTGATGTTTATCACTTTACTAATTCGAACTTAAGTGACAAGGTAAGTCAACCTTCATCATACTTATTGGTTTCAAGGATTGAAGAAAATTCATCATGACAACTTACAAGAGGTATGGATTCACAATTCAAAATGACAAATTCAACAGTTTGAATCCATATGTTCTTTGAACTGAATAATTGAGATCTAGGGTCCGAAGACCAGAATGAAGACTACTGAGATTTCTTTGGTCATATGGGCTGTCCAGACCCGTCAAAAATATTTTCTCAGTCACATAAGGGCTTGGTTTCAAAAGAACACTTTATAAATCTTTGGGTTATAAATTTCTTTCAGAAAAAGTGAGAAACTCAAGTGATTCCTCAATTGGAACTAGGTCATAGAGTTAAACTCAATGACAGAAATTGGGTAATGAATAGAATTTGAAACCTTATATAACTCATATTAGGTTATCATAGGTTGTAAGGTTTATCGACATACTACCCTACATCCCGAACTTTACTTATCTCATTAAACTCAATTCTCGATTTATCTCTTCAACAATTTTCTACCACATCGTGGTCTCTTATTTTGTGAAAATTCACGATACTTGCATCAATCGATTCTTTGATCACATTTCCATTTCGTTTCTAACGAAAAAGTCATAGTCGATTTGGAGTTCCGTCGCGCGTGAACATTCAAATAAAAAGACTATACTCATGTCACTTATCGCATAGTGACATTTATCATCTTGACATCATGTCCATTTTTCTTCTCGTCTTTCGATTTAAAATTTTCATTTCGATCTCGCTTTTACTCTTAGGATTGAATAAAATTTTCATAATTCATCTTTCTATGTTCTTTCGCAAAAGGGATCATGCGTCTTAATCAGTCTACGTTCTTTTGGGATATCATGCTCATCATCATAACCAACTTTGAGATTTGAAATAGAATTTTAAATATTCATAACATAGCTCGTTTATACGCATGCATTTCTTTGAATTTCAAGAATTCAACATATCATATTTGACATATCGATGTCCTTTTTCGAGCATCTTCAAACATCAATAACATAACTTTGTTCATAATAATGAATCTTCATTGAATTCCATGAATTCAAACATTTCACTTTTGACAAATCTTTGTCAAAGCTTTCTCATATCATTGTCATCATTTTTCTCATATCTCATTTCTTTTCGTAACTTGTAACATCATATCAATCATCTTTCATAACATTCATTCTCAACCTTCTTCATAACTTTATTTCTTTTGAAACATCACTTCTATTCTCCTTTCACTTTCAAACTTTTCATTTCAAAACTTTTGAGAAAGAGTCATTTACCTCATTCCGGCTGAGCTTGATGTGATGGAGTGTTGAGCATAGTCAGCTGATCTTTAGAAGCCTAGTGACTCAATCTAGACTTAACTTTTAAAAGAGGTTTTGGACTCAAAGAGCGAACTACTCTGATACCACTTTGTAACAGCCCTTTAATCCTAAGTACGGATTAACAGGAACTATTACTTTGAACATGAATTAATAAACAGAAAGACCATCCAACATTGAACTGTAATACATATATCAAGAATACTTTTGGACTTCATTACATAACTTATGTTCTTGCAGCGGAAAACATGTGATATGTTCATATGACGATGAACAATTGTAACAGCCCCTAAATCCTAAGTACGATTTAGCAGGGCTAATACTTGGAATAATAATCAAGGGTGCTTTAATCAATATATATATACAAGAACTCATATATTCTGGACGTATTCAACTAACAACATCATAAAATAAATTAGTTCAATTGCAGCGGAAAAACGTGTGAATACACATATGACGATGTGTATTCAAGGTTTCTAATGTATATCGCATTCAAAAGGGGTTCCGACTGCTCCGACACATCTCCATCCATCATCTGCTCAACCTGCACATTTAAAACAAACATGCGGCGAGTACAAGATTGCACTCGATGGGCTCATGCCAAAATAATTTATCACATTTGAATTACTCGCCCATCACAAGAATACACGAGGTTTTAATTTGAAATAGTCGTGCTTACAAAATATTTTCTTTCATTTTCCATAAAGATTGTCTGGCCAGACATTTTCCATGTATGTATGATCCATATCCACCACAATAATCATTCACAACACCTCCTACTTGAGAGGAGGCCTCCTCTCACAGACGCCGTGACCGCCGAGCACCCTTTCAAAGACACAAATACAAAATAATCGATGCACAAAATACAGTGCCATCTCAAGACAGATACTGAATTCTCCATCATCCTTGGGGTACTTCCAAGAATACGAATTCAAGCATGTCATAAAGTGGGAGCTACCCAACATTATGCATCAACAATCATGGATTGGATACATACACAAAACATAAATATTTTGGGCAGGTAATTAAATAAATCAGTTCATAAATATTTGCTTGCAATAAAGCATCATAAATAAATCATTTGGTAAATTCTATCAGTTTGAGTATAGTAAAGCCCACCTTTACTTTTGAACTTCGAATTTCGATACGCGTGTTCTCCTCTGGTTGCGTGTGAGCCTTCACGTCCCACCTTTACGCAAAAATTTACGTTTAGCACGTTGGCACGCTTTTCGAGATTTTCAAAGTTCATTCAACTTTGATAAATAATAATAATTCAAAGTTTTAATAAACTTTAATACGTCGTTTCAACGCGTATTTCAATAAAAATAATTCTCGTATTTCGAGAGAGACGTAATATGATCTACAGTCTCAATTTAACCTTTTAGGTTAAATAATTAACGTATAATAACGTTATTCAATAAAATGATTTCAATTATGAAATCTTTTCTCACAATTGAGATATTCTAATAAAAGTAACACGTTTTTCACGTATTAACGTATTTAACGAACGTATCTCGTACGTCAATTTCGAAAGTCAACCATTTTGACTTTTCTTTATAAATCCTTAATCAAACACATTTTAATGAATAAATTCAATATAAATCGATTTTCAATCGACTTCTTTTCATAAAACTTTAATCCTCGATTTTTCACGTAAATCGATAAATTTGATTAATATTTTCTTTCAATATTAATCTTTTAATACATTAAGCATTATTTATGCTTTTAACGTTATTTAATATAACGTTTCTTCTTAAACATAATATTCTATGTTTAATAATTCTCAAAATTTCAATTATGTCTAATATAATTTTTAGACATATAATAAATTATTAATCTTGATTAAAAGGATTTAATATCCTTTATTCTCCAACTAATAGTTTTCGGCCCTTTTCTTAAAATTTCTCAAACTTCTTCCAAAAATTCTTCTAAATTCATATAGTGTACTATATTATCATAGGTTCACTAATATGAATTAACATTAGCTATAGAAAAATTGAACATCAATTTCCTATACCTTATAGTTTTCGGTTATTTCTCAAATATACCCAAACAAATTTCTAAATTTCTAATTAAACTACACAATGCCTAAACATTGATCTATATCATTAATCTAGCATAATATCCAACATTTTCAATTCACATATCAACAAACCAATCCATATAGCTCTCGGTTTTTAAACAACAAATAACCCAACATTCTTGTAAAATCCCTACAAATTCACATAGTCCATAATCAATACCCTAGATCACTAATATGCTATCATATCATTTAAATAAAATTTGTACATCAATCTTATATTTCTTAAGTATTTTCGGTAATTCCAAATAATTAGCATAAAATTTTCAAAAATTTCCAATAAATCACAATGAGCTCTATTATCATCATATAACATTTATTCATCAACAAAATGAACATTATAAATTTCGAGCATTACTATAAAAATTCAAAGCATGCTTAACTTTTAATTAATACATAACATATGATTAATCTTAATAATATAAACATTATTATCAAACAACACATCATGCTAGCAACATTCCTCACATTTTTCATTAATAACATATGCATACATATATAAATCAAACGGTTGGAATTCGAAAATTTTAACGTATATAGGAAGCTCGTTAAATACCTAGCATTTTAACCGTTGTCGATTTTTGGTGTAAAGGATTTATGTATCAATGGTTTGGGGTTTAAAAAGAAGAACACACTAAGTTTTTTTCCTTTTCAAAGCTTACGGCAGTGTTGTTTGTGAAATAAAGAGATGTTTCTATGTTTTAAATATCTAATTGCTTTGCACACAAAAGCTAAGGAATTAAAATTGATTACCACACCTATTTAAAGCCTACAATTCTCACGGCAGACACACATCACAAAAGCAAGTCTTTTGTTTTCTTTGTGACTCATTCTTACACACTAGTAAATGCATTTACTAGACCAAAATAAATTGAAGCAAAATCCCTTAAGTTAATCACTAAAAGGACGTCGGTCATTACACCCACAATTTGCAAGAAAATTTTTGTGACTCATCAATGTTATGTCATCACTTACACACCATTTACTACACATGTAGATATATATCCTACACTCTATCCCAAATATATCAATCATCAATTTAGAGTAGTAACAAAGCTTCTTACTTTACTTCTTAGTCAATATAGACGGCACACACACACAAAAGCATCCACTTGATTTCCAATTTAAATTACTTGGTTAGAGTGCAAATGATCCCACTTGAATCAATTAATTACACAATATGCAAAGATACAACTAAAACTCACGCAAATAATTTGCTACAAACTTGTTCACGGCATTATTCCATTTAAAAGGCCAAAACTTGATTTTCATGCCATTATTAGGTATATATCATAATATATATCCTAGATGATAAATTATATCATAGGAAAATTTATTGGAATTAATCCATAGGTGAAAAACCCTAATTCTCGATTTAGGGTTTTCGAGAATCTTGAATAATCAAAAATATCATTCCAAAATTTTCTAGCATTAATTCAATGCTAAATAATATTCTAATTATATAAAACAATCATAGGAATTTAAATATCATAATTCCTTGATCATTAGACTTGATTTTCAAGTCATCTCTTAACGTTAACGTTTGCAACGTCTCAAAACGTTAAATATCGACTCATCTCAAAATGGTCGTAATAAAGTCGTAATCACTTTATTAAATTATTCCAATAATAATGGAATTTAATTCTAAGCTCAAACACTTAGAAAATATCACGAAATTTCAATTATCGATACGTAATCGACGTTGAAATTATACTGTTGAAATACGTTATATAATCGTATTTATCAATTCACAATCATTTGTGAATAAAATATAGGAATTTATTATTCCAAAATAATCGAAATCATTATTCGATATTTTAATAATTCGATTATCGAGACAAAACCCTAATTTACGATTTTTATTATCGTAATTGGGCTTTTAATCATTCGGGGTATTACAACAATCAAGGTATTAACTTTCAGCGACAAAGATCCCTATTGCTCAACACTGCTCCATCGCATCACCAGCTCAACCTGCACATTTAAAAACAAATATGCAGGGCTGAGTACAAGAATGCACTCAGTGGACTTATGACAAAAACATTTTATCCTTTTTAAATTACACTGCCCCATCATGGTAAGACACAAGGGTTTTATTTGAAAGGCCTTGTGCTTACTAAAACATTTCATCATTTTCATAAATCGTCGCTTGGCTCAAGCATTTTCCTTGTATGTATGATCCATATCCCTTTCCTTTCTCATATAACATCATCATTTACGCCGTAGAAGGAGGCCTCCTTGTACGTCGCTGTGATCGGCCGCGCATTGTCCTTACGGCCCCCAGTCACCATTAAGTGTACACGTTAACCCTAGCCAGGAATTGACCCTCCGGCATAGGATCCGATATCGATTTTCATTCATAAGTTGGGAGCGACCCAACAACATTCATCATTCATTCATGGATAGGATACATACATAAAATCATAAACATTTGGGCAGGTAATTTCATAACATCATTTCATCATCATTTCTCAAAGAGAAAGCATCATAAATACTTTTCATTTCAAAGAAAGCATCGTAAATAAATCATTTGTCATTTTGAGTAAAAGAAAAGCCCACCTGGTACGTAAGCTTTCTACACAGACTTTCCTTAACGTCAACGATCACGTCGCGCCCCACCTTTACGTAAGAAGTTAATTTAGTAAGTCGGTCACGTTTGTCAAGAACGTCAAAGTCTAATAAGCTTCGATAACCTTCGTAAAATAATACCTCGCATCTTTTAACTAACTTAGTACGTCTTTTTATCGAATATCTTAACTTATAACGTTTCGTACTTCGATAAAGACGAAATATGATTTATGACCTCATATTAGTCCTTTCAATCAAACATCGAACTTATACTCACGCCTTTCGATAAAATGATTTCAATTATGAAAAAGTCTCTCATAAAAGAGATATTCTTATATTTCTAATACGCCTTACACGTATTAGTATCTTTGTTCAACGTATATCATATTTCTAATAGACGTACAACATAACATAGTTCATGTACTAACGTATTTCATACGTTTTGACCTTAGTCAACAATTTTGACTTTTATTAATATATATTTCGAATTTATAGACATATATGTCTATCAATACATATAAATCGATTTTCAATCATATTATCATACGTCTCAATTCTTCACGTTAATCAATAATCATACTTGAATTTATTCTTAAGTATGACCTAACTTGTACAATACATACCATTTTTCACATCTTACGTCACATAACGTAACGTTTCATCATATACTTAGTATTCCTTATTTTAAAATCACATAAATTCATAGTATGTCTAAAACATATTTTTAGGACATAATATGTGATTATACATGATAAAATAATTTTAAAACCTTAACTTTCATATTTAATAACCTTCGGCCCTTTTTAAATTTTTTTCAAGATTTTACCAAAATTTCTTATAAATTCACATATCATACTTTATCAACATAGGATCAATAATATGTAATAATATTGATCATAGAAAAATTGTACATTACATAATTTTACTACATGGCTTTCGGTCACTTTAATAACTGTAGCAAACATTTTTCAAAATTCCAATTAAATCACACAACACATAATTAACATCATATATCATTACTATAACATAATTTTCATCATATACAACTCATACTTCAACATATCTTAGAAACCCTAAGTTTTCGAAACATTGACTTAGGTCCAACTAATTTTTCAAAATTCCAATAAATTCATCCAACATTATATTATGAATCTACAACATTAATATGCTATAATATCATTTAAATATTCAACATACATCAACATATTATTTTCCATATATTTTCGGTAATTCAAACAATATAGGTTAATGTTTTCCAAAAATTCTACATAAATTCATATAAGCTTATTTAATACCATAGATCATTAATCCATGCTCAAATCAACATTTAAAAATCATTCTCATCAAGATATAAACATCATAGTTTTCGGTCATTTCATATCATTTTCATACATGTTCAACTTTGTACTAAATTCATAATATAAGCTCATAATCATCATATAAACATATTTAATAAACATCATAACATTATAACATAGTTTTCGAATTTTTCGACATAAAAATCACAAGGGCATAACTTGAGATCTAATGGTTGGATTTCAAAAATTTAAGCATGTATAGAAAGCTTGGAAGATATCTAACCTTTTGATCGGTGTCGATTTTCGACGACGAACGTTTTCTACCCTAGATCTAAGAATGAAATTGAAGAAAACCCTCTTTCTTTTTCTCTCCCTCCCTTTCGGTTCTTTTGTTCAAATGAAAGAGAGAAATAAAGCTTATCTCATTAAAAGGATAAATCCACTTGCACTCACACAAAATATCCATCCTAATGTAATTTACCTTCTATTTTGCCATGGAGTATTTTCGGTCACCTTAGGTGTATATGAGACAAAAATTTATTTTCTTACATCATACACTATTATTACTCCTTATCACATAATTATTACACCTCACACATAACTTTCAATAATTTCACAAGTTGCACACTTTATTTATTTTTCAAAGTATGGTTCGGCTATTTCATAGGATAACTACACTTAGTTGTGTATTTTTAATGATTCACCTTATTACACATCATATTATATCATATAAGAATTAATTATATGAAAATTTCCAAAATCAATTGTCATTATCATCAAATAATGAAATTTCAAACTTTAGTACACATATGTACATGTGTTCGGCCATCTCATAGTGTAGGAAAAAATTTGTATTTTTTTTTCATGCTTCAATACATCACTTTATCTCATAATCAATATATATCACTTTCATTCTCAATTATCAAATAATTAAGAAAATCATCACATTATTTTATGTACATAGGTGTCGACAACTTCATAGAGATAGAAGAGAAAATTCCTTTTGTCTTATACTATATTTCATGAGTCATATGTGTCATTATCAAGCATAATTCATTAATAATACTTTAGGTAAAATATCATTTTGAAAAGTCAAAATTATACACTTGATATTTAGTTGAGTTCACACTTGTTCACACACATTTTATCCTTCAAAATTTTCGGTCATCATATATCATAGGGGATGATATTTTTATTTTATGTGCTAAATACAAGAATTTAATGTCACTTTCATAGACATCATTTTCATAAATAAAAGCATTGAATTTTTCCACTTTCTTCATCATTTTAGTCACACATTTCGGCCCTTATGGATGAAATTTCATCCACTTGCATAATATATCAAAAACACTTCATCTTATCCTTAAACATATCTTATGAACCTAATTATAGCAACACATCATCAATTGGATAGGTATTAAATTCATTTCACACTATATGTTCACATTTTCGAAACATATAGCAAAATATGTTACACATTTATTCTCTTGTAACAAATAGCTAATATATAGTTATTTGACATATTATAAGTCCTAGATGATGAATTTAATCATAGAAAAATAATTAGAACAATTCTATGACACCAACCCTAATTTTCGAAAATTAGGGTTTTCGAAAATAGGCTCATTTATTCAATCTTTATTCCTTAATTCTCTAGCATTATTTCAATGATAAATAATGCTCTTATTACATAAAATAATCATAGGAATTTAAATAATATAATTCCTCTATCGTTTGACTAAGTTCTCGAATCATTTCTAAATGTTGACGTTCAAAACGTCTCAAAACGACACTAATCGTATCATCTCCAAAATGTTCGTAATAAAGTGACATTCACTTTATTCATTCATTTCGTTAATAAGGAAATTTAGTTCTAAGCTTCGTCGCTTAGAAAATATCGTATGAGTAACTATCGACATTTAATCGACGTTAGAATGATACTTTCGAAGGAATAATATAAATTATATTCCTTAATTCACTAATCATTAGTGAATACTATATACGAATCTTCGTATCATAAATAATCGAAATCAATATTCGATAAATTATTATTTCAATTATTGAGACGAAACCTTAATTTACGATTTTTATTATCGTAATTAGGCTTTAAAACTTCGGGGTATTACATTATTATTATCACATCAAAAGGATTGAATGTTGCAAACTTATGTTCTCTATTATGATACATGTAAGTTCTATTTATTTCTTAATTTATTTGATATATATATATATATATATATATATATATATATATATATATATATGGAGTGGATCAATGAAACCATCTTTTTGCGAACTCTGCGAACCATGCATAAGGCGTTGAAGATGATGCACAAAAGCGGTATAAAGTTGTATAACGAAAACTTTCTAAAATTATTTTGTTGTTGAACAATTTTAGAAAGTTTTCGTTATGCACAACTTTATACCGCTTTGTGCATCATCTTCAACGCCTTATCATGGTTCTCAAGTTCTCAAAAAGATGAGTTCTCACCGATCCAACCCATATATATATATATATATATATAAATATATATATATATAATACCGGATTTTGGACATTAAAATTTTGAAAATAAGGAGTATTACGATGAAAACGAAAATGAAAATGGACATCGATTGTAATACCCCGATTATTTAAACGCCTAATTACGATATTAACTTCGTAAATTAGAGTATTATTATGATAATTTGATTATTAAAATATCGAATAATGGTTTCGATTATTGTTGGAATAATAAATTTCTATGATTTATTCACAAATGAATGTGAATTTAGAAATACGAATATGTGACGTATTTTAACAGTATAATTTCAACGTCGATTACGTATCGATAATTGAAATCTCGTAATGTTTTCTAAGTTTTAAGCTTAGAATTTAATTCCATTATTATTGGAATGATTTAATAAAGTGATTACGACTTTATTACGACCATTTAGAGATGAGTCGATATTTAACGTTTTGAAACGTTTCAAACGTTAACGTTTAGAGATGACTTGAGAATCAAGTCTAACGATCAAGGAATTATGATATTTAAATTCCTATGATTATTTTATATAATTAGAATATTATTTAGCATTGAAATAATGCTAGAAAATTTTGGAATTATATTTTTGATTGTTTAAGATTCTCGAAAACCCTAAAACGAGAATTAGACTATGGATTAATTCCGATAAATTTTCCTATGATATAATTTATCATCTAAAACATATATTATGATATATATTTATTATTAGCATGAAAAATCAAAGTTTAGCACTTAAGATTTAAGAGTGCCATGAACATTTATTGTGTGCAACAAGTTACGCCAATTTTTGTATTAGAATTACAATGTTATGAGATTGAATGATTAAGTGGGATATTTTTAGCACACAAACCAAGTATATTAATGAGGGAATCAATTAAAGGTTTGTTGATTTGTAAAGTGCCGTGAATATGGACTTTTGAGGAAAGAATAAAAATTGGAACTCCTTTGTGAATTGGTAATGACCGTGTAGTTTGCTTCTCTTTATTAATAGTAAGAGTATGACAATACTACACACAAAACAAGTAGATTAAAAGTAGGAACAAATGAAAGGCTTGATCAATGGATTAGGACCGTGTGATATGCTTGGGATTGAAGAAAGAAGAGTTTTGTGAACTCTTGTATGATGATGTATTTACATATGGGAATGTGTATGACTTTAGCAAGGTGTAAGACATTTATTAAAAATGTTCCTCTTTGTACACAAGAGAGAGAGAGCCGACGGCTTCTCTACACAAAAGCAATGGAGATATTTCTTTGATTTGTTCAAAATGGTGTAAGAAATATTTACTTTCATGAGGTATGCATGGGTGAGTCATAAAGCTTGGAAAGGCTCCCAATTGCTTTGTGAGAGAGTGAGATGAACGAGAGAGAAAAAGGTTTGGTATCAAATTATTAATTCATTTTGCTTAAGTAAAGTGTTACACAAAAAGCAAGCCATTACTCTTCTTCCAAACTTGAATACCGAGAGCTCTAAGGGAGAAAAAGCTTGTGAGTTCATCTCATTTCCATAGCCAAAGCTTGATATTAAAACCTTGCACATTAAATCAAAGCCGTTAAAAAGGTTAGAAATCGAATAAGCTTCGATTGTACACTAAGATCTTAATTTTTCAACGGTTTGATTTATATGTTAAGCATGTATTATGAGCATGATTTTAATTATGAAATTATGCTAAGAATGATATTTTGTTTATTAATGATGTGTATTAATATGAAATGGAAGCATGTAGCATGTTTATTTTGATATTAAAAATGCTAAGAATTTATTTCATAGGTACCGAAAATTTTCTTGAGGATTTAAGAATGGATTTATGATACATGAGGTTATAGAAGCCTATAGTGATTTATTGGGAAAATTTATAAAAATCCTATGCTATGTTTTCATTATTACCGAAAATGGTCAAGGATGATAAGTTATTGTATAATTTTATTAGGAAATGTTTTAGCATATTGTTGATCTAGAGTATAAATTATGTGCTTTTGGAAATTAGTAGAATTTTTGTAAATATATACCTATTTTTACCCATATGGCCGAGAGCTATGAAGCTTGAATTAAGCATGATTATGTTGATTCTAGTATGATATTATGATGATATAGTGCTATACTATAGTATTTAAGCATAGTGTAATTTGATTGGAATTTTATAAAAATGTTTGGTTTGAGTTGGGACAAAACCGTGACCTTGAACATTAATTCATTAATGTAGAAATTTCGTATATTGGACTTTAGGTTATAATTATGTTATAAATTAATGTTGGGGCCTTATATAATTTAATTAGAATTTTAGGAAATTATTTGATAATTATTGGGAATTTTTGAGACCTATATAGTGATATAGGTGAAGTTCCAAAATTTTCTATAATGATATTAATACATATTAACGATCATAGTGTAAAATAATACACTATATGAATTTAGAGGAATTTTTGGAATAAGTTTGGAAATTATAGCTCATAACCGTGAGCTTTAGTGATGAAAATAAGGAATTTTAATTCCTTTTTAATCAAGATTAATAATTTATTATATGTCTAAAAATTATATTAGACATAACTGAAATTTTGAGAATTATTAAACATAGAATATTATGTTTAAGATTTAAACGTTATATTAAATAACGTTAAAAGCATAAATAATGCTTAATGTATTAAAAGATTAATATTGAAAGAAAATATTAATCAAATTTATCGATTTACGTGAAAAATCGAGGATTAAAGTTTTATGAAAAGTCGATTGAAAATCGATTTATATTAATTTATTCATTAAAATGTGTTTGATTAAGGATTTATAAAGAAAAGTCAAAATGGTTGACTTTCAAAATCGACGTCATTTAGATACGTTCGTTAAATACGTTAATACGTGAAAAACGTGTTACTTTTATTAGAATATCTCAATTGTGAGAAAAGATTTCATAATTGAAATCATTTTATTGAATAACGTTATTATACGTTAATTATTTAACCTAAAAGGTTAAATTGAGACTGTAGATCATATTACGTCTCTCTCGAAATACGAGAATTATTTTTATTGAAATACGCGTAGAAACGACGTATAAAGTTTATTAGAACTTCGAATTATTATTCTATTTATCAAAGTTGAATGAACTTTGAAAATCTCGAAAAGCGTGCCAACGTGCTAAACGTAAAATTTTGCGTAAAGGTGGGACGTGAAGGCTCACACGCAACCAGAGGAGAGCACGCGTATCGAAAATCAAAGTTTAAAAGTAAAGGTGGGCTTTACTATACTTAAACTGATAGAATTTACCAAATGATTTATTTATGATGCTTTATTGCAAGCAAATATTTATGAACTGATTTATTTAATTACCTGCCCAAAATGTTTATGTTTTATGTATGTATCCAATCCATGATTGTTGATGCATAATGTTGGGTAGCTCCCACTTTATGACATGCTTGAATTCAGATTCGGAAGTACCCCAAGGATGATGGAGAATTCGTATCTGTCTTTGAGATGGCTCGGATTTTGTGCATCGATTATTTTGTGATGTGTCTTTGAAAGGGTGCTCACCGGTCACGACGTCTGTGAGAGGAGGCCTCCTCTCAGTGGGAATTATTGTTGAATGAATTATTGTGGTGGATATGGATCATACATACATGGAAAATGTCCGCCGTATTTAATCTTTATGGAAAATGAAAGAAAATATTTAGTAAGCACGAGTATTTCAAATTAAAACCTCGTGTTATTCGTGATGAAGCGAGTAATTCAAATGTGATAAATTATTTTGGCATGAGCCATCGAGTGCAATCTTGTATATATATTGGATAATGTTTCCTTAATTATTATTCCAGTATTAGCCACGCTAAATCGTACTTTGGATTTAGGGGTCATTACAAAGTGGTATCGAGCGGTTTCTTTGAATCCAAAACCCCATTTCAAAATTTAGTCTAGATTGAGTCACTAGACTTCTAGAGGTCACCGACACCGCCGACACTCCATCACATCAAGCTCAACTGGAAAAGGTAAATTATTTTCTCATCATTAAAAGAAAGTTTGAAATTATGAATTTGAATTGTGTGTCGATAGAACATTATCGACCAATGATTTGGTGTCGATAGAACATTATCGACAAATGATTTGGTGTCGATAGAACATTATCGACAAATGATTTATGAATTTGATTTGTTGTCGATAGAACATTATCGACAAATGAAATGAAAAAGGTTGTAAATAACCATGATTTATTGATTGATTGAAATTTTTTTCGCAAGAAATGCGTTTTTTTAAAACGAACTATGTTCGTCATATTGAAATTTTATTCTGGAATTCTCCATATTGTTTTGATTAATGACTATTGTCATCCCAAATGAAGTTATGAGAATTGATAATGAAAGTCGTTGGCTCGCCACTAATGTATGATAATGTCATACGAGAATGTATGGACAAATTTTGGGGATAAAACGTTTGAATTCATGTTGTCACAGCCCCACAATCCTAAGTACGGGTTAGCAGGGACTATAACTGTAAACATGGATAAACAAACATGGAGACTCTCTTCAATAAAAAGCGTAGTACATACGACAAGTATGTTCTTGGACTTTAGTACATAATTTAAGTTCTAGCAGCGGAAGACATGTGATATGTACATATGACGATGTACTATCAAGGTATAAACTTTTCAGCGACAACAGTCCTAATGCTCAACACTGCTCCATCCATCATCTGCTCAACCTGCACATTTAAAAACAAACATGCAGGGCTGAGTACAAGAATGCACTCAGTGGACTCATGCCAAAACATTTTATCTTTTGAAGATTACACTGCCACATCACGGTAAGACACAAGGGTTTTAGTTGAAATGCCTTGTGCTTACTAAAATATTTTCATCATTTCTCAAAATCATCGCCTGGCCAGGCATTTTTCTGGTGTGTATGATCCGTATCCCTTATCATCATTTCATCATATCATCATAGTCGAAAGTCGTGAGGGAGGCCTCCCTCTACGACCCCGTGACCGGCCGTGAATTGTCCTTACAGCACACAGTCACCTTAGGTGTACACGTTAATCCTAGCCAGGTATTGTCCTTCCGGCATAGGATCCGATATCGATTTCATTCATAAGTTGGGAGGGACCCAACACATTCATAACATTCATATCATTCATATCATTCATTTCGGATAGGATACATACACAAAACATAAACATTTTTGGCAGGTAATCAAGTAAACATTTTATCAACAGCTGAAATAAGCATCATAAATAAATATTTCAAAAGCATTTTATTTTTGAGTAGAGTAAAGCCCACCTGGACTGTAGATTGCCTTAATCCCATTTCTTGGACTGTAAGTCCTAGCTTAGCCTATCTATTCCTGGCCTTGAAGTTTTGGAGCTGGAAAAAAATCCATTGGGTCTTAGAACCCATATTTCTATTTTAGTGTATATCATGGTATGATATACACTCAATTGACCATGTGGTAGCACCTAGTCAAATATTTCACGTTAAGGTATGCTTTCGTGAAAATATCGTATCATGATGTTTTATCATAATTCGTACATCTTATAATACTCTATCGTACCTTGCGACATAACATAATGAATGTATCGATTAGTAGCATGTTAGTCACATAAGGCATACTTCACATAGGGGTTTCCAACACTTAGTCAAATTTCAAGTGTTTTTAATTTCAGCAAAAACAGCTTGAAACAACCCAAGTGACGTACTTTGACGACCCATAACTCTCGATTCAGAATACGTATGGTCGCACAAAGATACATTCTGGAAACCTCTAAACATGTACTACAAGTTCTAAGAAGGAATTAAATCCAAAAGAGTCGTGGTTCTGAAGATATAGGGTCTCAAAGTGGGCAACTCAAACTGACTTCTATACTTAGAAAATTTTTCAGAAGTTTCAGTTTTAGCTTAACGAAGAGGGTTTTTGAGGCTCGTAACTTTTGACTCGCAATGCCAAAATGGCTGCAGGCTACCAATTTAGAAACCTTGTAACAAGTACTACATATGTCATGAAGACCATACTGGAAAATATCTAACTCATCGAGAAATACATAAGTCCAAAGTTGACTAGTTGAAAATGGACAGTTTCCAGTAGGTGACTTTGGGTCGATGAAAGGTATACCTATAAAACTTGGTTTGGTATCAAACTTTCCAGATCATAACTAGACATGGTGAGGAACATTTCTTATGAAGAAACCCAAGTCCAAATCGGACTACAAATGGCTTGAACACCTCACGTAAAAGTCATACTCGAACAGCCTATTAACATAGAAATTTTCTAAGGCAGTTTGTCCAAAAAGGCTTACTGAAATGCGTCAACTTTAAAAATTCACCGTGAGTTCATTATAAGGAATATGGAAATGAATTCAATCATATTGAAAAGCCACTTAAGTCTAGTTTTATCCAGAAAAAGCCTCACTCAATGATTCACAATAGATTGGGAGATAAAAATGTTTTACCACAAGCTATCACTCCCGTGACAGTTTTGTGCAGTTAACTTGTAAAATCTGGAATAAATAGTAAAACTTTTTATAAAATTCTGAAAATTTACATATATCTTCTAGACATGCTGAATTATGTTTCTGATAAATGTCAGAGTTTTATCATTATCCAAACTTAAAACGAAAGCCACGGATTATGGGTGATGAACACGGCGATTTCACAGATTTGCGCGATGCTTTCGAAAAATACGATTAAAATAGCAAATCATGTTGGATGGCCTTGAAATTTTACAGAGGCATATTAGACACATATATGTTCAACATATTAAAAATTCACAATCATCGGATCACTGTAACTTAGTCTATAAATTTTATAAAGTCACTGTTCGTCCAGATCAACAACATGCAATCATATAAACACACAATATAAGTGTTTTGCTACTCATGCATGTATGATTTGGCCATGGTACACGAATTGAGATGTATGGATGTCTACCTTAGGAATGACTTTAGCCAGAGGTCGAGGGGGATGCAACGAAGCTTGTGGCTTGGGTCGAGCTCTGGTCCTTGGCCATGTCTTCGCATTGCCGAGTGATAGTGAGATGAGAGAGGCGAGAAAGAGTGGTGTGGGAAGGAAGATGACTGCAAATCTCACATTTGGGGGCTGAGTTTCTTCAGTTTGGAGAGGGGAGGGGACGACTGAAAATGGTGTAGGGGTGGGGTGGTTGTTTATGGGTGACATTTGTCACCCATGGTTCATGCATATGGACAACACACATGCACACCTCTTCACACACACTCACATACACGATGCACACATATATATCTGATTTTAATTGCTTAGTTAGGTTATAATTAATCACATTGTCATATAGTAGATACATGCAATAGGAAAATCAACAACACACTTTGTTACACCTTCAAGGGTTTTCGGCTATTACACATAAACCATATGTCAAATTTTTATTTTCCATGCCCAACATTGATATATGTTATCACATATAGTTTAGATGATAAGTAATATCATAGGATAAATTAATGGCATCATTTTATGCGATAAAAATCGAGTTCGAAAATTAGGGTTTTCAAACGCTTGAAAAATTGGTCACTCTCAATTCTTGTTGATCTAGCATTGATTTAATGCTTAATAATACTGTAATTACATTTACTAATCATAGGAAATTAATTCCTATAATTTCTTGATCGATTAAAACGCTGCTTCATCTCAAAACGTTAACGCTTGAAAACGCGTTGCAAAACGTTCATTATCGACTCATCTCGAAATGGTCGTAATAAAATGGTAATCACTTTATTAAATTATTCCATTTATAATGGAATTTAATTCTAAGCTTAATTGCTTAGAGAATATCATGAATTTTAACTATCGATACGTGATCGACGTTAAAATAATACCGTCGATATACTTCATATACTTTTATTTCTTAATTCACAATTCTCCGTGAATATAAAATAGAATTCATTCCTTCAGAATAATCGAAATCATTATTCGATATCATCCGATTGAATATCTCGGTGAAAACTCTAATTTACGGGTTTTAAATACCGTAACTAGGCATTTAAATCTGCGGGGTGTTACATCCTACCCCCCTTAAAAGAAATTTCGTCCCGAAATTTGCATACCTCATAAAGTATGGGTATCTTAACATCATAACATCATAACTTTCTATGTGCTGTTCTTTCGTCCATGGTTCTTCCATTGGACTTTCATTATAAGACCCAAACTTGCTTCTTTAATCGTTGAATCGTACGATCAAATTAGTCGTAGATTTTCATCATAACTCATCTGAGTCAAAGGTCACGTCATCATATTGTTTTTCGTGAATTGGGTCATTTTCGTATTTCCTTAACTGCGACACGAGGAAAACATTTCGTACTTTCCCCCAGATGTGGTGGAAGTACCAAGCTATAGGCTACTAGGCCTATCATTGTTAGGAGCTCGTAAGGTCCTATAGAACGTGGTCTCAACATTCTTGTATCTAAACTTATAATTTCTCTAGATGGAGAAATTTTAAGAAACTTTAATTCCGCATTTAAAATGCAGTTCAAAATTACGCGTATCAGTGTAAGACTTTTGTTTGTCCTTAGCTTTTCTTATTCTTTGTCTTATTGGTCAGATATCTTAGTCGTTTCCCTTACGATGTCGGGACTTGATACCTTTGCTCACCCACTTTGTTACAATAAAGTGGTGGCCAATATTTCTTTTCGCAATACGCCTCATAAGGCTACATTGATCGTTATTTGGTAGCTATGGTCGTACGTAAGCTTACCAAGTGGTACAATACGTTCTCACTTATATCTTTGGTTTAACATTAATGCTCTTTCGTATGCTTAAACGTTTGGATTGTTCTTTCTGCTTGTCTATCCGTCCGTGAGTATATGTTATTGTTCAATCTCGTGTCTAACTCCTTTTGTGAGTTAGTTCAAAATCTAGGGGTACTCTTGAAGTCTCTATCTGAACTGATAGGTTTTGGTACTCCTTGTAAATATAAAATTTCCTTTTTGTATAACTGAGTTAACTTATTGGATCTATGAGTCATCTGAATAGACAGAGACAAAACATAATTGGCGAGTCAATCCGCTACTAGCCATATAGTAGTGCGACTTCTTTATGACTTTGGTAAAATCTGTCATACGATCTATTTCTATATCATTCTATTTTCATTCGTAGTTCTAGAGATTATACTCTTTATAAGGCCTTTGATACAATGCCTTTACTTATTGGTAACCGAGACACTGCTCGACAATATGATTATATCTTATCTCATTCCTTCTTATCTAACCTTTCTCATAATTCACAATGTCACTTAATAATGCCTGGTTGGGCGGTATGAGAAGGATCGTGAAATTCACTCTTGGTTTCATTTCTAAGCTTATTATTGCTTGGAAATATATGTATATCTCTCTCTTAGACAATATAACATCGCCTAGCGCTCCTTAAAATATCCTTTAGCTCTTCATTCCTTATTTTAATTTGTATTCTATTCCATCTTCATTTTCTTTTAGTCATATTTCACCTTGGTTGTGAGGGTACCACTTACGCTCGTCTTTGATTTCCGACTATTCTTGTTCTCGTTTTCTTAATCTTTCGATGAGTTTTCCTTTTCTATAAGGACATACCATGATTCGATCAATTTTTATATCTTAGGCACTAGATTCTACATTAACCTTCCTTAGGTGATTATTTATCACAATTATAATCTTTTACCGATTCGAGCCACCTTTTCTATCCTCAGATCCAAGTTTCTTTGCTCGATGAATAACTTCAACTTTGTGAATTGTGAAGGGTTCTTAACTTATTGTTATAGGAGTGATGTCCTCGCGACTTTGGTATTTATATTACTGTCACTATCAGAGGTAATAGATTTTGGCATTCCGTGAAGTCGTATAATTTCCTTTGCATACAGCTGGACTTACTTGTCAAATCCATAAGTACTTTGAATTGGTAGGAAGTGAGCACTCTTGGTGAGTCTATTAACAATTACCCATATGGCGGTGTTCCCTCTTTTTGATTTGGGTAAGTTCGTAACGAAGTCCATCGTTATTTCATCCCATTTCCACTCGGGTATTTCCAACGGTCAGAACTTTCCGTATGGACGTTGGTGTAACACTTTCATCTGCGGCAAACAAGGCGGTGTTCTACTAAAGAAGCTATGTCTCGTTTCATGCCTTCCCACCAAAATTTTCTTCGTGTCTTGGTACATCTTAGTACTATCTCGGTGGGCGGTGTAGGGTGTATCGTGAGCCTCACTCATTAATTCATTTTGAAGTTTTGCGTCGCCTAGAACGCATATTCTTCCTTCAAACAATAAGGCGTTGTTCGACGCCTCCCGGAAGTTCTTAAATCCTCCAAATTTACCCTTTCTCGGATCTTTTCTAACTTTTCCTCCATCCTTTGTCTCTCGACCCATCCTTTTCTTAAATCGATTCGCCACTATTTCAAGTCATGAGTTGGGAAATTCGCTCATGTGGCCTAAGTCATTGTGACACATAAGTTATTATTTATCTCATATTAATACATAGCCTTACTTTTATTAACTCGTGAGAATTTTGACTCTATTTTGGGGTAACTATCTTATTGGTCTTGTTACCTTAGAGTTCTTAATGGATCTCTAATAGTAGTTAATCAATCTATAAAATCGATCTTATTTTAGGTTATTGACCTCTTTCATCTTTAATTGTTTTGTCCTTTGTCGATCTACATTGTTTTCTTCTAAAGACACTATGTGCCCAAGAATATTTCTCTTTAAGTCGAAATTTACAACCGTATTGCAAAATTTTGCCTGCTCAAAAAAGTCGTAAGACGACCCTTCGATTTTCTTTATGTTCTTTCTCGTCCTTTGAATAAATAAGAACATCATCCATGAGGATTGAGATAAAAATTTCGAGGTATGTGTGAAAGACTCGATTTTTTAGGTTCATGAATGTATCGGTGCATTGGTTAGTCCGAATGGCGTAACTATTATCTCATAGTAACCATATCTTATTCGAACAATTCATTTCCGTATTTGGATACTATTCTTCAAGGCCATATAATATTACCTCATAATGCCTCGGTCGGACTTTTCATACATTACTTACGGGGTCGGTCTACCGAAATGACCGATTACAAGACGCCCAGCTCTTTTACACTCAAAACTTTGACACTTCTTCACCATATTCATAAACTCTTCCAACTATGTTTATTTTACATATTATAATCACATCATTTTCATCATAAACCATTATTTACATATAAGTCTCATAGGATCCAAGATTCTAGGTCTCGAGTGACCTTCGTCGAGTCGCACTCTCCTTAGAAACTTGTCTTTCTCCAAGCACGTTTTGTTTCATAATTCGATGATTATTCTCTTCGAGAGCCGAGGTGCAGCTGCTCCTGTTTCTTCTTCAATACCATAAGTTGGTGTTACTTTTATCCGAAAGTATGGTTGGGTTGGTAGCGGTAATTCTCCTAATCATGCGAGGCGATAAGATTTTGTCCTTTGCCATTCTCGCCTTTTTCGGTACCATTGATGGCACGGGACGTGGGACGGCGTTTGGAACCTCATGGTACAACCATTCCTTTATGCCGTGCTGTGTAACTTGCCGAGGTTCAGGACAAGTACTCGTAGGTGTCGTTCCCTACGCATTATATGTATGCTTAAACTTGTTGATAAATCCTGGTAAGTCTGTCTGGACTTTGGAATTTTCTCATGGAGAAATTATTCTTTTGATACTTTTTGTAAAAATTTCTCCGATCTGTTGGGCCGATGATACGTCGTTGGGTACCATCCTCATTTGACACCCTATAGTTACGAGCATCCAGTTCGAGGTGTAAAATTTCTTCAAACTGCTCAATCCATGCCTAGTTCATAATAAAAGAGCCGATATGCTCGTGTGAGTTATAACCTTGTAGCCTTGGGGTTAACTCTTACCCGTTAAACTCTCTTTTCTTGTCATCCAGAACGGATATTTTAGATAAATCCGACTTAATTTAAGCAATGGAGGGGATTTCTAAACAAGAAGGATCTCTTAAAGAATTATACACTTTAAGACATATATAACCTGTAGACTACTTGTGACACGACTCATGACACTTATCTTAATACTCATTTTACGTTTTACATCTTCAGTTGTATGTTGCCTTAAAGATATTCGCATAGGCGAACAGTGGGTACTGATATTCTGTCATGTAAAACCCCTAACGAAAAGGCTAGGCCCAGGTCACTAATCACATGAATGACAACCATTTCCGAAACTTCTTGTCTCTAAAATTATATCTACGTTCCACATAGATATAATGATCCAAATCATCGATAGCACTTTAGGCGATTCTAGGTTCAATTCGAGCTCGAGCAACATTTGCGATGGTCAAAATTCTCGATAGGTAAGGGGATTTTCATTTCTTGATTCGCTTACCACGAGTTGGGTTCTATCGCTTCACGATACTTGTGCGATGTCAAAAAGCGAAGCACCTAAATTGAACAAGATCTTACGGTGTATTCGAGAAATTTTCCTCACACCTATCCTCGCCTTTTGGTTCTGTTTGATCTGTTTTCGGTGCTGTATAGGCTTTGGTCAACGGTCTTTCCATTTATTCAAGTAAACATCTATTTCATATGTCCTTGTCCTTTCCATCGGGACATCATGTTCCTTGCTATGGCCTTCGTTGTCTCATTCATCGTATACTTCTCGGTATCCTTATCGTTAGCTTTTACCAATAGCATTCGTGGTTAGGTCTACATCAACCTATCATTTGATATTGATATTTTCAATAATGAAATCTTATCGTAGAGATCGTCGTGTTTACGTCACTATCATTCATTCTTAATCCAAGATGAATGATTTAATTCCCTTTTCACTTTATCGATCTTAGGAATATATTTCATATGTATTCTTACTTTAAACTCTTTCCGGAGAAATCCTTGTCGGCATTTAGTGCCATCGTTTGTAATATCCCTTTTGGATATACGTCATTTCTTCTTAGTCTTTTATTGATTTATCATGAAATTTCGCATAAGATAAAATCCTTTGTCCACTAGGGACGTATTATACTTCTGCCTTGACGTCAAATATCTTTACTATTTCCTCGACATTCAATGATTTCTTCATTTCCATGTCAGAGATACTTAACACCTCACTTTATTGATCGACACAAAAATATGGGGTAAGATTTACAATTAGGTCCACCTTAAGATCCTTCCATGTGAATCTTTTCCGTGTTCTCTTGGATGTATTTCCTTTGCAAGATCTATAGAAACTATCTTGCTTGTTAACTATTAAGTTACACAAGACAAGCGTTTTGTGTCATTATAACTTAGGGTATTAAGATTCATTTCAAAACAATGAATCTGTTTCTTAATCCGTTTCTTTACTTCCAAGGAGTTACCTTACTTATCGAAGTCATAACATCTCTGAAACTTATGTCATATCATGAACTATCTAATTGTATAGCTCGTAATTTCTTTTGCTATTTTTGACTTTTGTCCATTTTCTTGAGCATGGTATCTGAAAGTAATCTTACTTTCTTTATACTTTGGTTTCCACTTTCAGGACTAAAACCGTTATCATCGTCATATGGCTCGGTAGGGTAGTACATTCGTACTCCATAACTTAAATTCTAAGCATCTTATTTCCATGTCTTGGCCTCTGAGTTATTCCTCCATACTTAGTTCACAAATTAGGGCTATCCTCGTCGTTCACACAATCTTGAGGATTATGATTCCTCAATCTCATTATCTTTTGTTTAACTAAGTTTTAATTACTCGGAATCGATTATGCTCAAACATAATCTTATTGATTTAGGTATAAGGCGAAAGATTTATTTTCTGGAATGCTATTACTTCTTTATATATATATATTCTTTGAAAAGAATATCTTTCATGCATCTTCATTCTTTTAAACATGTCTAACCTACTAGCGAGGTTTCAAGGATATCCAACTATCTTAAAGATAAGTTGTAACCGCTCTCGTCATGACATAATAAGGGAAATTCGATATCATATACTTTTCTTTACTTTTACTCTTTGCATTCAATGCTAAAGAGTATCTTATTCATAACTTTGTTATCATAACAGTCGTATGATGGTATAACTTCACTGTTATCAATCTTTGTAAAGCCCATCAAAGGTCATCACATCCGTGTGTATCATAGGGAAAATAAATATCTCGTCTCATCGAGATTTTCTTTACATAATTTTTTGATGTCTATCACTTTACTGATCTGAAACTTTTAGGTGACTGAGATAAGTCAACCTATTTCATGCCCGACATCTATCGCTTTACTAATTTGCTCTTAGGTGACAAAGTAAGTCAACTTTCATCTTACTTGATGGTTTCAAGAATCAAGGAGAAATTATCACGATTACCTACAAAAGGTACTGTCTCATCCATCAAGATAACATCTTTTCAATGATTGAATCGATATGTTCCTCGGATCAATAAATGGGGCTCTAGGTCCAAGACCGAATGACGACTCTTGAGATTTCTTTGTTCATATGGGTGGCGGACCCGTCACAATTATATTCTCGATCACACAAGGATTTGGGTTCAAATGACACTTTGTAAATTTTTGAGTTGGAAGTTTTCTTGAAGAAGTGAGAAACTCGAATGATTTCTCAATTGGAACTAGGTCATAGAGTTAAACTCAACGATGAAATTGGGTAACTAATAGAATTTTGAAAACTCATATACCCGTAATAGGTCATTAATAAAGGTTCTCATGTGTCGTGGCTCCACCGGTATTATCGAAATCTTACTTTCTTTATAAAATTCTAAGGTCCGATCACACTATAACGTTCTTACTCTATACAGATCATAGATCTAACTTCAACTGATTCTCGTGAATTCTGGAGTAGGAATCAGGGATTTGGTCCTTCATAAGAAATGAAGTACAGTGCATTAGGAGCACGTAGACGAAAACCGTACGTAAATCGGAGTTCACACGACCGAGAACGAGTCAAAACAGAATCACTGCGCAGTGCAGGAAAATTTACACGCGTTCGCGCCGAGGTCATAAGCGATGCCGACACCAAGGTCGTGCATGCCGTTACCGATGCCGAGGTAGTATAGAATATTACCGACACCGAGGTCAGACAAATTACCCCAGTCGATATGTCAAAGGCGGTGTTATAAATGCCGATTTCGAAGTCGACAGTCGCACATGCCGATGTTGAAGTCGAGGTCGTACATGTCGAGGTCGAACAATTTCGTATAAATCCTTTGCTTTTCTTCACTCAAGATGGAATGAAATTCTCAAATCCATCGTTACTCTTGTTCTTGTAATGGAAGGAAGTTCTTACTTCTATGTTCTTTCGTAAAAAGTGATCATGCTTCTTAAAAAGTCTACGTTCTGTTGAACTAGCATGCTCATCATCATAATCAACCTTGAGGTTTGAAGTAAAACTTCAAATATTCATACGTAGCTCATCTTTACGCATGTGCTTCGTCGAATTTCAAGAATTCAATATATCGTTTTTGACAAATCAATGTCCAATCTCAATCATTTTAAAACATGAATAATCATAACTTTGTTCATAATAATGAACCCTTATCGAATTTCAGGAATTCAAACGTTTCATCTTTAGCGATCATGCCAAAACTTTCTCATATCATTGTCATCATCTTTCTTATATCTTCCTTCTTTCATAACTTTCTTGACAAATCATTTGTCACAACATTCATTCTCAACCTTTCTCATAGCTTTCATTTCACTTGATAAAATTTTGTTTTACTTTCAAACTTTTCGCTTTCAATTCGAGAAAATAATTTCATAAACATTCATCTGGCCAGGCTAATTTTCAAAGCTTTGGAAAAAAAGTCATTTACCTCATTTCGGTTGAGCTTGATGTGATGGAGTGTTGAGCATTGTCAGCTGATCTCTAGAAGTCTAATGACTCAATCTAGACTTATCCTTAAAGAAGATCTTGGGTTCAAGAGCGAACCGCTCTGATACCACTCTGTCACAGCCCCACAATCCTAAGTACGGGTTAGCAGGGACTATAACTGTAAACATGGATAAACAAACATAGAGACTCTCTTCAATAAAAAGCGTAGTACATACGACAAGTATGTTCTTGGACTTTAGTACATAATTTAAGTTCTAGCAGCGGAAGACATGTGATATGTACATATGACGATGTACTATCAAGGTATAAACTTTTCAATGACAACAATTCTAATGCTCAACACCGCCCATCCATCATCTCGCTCAACTCGCACATTTAAAACAAACATGCGGTCGAGTACAAGAATGCACTCAGTGGACTCATGCCAAAACATTTTATCTTTTGAAGATTACACTGCCACATCACGGTAAGACACAAGGGTTTTAGTTGAAATGCCTTGTGCTTACTAAAATATTTTCATCATTTCTCAAAATCATCGCCGGCGGGCATTTTTCCGGTGTGTATGATCCGTATCCCTTATCATCATTTCATCATATCATCATAGTCGAAAGTCGTGAGGAGGCCTCCTCTGCGACCCCGTGACCGCCGTGAATTGTCCTTACAAAGACACAAATCACCTTAGGTGTACACGTTAATCCTAGCTGTATTGTCCTTCCAAGATAGGATCCGATATCGATTTCATTCATAAGTTGGGAGGGACCCAACACATTCATAACATTCATATCATTCATATCATTCATTTCGGATAGGATACATACACAAAACATAAACATTTTGGCGTGTAATCAAGTAAACATTTTATCAACAAATGAAATAAGCATCATAAATAAATATTTCAAAAGCATTTTATTTTTGAGTAGAGTAAAGCCCACCGGACCAGATCGCCTTTAATCCCATTTCTTGACCGTAAGTCCTAGCTAGCCTATCTATTCCTCGGCCTCAAGTTTTGGAGCTGGAAAAAATCCATTGGGTCTTAGAACCCATATTTCTATTTTAGTGTATATCATGGTATGATATACACTCAATTGACCATGTGGTAGACTCTAGTCAAATATTTCACGTTAAGGTATGCTTTCGTGAAAATATCGTATCATGATGTTTTATCATAATTGCACATCTTATAATACTCTATCGCACTTGCGACATAACATAATGAATGTATCGATTAGTAGCATGTTAGTCACATAAGGCATACTTCACATAGGGTTTCCAACACTTAGTCAAATTTCAAGTGTTTTTAATTTCAGCAAAACAGCTTGAAACAACCCAAGTGACGTGCTTTGACGACCCATAACTCTCGATTCAGAATACGTATGGTCGCAAAAGATACATTCTGGAAACCTCTAAACATGTACTACAAGTTCTAAGAAGGAATTAAATCCAAAAGAGTCGTGGTTCTGAAGATATAGGGTCTCAAAGTGGGCAACTCAAACTGACTTCTATACTTAGAAAATTTTTCAGAAGTTTCAGTTTTAGCTTAACGACGAGGGGTTTTGCGAGGCTCGTAACTTTTGACTCGCAATGCCAAAATGGCTGCAGGCTACCAATTTAGAAACCTTGTAACAAGTACTACATATGTCATGAAGACCATACTGGAAAATATCTAACTCATCGAGAAATACATAAGTCCAAAGTTGACTAGTTGAAAATGGACAGTTTCAGTAGGTGACTTTGGGTCGATGAAAGGTATACCTATAAAACTTGGTTTGGTATCAAACTTTCCACATCATAACTAGACATGGTGAGGAACATTTCTTATGAAGAAACCCAAGTCCAAATCGGACTACAAATGGCTTGAACACCTCACGTAAAAGTCATACTCGAACAGCCTATTAACATAGAAATTTTCTAAGGCAGTTTGTCCAAAAAGGCTTACTGAAATACGTCAACTTTAAAAATTCACCGTGAGTTCATTATAAGGAATCTGGAAATGAATTCAATCATATTGAAAAGCCACTTAAGTCTAGTTTTATCCAGAAAAAGCCTCACTCAATGATTCACAATAGATTGGGAGATAAAAATGTTTTACCACAAGCTATCACTCCCGTGACAGTTTTGTGCAGTTAACTTGTAAAATCTGGAATAAATAGTAAAAATTTTTAGAAAATTCTGAAAATTTACATACATCTTCTAGACATGCTGAATTATGTTTCTGATAAATTTCAGAGTTTTATCATTATCCAAACTTAAAACGAATGCCACGGATTATGGGTGATGAACACGGCGATTTCACAGATTTGCGCGATGCTTTCAAAAATACGATTAAAATAGCAAATCATGTTGGATGGCCTTGAAATTTTACAGAGGCATATTAGACACATATAAGTTCAACATATTAAAATTCACAATCATCGGATCACTGTAACTTAGTCTATAAATTTTATAAAGTCACTGTTCGTCCAGATCAACAACATGCAATCATATAAACACACAATATAAGTGTTTTGCTACTCATGCATGTATGATTTGGCCATGGTACACGAATTGAGATGTATGGATGTCTACCTTAGGAATGACTTTAGCCAGAGGTCGAGGGGGATGCAACGAAGCTTGTGGCTTGGGTCGAGCTCTGGTCCTTGGCCATGTCTTCGCATTGCCGAGTGATAGTGAGATGAGAGAGGCGAGAAAGAGTGGTGTGGGAAGGAAGATGACTGCAAATCTCACATTTGGGGCTGAGTTTCTTCAGTTTGGAGAGGGAGGGACGACTGAAAATGGTGTAGGGTGGGGTGGTTGTTTATGGGTGACATTTGTCACCCATGGTTCATGCATATGGACAACACACATGCACACCTCTTCACACACACTCACATACACGATGCACACACATATATATCTGATTTTAATTGCTTAGTTAGGTTATAATTAATCACATTGTCATATAGTAGATACATGCAATAGGAAAAATCAACAACACACTTTGTTACACCTTCAAGGGTTTTCGGCTATTACACATAAACCATATGTCAAATTTTTATTTTCCATGCCCAACATTGATATATGTTATCACATATAGTTTAGATGATAAGTAATATCATAGGATAAATTAATGGCATCATTTTATGCGATAAAAATCGAGTTCGAAAATTAGGGTTTTCAAACGTTTGAAAAATTGGTCACTCTCAATTCTTGTTGATCTAGCATTGATTTAATGCTTAATAATACTGTAATTACATTTACTAATCATAGGAAATTAATTCCTATAATTTCTTGATCGATTAAAACGCTTTTCGTTTCATCTCAAAACGTTAACGTTTGAAAACGTTGCAAAACGTTCATTATCGACTCATCTCGAAATGGTCGTAATAAAATGGTAATCACTTTATTAAATTATTCCATTTATAATGGAATTTAATTCTAAGCTTAATTGCTTAGAGAATATCATGAATTTTAACTATCGATACGTGATCGACGTTAAAATAATACTGTCGATATACTTCATATACTTTTATTTCTTAATTCACAATTCTCCGTGAATATAAAATAGGAATTCATTCCTTCGTAAATAATCGAAATCATTATTCGATATCATACTGATTGAATATCTCAGTGAAAACTCTAATTTACGGGTTTTAAATACCGTAACTAGGCATTTAAATCTGCGGGGTGTTACACATGTAAATCAATAGAAATTTATTGTTATGAATATTTGAAAATTTTATTTCAATTCCCAAGGATGTTTACGATGATGGGTATGTTATCCCAAAAGAACGTAGACTGTTTAAGACGCATGATCCCAATTCCAAAGAACATAGGAAGATGGATTATTAGAATTTTATTCCATCCTGAGAATCTCGAATTGATAGACAAGAAGAAAATTCAAGCTCAGAATTGGAAAAGATGTCACGATAGTGAATGTCACTATGCGATAAGTGACACAAGAATGATCTTTTTATTTGGAAGTTCACGCATGGCGGGACTCCAAATCATCTATGACTCTTCGTTGGAAACAAAGTAAAAATGTGATCAAAGAATTCGTTAGAGTCAGTTAAAGACTGAACTCGCGATCATGCTTAGTCGACCTTGAACTCGACTTCGGCTTCGGCACTAGCATGTATAATTTTGACTTCGCTTTCAGTCAGTTCAGTCCGACCTCAGAAGTCTAGTCCGACATTGGCGAGGCGACCTCGGTTGTCCACCCGGCTCGAGCTCGGCAGGTGTGACCTCGGCAGAAGCGAGCCCGGTGGGTACGAGCTCGGCTTCTGACTTCGGCAACGGCAGGTGTGACATCCACCTCGCCAATTTATATTGACCTCGGTCAGATCACCTCCACCTCGGAAAACAACCTCGGCGTCGGCATGTACAACCTCGGCATGTACGACCTCGGCATGTACGACCTCGTTTACGGCTTCGGCTTCGGCTTCGACGTCGGTACCTTCGACTTCGGTGTCGGCATCTACGGCTTCGGCGTCGGCATGTACGACATCGATTTCGACTTTGGCATCATGTACGACCTCGGTATCGGTATGCACGACCTCGACCTTGACAATTAAAATTATAACTTCGACATTGTCTTCGACCTCGACTTCGACTTCGGCATCTGTTCGACTTCGACTTCGGCGTCGACCTTGTCGACTTCGGCTTCGGCTTTGGCGTCGGCCTTAATGACTTCGTCATTATGTCAATAACCTCGGCAATGACCTCGGCTTTGGCAAATGATTTCGGCAACAACTTCGACATCGGTATCACTTACGACCTCGGTATCCCGAGCTCGGCATCAGCAAAACTGTTTTGCGCAATGTTTTTATTTTAGCTCGTTCTCCTTCGTTAGAGCTCCGATTTTCGAACGGTTTACACCTACGTACTCCTATCACAGAGTACTATAATTCTTATGAAGAACCAAATCCCTGATTCCTTCTCTAGAAATTGCGAGAGTCAGTTGATGTTAGTTATAGTTTTGTAGAACGGGAATTTTTCAGTGCGATTAGAATCTTAGAATGATACTAGAAAGTAGTATTCCCAGTAGTACGAGAAGCGCTATGACATACAGAGGAACCTTTGATGATGACCTATAATGTTATATAAAGTTTTAAATTCTATTCATTACCCAATTTATGTCATTGAGTTAAACTCTATGACCTAGTTCAAATTGAGAAATCACATGAGTTTCTCACTTTTTCTGAAGAAAATTTTCAACCCAAGAATTTACAAAATGTTCCTTTGAAACCAAATCCTTGTGTGACTGAGAAAATATTTGTGACGGGTCTGGCCAACCCATATGACCAAAGAAATCTCAGTAGTCGTCATTCTGGTCTTCGGACCCTAGATCCTAAATTATTCAGTTCAAAGAATATATGGATTCAATTGAATGTTATTTTGGTTTACGAACTCATATCTTTTGAAAGTCGATATGACGAATTTTCTTTCCTGAGACCAATAGGTAAGATTCAGTTGACTTATCTTGTCACACCGAGTTTTGAATTAGTAAAGTGATAAACATCGATATGATGTAGGTTGACTTATTTTGATAACGTAAAGGTTGCATATCAGTAGGGTGACAGACATCAAGGAGATATGATGTAAATAAGATCTCGATGAGACGAGATATTTTCCCAATAATGCAAATGGATGCAATTACCCCTGATGGGCGTACCAGATATTGATAACAGTGAAGTTATATCTTCATGTGACTGTTATGATAATGAAATGTTACGAATGAGATACTCTTTAACATGGAATGCAAGAGTACAAGTAAAGAAAAGTATATGATATTCATGGGATATAATTTCCCCTTATTATGACATAACGAGAGAAATTACAACTTATCTTTAAGATAGTTGTTTGTCCCTAATACCTCCTTAGTAGGTTGGACGTGTCTAAAGAATGGAGATGCACAATGTTCTTTTCAAAGAATATATATGTAAAGAAGCGATAGCATCTCAGATAATGAATCTCTCGTTTTATACCTCAATCAATGAGATTATGCTTGAGCATAATTAATTCCAAGTAATTGAGACTTGGTTAAACCAATGATAATGAGATTGAGAAATCATAATCATTGAGATGTGTGAACAGCTAGGATAGCCCTAGCATGTAAATCAAGTATGGAGAAAATATCTCCAAAATGAAGACATGGTGATGAGATGCTTGGAATCTAAGTTATGGTGTACAAATGTACTACCTTACCAAGCTATATGACATTAATGACGGTTCTAGTCCTGAGAGTAAGAACCGAAGTATAATGAAAGTAATATTACTTTCTGACACCATGCTCAAGAAAAAGGGACAAAAGTCCAAAATAGCTGAAGAAATTATGAGCTATACAATTATGAGATAGCCACAATATGAGATAAGTTTCAAAGAATTTTATGACTTCGATAAGTAAAGTAATTCCTTTGAAGTAAATAAGCGAGTAAGAAATGATTCATTATTTGAAATGGATCTTAGTACTCTAAATCAGATTGACACAAAACACTTGTCTTGTGTGTCTTAGAAATTAACAAGCAAGATAGCTTTAGACGCTTTGCAAAGGAAATGTTTTCAAGAGAACAAATGAAAAGATTCACATGGAAGAATCTTAAGATGAATCTAATTGTAAATCTTACCCCTCATACTTTTGTGACGATCAATAAAGTGGAATATTAAGTATCTCTGACATGAGAATGAAGCATTCATCGAATGTCGAGAAAATGGTAAAGATATTTGACGTCAAGGCAAAAGTATAATATGTCCCCAGTGGACAAAGGATTTTATCCTATGCAAAATTTCAAAATGAATCAATAAAGATTAAGAAGAAATGACGTATATCCAAAAAGGGATATTACAAACGATGGCACTAAATGCCAGTACAAGGATTTTCTCTGGAAAAGAATTCAAGGTAAGGATATATGAGATATATATTCCTAAGATCGATGATAGTGTCAGATACATCATGATCTCTACGATGAGATTAAGTTATCGAGATATAAATATCAAGGATAGGTCGATATAAACCTAACCACAGAATGCTATTGATAAAAGCATAATAGTACTGACACCGAGAAGGTTATGATTAACGAGGTAACAGAAGGCCATAGCAAGAGAACATAATGTCCCAAGGAAAAGGACAATGATGTATGAAATAGATGTTAAATTGAACAGACGAGAACACCGTAGACCAGAGCCTATACTTCGCACCTAAAACAGGACGAACAGATATTAGGAAGGCCTAATAGATATGAGAAAAATTTCTCATAATACTTATAATTTTTCTGTTCAATATAGGTGCTTCGTTTTCTAACATCGCACAAGTATGCGTAGAAACGATATAACCCAATTCAGGGTAAACGAATCGAGAAATGAAAATCTCTTCACCTACACGAGAATTATGGCCATCGCAGGTGTTGCTCGAGTTTATATTTTGGACCTAGGATCGCCTAAGGTTCTAACAAATGAGTTAGATCATAATATCTATGTGGAACGTAGATATAATTCAAGAAATGTGTTTCAAAATGGATGTCACTCAGTGATTAGAAGCACGGGCATAGCCTCTTCATTGAAATTCTATGCAACGGGATTTTGGATCCTCAATTGCTTTAATTTAAGGATGGCTCACCTAGAACTATCTTTACAGATGGTAAGAAAAGGGAGTCTGACGAGTAAAAAGGTTAACCCAAGGCCTATAAGTATAAATCTCACATAGAAGTATCGACTCTCTTATTATAAACTGGGCATGGCTTGGGATAGTTTTTGGAAGAATTTCTACATCTTGGATAAATGCTCGTAACTATGGAGAGATGGATGAGAATGACATCCAATAACTTATCCATCGTTTGCCAACAGATTGGCAGGATCTTGCAAAAGAAGTATCAAGGGAATATCTTCTCCAAGTAGAAAATTCCAAGACTTGGGCGGACTTATCAGGATTTTGTCAACAGGCTCAAGTATACATATGATGCATATGGAACGGCACCCACAAGTACTTGTCCTGGTCCCTGGCAAATTACACAGCAGGGCATAAAGGAACGGTAGTACCTTGATGTTGCAAATGCCGCCCCACGTCCTGTGCCGTCTATTATACTAGAAAGAGACGAGAATGGCAAAAAGGACAGGATCTTATCGCCCTCAAGGATTAAGGGAATTACCGTTATCAAATCGACCTTACTTTCTGATAAAATTAACACACACTTCTGAAATCAAAGAAGTAACAGGGAGCAGTGTGACCCCTGGCTCTCTGAAAGAGAAAGATCGTCGGATATATGAGGTAAAAACGTACCTGGAAATAGACAAGTTTCTAAGCAAAAGGTACGATTCCGACAAAGTCCACTCAGAGACACAGAGTCCTATGATAATGTGAGACTCATATGTAAATGGTGGCTTATGTGTAAATGGTATTTGATGTACGAAAGCAAAATTGTTCCGAATAAGATATGGCTACTATGAGATTATAGTCATGCCATTCGGACAAGCTAGTACACCAGCCCTATTAATGAACCTCAAAAATCGAGTGTTCCATATTTACTTAGACAATTTTGTCTAAATCTTTATGAACGATGTTCTTATCCATATGAAGGACGAGAAAGAACCTAAAGAACATCGAAAGATCAGACATGGACTTTTAGAGTCGAGCAAAATTTTGCCAAGTTTAATATATGAAATTCGGCTTAAAGAAGGAAAATTCCTTAGACACATGATGTCTTCCGAAGGAATCAAATTTACATGGATAAATGAATGTAAGGCCACTTATTAAAGTGAGAAAGATAATAGTCAAAGCACCACGATGACTTAGACCTCACGAATAGAATTACCCAACTCGCGACTTGAAATAACAAAGAGAGTATCGCACTCAAAATTTTGGAGACACTTCCTATATGGAATAAGTTGTGAGATCTCCACAAGCCATAAAAGTTTGAATTATTTCTTGAGCAAGAGACTTAAAATGAGATAGAAAAGAGGAATCGAATCAAGAAAGATTCCAGTTGTGATATAAATTATCACCTATGAAGGGCTGAAGGGTTTTTAAAGAGGCGTCTGACAATGTCATATTGTCTAAGGAAAGGTTATATATATATATTTCAAGCAATGATAAGCTTAGAAATGAAATCATGAATGAAGCTCATGATATTCCTCATACCGCCCACCCAAGCAGCATTAAAGTATATTATGATTTACGAGAAAAAAATTAGATAGTAAAGAATGAAATGAGCTATAACCTCATTGACGAGCATTGTCTCGATTATAAGAGATGAAGGCATTGTATCAATGACTTTATAAGAGGTTATAATCTCTAATGAGATACAAATAAAAATGAAATGACATAGCAATGGATTTTATGATAGGTTTCGCCACAGTCATAAAGAAATAACACTACTATATGGGTAGTAGTGGATTGACTCACCAAATATGTTTATCTCTGCCTATTCAGATGACTCAGAGATCTGATAATTTATCTCAGTCATACACAAAGGAAATCTTATCTTTACAAGGGGTCCCAATACCTATCACTTCAGATAGAGATTCCAAGTTTACCCCTAGATTTTGAGCTAGCTCACCAAAAAGGGGGTTATGCACGATATTGAACCTTATCGTAGATGTCCCCTCACGTACAGATGGGTGATAAAAAAAGACGATATGAATATTTAAAGATACGATGAGAACATTCATGTTAAATCGAGGTGCAAGTGGAAACATGTTTTACCACTTATTAAGTTTACGTACGACCATAACCGCTGCAACGATTGACATAGCCACACGTGGCATTATATGGAAAGAATATCACCACCACTTTATTGTAATAAAGTAGGTGAGAGAAAGTATAAGGTCTTGACATCGTAAATGAAATGATTAAGATATTTACCAAATAAGGCAAAAACTGAGAGAAGCTCGATCAAGACAGATAAAGGTCTTACCGAACGTAGATCCGAATCAGATTTTGAATGCGAAAATAAAGTTTCTTGAGATTTCTCCATCGAGGGAAATTGTAAAGTTCAAAGTACAAGGAATGTTGAGATCAAGATTTATAGGACCTTACGAGATCCTAGAAATAATAGGCCTTTAGCCTATAGATTGGTACTTCCACCAAAATTTGGGGAAAGTACATAATGTTTTTCCACGTGTCACAGCTAAAGATATATGAATATGACCCAAATCACGTAATTCATCATAATGACGTGATTTTTAACTCAAATATGAGTTTTGATGAAAATCTACGACTATTTTGATCGTACGATTTAAAGATTAAGAATTAAATTGGGTCTTTAATAAAAGTCCAATGGAGAAACCATGGACAAAAGGAAATCACGTGGAACGTTTAAAGATACCCCGATCTTTTCTGAGGTATGTAAATTTCGGGACGAAATTTCTTTAAGGGGGGTGGAATGTAATACCCCGATTATTTAAACGCCTAATTACGATATTAACTTCGTAAATTAGAGTATTATTATGATAATTTGATTATTAAAATATCGAATAATGATTTCGATTATTGTTGGAATAATAAATTTCTATAATTTATTCACAAATGAATGTGAATTTAGAAATACGAATATGTGACGTATTTTAACAGTATAATTTCAACGTCGATTACGTATCGATAATCGAAATCTCGTAATCTTTTCTAAGTTTTAAGCTTAGAATTTAATTCCATTATTATTGGAATGATTTAATAAAGTGATTACGACTTTATTACGACCATTTAGAGATGAGTCGATATTTAACGTTTGAACGCTTCAAACGTTAACGCTTAGAGATGACTTGAGAATAAAGTCTAACGATCAAGGAATTATAATATTTAAATTCTTATGATTATTTTATATAATTAGAATATTATTTAGCATTGAAATAATGCTAGAAAATTTTGGAATTATATTTTTGATTGTTTAAGATTCTCGAAAACCCTAAAACGAGAATTAGAGTTTTCTACCTATGGATTAATTCCGATAAATTTTCCTATGATATAATTTATCATCTAAAACATATATTATGATATATATTTATTATTAGCATGATAAATCAAAGTTTAGCACTTAAGATTTAAAAGTGCCATGAACATTTATTGTGTGCAACAAGTTACGCCAATTTTTGTATTAGAATTACAATGTTATGAGATTGAATGATTAAGTGGGATATTTTTAGCACACAAACCAAGTATATTAATGAGGGAATCAATTAAAGGTTTGTTGATTTGTAAAGTGCCGTGAATATGGACTTTTGAGGAAAGAATAAAAATTGGAACTCCTTTGTGAATTGGTAATGACCGTGTAGTTTGCTTCTCTTTATTAATAGTAAGAGTATGACAATACTACACACAAAACAAGTAGATTAAAAGTAGGAACAAATGAAAGGCTTGATCAATGGATTAGGACCGTGTGATATGCTTGGGATTGAAGAAAGAAGAGTTTTGTGAACTCTTGTATGATGATGTATTTACATATGGGAATGTGTATGACTTTAGCAAGGTGTAAGACATTTATTAAAAATGTTCCTCTTTGTACACAAGAGAGAGAGAGCCGACGGCTTCTCTACACAAAAGCAATGGAGATATTTCTTTGATTTGTTCAAAATGGTGTAAGAAATATTTACTTTCATGAGGTATGCATGGGTGAGTCATAAAGCTTGGAAAGGCTCCCAATTGCTTTGTGAGAGAGTGAGATGAACGAGAGAGAAAAAGGTTTGGTATCAAATTATTAATTCATTTTGCTTAAGTAAAGTGTTACACAAAAAGCAAGCCATTACTCTTCTTCCAAACTTGAATACCGAGAGCTCTAAGGAGAAAAGCTTGTGAGTTCATCTCATTTCCATAGCCAAAGCTTGATATTAAAACTCAGACATTAAATCAAAGCCGTTAAAGGTTAGAAATCGAATAAGCTTCGATTGTACACTAAGATCTTAATTTTTCAACGGTTTGATTTATATGTTAAGCATGTATTATGAGCATGATTTTAATTATGAAATTATGCTAAGAATGATATTTTGTTTATTAATGATGTGTATTAATATGAAATGGAAGCATGTAGCATGTTTATTTTGATATTAAAAATGCTAAGAATTTATTTCATAGGTACCGAAAATTTTCTTGAGGATTTAAGAATGGATTTATGATACATGAGGTTATAGAAGCCTATAGTGATTTATTGGGAAAATTTATAAAAATCCTATGCTATGTTTTCATTATTACCGAAAATGGTTGAAGGATGATAAGTTATTGTATAATTTTTATTAGGAAATGTTTTAGCATATTGTTGATCTAGAGTATAAATTATGTGCTTTTGGAAATTAGTAGAATTTTTGTAAATATATACCTATTTTTACCCATATGGCCGAGAGCTATGAAGCTTGAATTAAGCATGATTATGTTGATTCTAGTATGATATTATGATGATATAGTGCTATACTATAGTATTTAAGCATAGTGTAATTTGATTGGAATTTTATAAAAATGTTTGGTTTGAGTTGGGACAAAACCGTGACCTTGAACATTAATTCATTAATGTAGAAATTTCGTATATTGGACTTTAGGTTATAATTATGTTATAAATTAATGTTGGGGCCTTGTATAATTTAATTAGAATTTTAGGAAATTATTTGATAATTATTGAATTTTGAGACCTATATAGTGATATAGGTGAAGTTCCAAAATTTTCTATAATGATATTAATACATATTAACGATCATAGTGTAAAATAATACACTATATGAATTTAGAGGAATTTTTGGAATAAGTTTGGAAATTATAGCTCATAACCGTGAGCTTTAGTGATGAAAATAAGGAATTTTAATTCCTTTTTAATCAAGATTAATAATTTATTATATGTCTAAAAATTATATTAGACATAATTGAAATTTTGAGAATTATTAAACATAGAATATTATGTTTAAGACGAAACGTTATATTAAATAACGTTAAAAGCATAAATAATGCTTAATGTATTAAAAGATTAATATTGAAAGAAAATATTAATCAAATTTATCGATTTACGTGAAAAATCGAGGATTAAAGTTTTATGAAAAGAAGTCGATTGAAAATCGATTTATATTGAATTTATTCATTAAAATGTGTTTGATTAAGGATTTATAAAGAAAAGTCAAAATGGTTGACTTTCGAAATTGACGTACGAGATACGTTCGTTAAATACGTTAATACGTGAAAAACGTGTTACTTTTATTAGAATATCTCAATTGTGAGAAAAGATTTCATAATTGAAATCATTTTATTGAATAACGTTATTATATGTTAATTATTTAACCTAAAAGGTTAAATTGAGACTGTAGATCATATTACGTCTCTCTCGAAATACGAGAATTATTTTTATTAAAATACGCGTAAAAACGACGTATAAAGTTTATTAGAACTTCGAATTATTATTCTATTTATCAAAGTTGAATGAACTTTGAAAATCTCGAAAAGCGTGCCAACGTGCTAAACGTAAAATTTTGCGTAAAGGTGGGACATGAAGGCTCACACGCAACCAGAGGAGAGCACGCGTATCGAAAATCAAAGTTTAAAAGTAAAGGTGAGCTTTACTATACTTAAACTGGTAGAATTTACCAAATGATTTATTTATGATGCTTTATTGCAAGCAAATATTTATGAACTGATTTATTTAATTACCTGCCCAAAATGTTTATGTTTTATGTATCTATCCAATCCATGATTGTTGATGCATAATGTTGGGTAGCTCCCACTTTATGACATGCTTGAATTCGTATTCTTGAAAGTACCCCAAGGATGATGGAGAATTAGTATCCCGTCTTGAGATGGCCCGGATTTTGTGCACCGATTATTTTGTAATGTGTCTTTGAAAGGGTGCTCGGCGGTCACGGCGTCGTGAGACGAGGCCTCCTCTCAACAAGGAATTATTGTTGAATGAATTATTGTGGTGGATATGGATCATACATACATGGAAAATGTCCGCCGCATTTAATCTTTATGGAAAATGAAAGAAAATATTTAGTAAGCACGAGTATTTCAAATTAAAACCTCGTGTTATTCTTGTGATGGGCGAGTAATTCAAATGTGATAAATTATTTTGGCATGAGCCATCGAGTGCAATCTTGTACTCACCGCATGTTTATTTTAAATGTGCAGTTGAGCGATGATGGATGGAGATGTGTCGGAGCAATGTAACCCGATTGAATACGATATATTAGAAACCTTGAATACACATCGTCATATGTGTATTCACACGTTTTTCCGCTGCAATTGAATTAATTTATCTTATGATGTTGATTAGTTGAATACTTCTGAACATATGAGTCTTGTATATATATTGGATAATGTTTCCTTAATTATTATTCCAAGTATTAGCCCTGCTAAATCGTACTTTGGATTTAGGGGCTGTTACATCGATATTTGCCGATTTTGAGTAAATCAAATTTTCTTGATTTTTTCGCATGAAATAAATTTTAATAATAAATAAATATGTTTTTAAGTATATGTGGGATATTATTACACTAGGAAAGAAAAAGAAATAATTCTTCTATTTATCCCACTATTTTCGAAAACTATGTGAACATATGATTAAATTGTGATCTAATATAAGATCACTTTATTTTATGTGATGAGATATTATTTTGTATATATAGGATATTAACTAGATAAGTATTACTCAAATAAAGGAAAAATTACATCTTCTTTTTATATGGCCTATAATTTTCGAAAATTATAGTATGTACATGGATAAATTATGATTTAATTGTGATCACTTTATTAAAGTAATGATATGTGATATTATTTTGTTACATGAAAGATATTTAATTTATATGATAAGGTTTGAAAATGACATTAAAAAGATAAGTATGATTTGAAAATGACATTTTAAGATAAGCTTGTTAGGATATTTTTATTAAAAGATAAGATAAGGTCATGATGGACTAAGAGATAATGTTTATCTCTTAAATGATGTGTAGTAAAGTGATAATATCATAAGAGATAATATTTTGTCCTTAGCTTATGAAAGATTTCGAAAAAAATTCATGATTTTATGTGAGATATTTTATCAAATAATTTATTTAATTACACAAGCTTTAACACTTGATAAATATAATGAAATCAAGTTCAATCTTATCTCCTAGATATTACATAAATTTCAAAATTAATGATTTAGGGCAAGAGGTGGAGGAAAATTATTATTTAGCTTCAAAACCCTAATTTTCAAAAAAATGGGAAATTATGCTAGAATTGTTCAAGAAATTTATTTTATGATACAAGAACATTATTTATATATAATCATTCATTAAAATAATTTTAGAAATAAGATTTGATAATTTATCCTTAATTTCTAATTAATAGCCGATAACTTCACTTTAGTACTTAAAATTGTTCTTAATTAATTTTCCTATGATTTATTCTATCATCTAAGATCTATATTATGTCACATAACTATTAATTGGAAGAAAATAAAATTTGTACCATGATTTATACATAAGTACCGAAATTAGGGTTTATAAGTGTGAAAAGAAAGATATTTTTCATATCTTTGTGATATTAAATTATATGATTATAATACAAAGATATTTTTATTGATAAGATAAGGTGAATGATTAAATTTACAAGTGGATGTATTATTTTGTACATTATGGCCGAAAACTTTGACCTAAAATAGGTAAGAAATAATTTTGGAATTCTTTGATAATGACATCTAATCTTGATAAGGTTATAAATTAATTAAATAAACTATAGGATAAGATAATATTTTGTCTTATAATGCAAGTGGGGGGATGTAACAGCCTACTAATCCTAAGTACGGATTAGTAGGGACTATTACTTCAAACAGGAATTAAGAAACGGGAAAGACCATTGGATATTGAACTGTTAGACATATACGAGAATACTTTTGGAACTTCAATACATAACTTAGGGTTCTTGCAGCCGAAAACATGTGAAATACAAATATGAAGATGTGTATTCAAGGTACAAACTTTCAACAACACGGATTCATATTGCTCAACACTGCTCCATCGCATCACCAGCTCAACCTGCACATTTAAAAACAAACATGTAGGGCTGAGTACAAGAATGCACTTAGTGGACTCATTGCCAAAAACATTTTATCAACTTTAAATTACACTGCCCTATCACAGTAAGACACAAGGGTTTTATTGAAAAGGCTTTGTGCTTCTAAACATTTTCATCATTTCTCAAAAACATCGCCTGCGCAGGCATTTTCTCTTTGTATGTATGATCCGTATCCTTTCATTTATCATATAACATCATCTCACATCACTCTCACGCCATAGAAGGTGGCCTCCTTCTACGGACATTGTGACCGGCCGAGCATTGTCCTTTCGGTCCCCAGTCACCTCTAGTGTACACATTAATCTTAGCCAGGAATTCTCCCTCCGGCATAGGATTCGATATCGATTTTCTCATAAGTTGGGAGCGACCCAACAACTTTCATTATCATTCATCGTTGGCGAACCAACAACTTTCATTGAATAACATCATTTCATCCATACATAAAACATAAACTTTTCGGGCAGGTAATTGAATAATATCATTTCATCATCATTTCTCAAGAGAAACATCATCAATAAAGACTTTTCATTTCGAAGAAAGCATCATAAATAAAGCATTTGCCATTTTGAGTAAAAGAAAAACCCACATGGTATGTATGCTTCCCAATAAAGTTCCTTTCTAACGTCAACGATCACGTCGCGTTCCACCTTTACGTAAGAAACTAATTTAGTACGTCGGTTACGTTTTTCGAAAACGCCCAAGTCTAAGAGATTCGATAATCTTCTAACATACTTCGTATCCTTTATCCCACTTAGTACGTCTTATACATCTTAGTGTAACTATTCAACGAAATCCATATTTCGACTAGACGTACAACATAATGTTGTTCACACATTAACGTATTTCATACGTTTGCACTCTAGTCAAGTCATTTGACTTTCAAAATCATATATTTCGCAACGTTCATACATATAACTATTATTTTACATATATACTCGATTTTTATTCGATTTCTAATCATGTTCTCATAAATCTCAATTTTTCACGTTAATCAACAATCATGCTTCGATAACACATACATATGATCTAACTTGATCATAACACTTCACTTTTAAATCCTTACGTCACATAACATCATGTTTCGACATAAACATAAAATACCTCATTTTAAAAATCACATAAATTCCTAGTATGTCTAAAACATATTTTTGGAACATAATATGTGATTTATACTTGATAAAATAAATTTAAAACTTTTAAACCTTATAACATAAGGTTTCGGCACTTTTGGTTTTATTAACCAAACTTATGCATAAATTCTCATAAATTCACGTAATATACTATATTATCATAGGGTCAATAATATGTAATAACATTAGTCTTAGAAAATTTGTACATCATAATTTCATACTTTGTAACTTTCGACAATTTTGAAATAATTTCTAAACATTTTTCAAAACATCCAATTAATTCACACAACATATAATCATCATCATCATGTATCATCAATATGACATAATTTTCATCATACACAAATTATACATTAACATACTCTAGATCTATATTTTTTAAAATATGACTTAGGTATAAAATAATTTCTAAAATTTCAATAAATTCATATAATCCTTTATTGTAAATCTACATCATTAATATGCTATAATATTGTAATACCCCGATTATTTAAACGCCTAATTACGAAATTAATTTCGTCAATTAGAATATTATCATAATAATTTGATTATTTATATATCGAATAATGATATCGATTATTCTTGGAATAATAAATTCCTATGTTTTATTCACAAAAAATGTGAATCGAGAAATACGAATATTTAACGATTTCAACAAGATTATTTCTACGCCGATTACGTATCGATATTTATATGCTCGTGATATTTTCTAAGTTTTAAGCTTAGAATTTAATTCCATTATTATTGGAATAATTTAATAAAGTGACTACGACTTTATTACGACCATTTTGAGATGAGTCGATATTTAAACGTTTGAGACGTTTCAAACGTTAACGTTTTGAGATGACTTGAAAATCAAGTCTAACGATCAAGGAATTATGATATTTAAATTTCTATGATTATTTTATATAATTGGAATATTATTTAGCATTGAATTAATGCTAGAAAATTTTGGGATTATAAGATTCTCGAAAACCCTAAATCGAGAATTATGGTTTTCTACCCATGGATTAATTCCAATAATTTTTCCTATGATATAAATTATCATCTAGGATATATATTATGCTATATATCTACTTATAGCATGGAAATGAAATTTTGGGCATTAAATTATTAAAAGTGCCGTGTATAACCTATTGTTTTAAACATAGGATTATTTAATTTTTGATCATCCAATTTGTGATATTTCTTAAGTATAGTATTAATACACACTTACAAATTAAAATGTGTAGATGAAAATACACTACCAAATTGTTTATATTATTGCCGAAATATTTGACCTTTGGTACACAAATTGAGTCTTGATTTTTATATACATGAGTATGAAATTTTTGGGAAAGAGTGTATTAATACACTTGTGAAATACATGAAAAATCTGAAATTGTTTCTTCCTTACACAGTGGTCGACGGCAATTTGAATGCATGAAACAAAATATATTTTTGTTTCTCCCAAAACTCCTTTTATAAAGCTTACATGTATTAATGAGTTTGTAAGAGATTTTTATTAGTGACATAATCAAGTTTGACTAAATTGTTTCACTTATTCTGTGAGAGAGCCGAGAGGAGTGAGTGTGTTATGTTTCTTTTGTTTTAAATTTGCTAAGTATATAATTATTCGTTGAAGCACACAAACACAACACACTTCATTCCTCTTTCTTCTTTCCATTCTCGCCGTGAGCTCCAAAGATAGAAAACCAAATATTTTCCTCTTCAATTCTCTCAATTTGCTTGAGCTCTTGTTATCCTACAACCGTTCGACTCCGATAACGAGGTTAGATATCGAATAAGCTTCGATAAAACCCAACTTTTTCAATAATCCATCGGTTTAAATAATTATTTTTAGCATGTATTATTTATGCAATAAATCATGTTAACATGTTATAAGCTTAGAATTTATGTTACATATGTTAATATATGTATAGATTATTTATTTACTAAGCTTAGCAATTTATTTAAATTATTCTAGTGATGCTCGATTTTTACTAGGATGTTTTTAATGTTGGATTATTGATCTATAATGTTGTAGGAGTGCATGGTATTAATTTGAGAATTTTTGGAAATCATTTTGTTAGTTCTTCAAAACTGCCGAAAATGAGCATGCATTGAACTATGGTGTATAATTTTTATATGCTTGATATAATAGCATATTATTGATCTAGGGTATTGATTAGGTGTTGTAGGAATTTATTAGAATTTTTGGACACTTGTAGCTAAATTAATTCAAAATGGCCGAGACTTAGGTGTATGAATTAGTGGCTTATATTGTGTTATTACATGACATTGTGATGTATTAGTGCTATATGATAGCATATAAGCATAGTGTAATTTTATAGGATTTTATAAAAATTGTTTGGTAATTATTGTACTATAGTAGCCGTGAGCTACTTTGAAGGTTTCTTGGTGTATGGTTTGATTTTATCAAACTATAGGTTATAATTATGTCACATATTAATATTTGAGGCTTGTGTATAATTATTGGAATTTTTGGAAAATTATAGATATTATTTTGATAAAAATCGAGAGCTATAGTATATATATAGGTGTGTTCCAAATTTTTCTATAGTGATATTAATACATATTAATAATCATAGTGTAAAATAATACACTATATGAATTTAGAGGAATTTTTGGAACAAGGTTGAAAATTTTGTGATATAGCCATGAGCTATATGTGTTAAATAAGGAATTTTAATTCCTTTTTAATCATGAATAATAATTTATTATATGTCTAAAAATTATATTAGACATGATTGAATTTTTGGGAATTATTAAACATAGAATATTATGTTTAAGATGGAACGATATATTAAATAACGTTAAAAGCGTAAATAATGCTTAATGTATTAAAAGATTAATATTGAAAGAAAATATTAATCAAAATTATCGATTTGCGTGAAAAATCGAAGATTAAAGCTTTATTAAAAGAAATCGATTAAAAAGATTTATATTGATTAAAATATGCTCTATTGAATATTTTTAATGAAAAGTCAAAATGGTTGACTTTCGAAATTAACGTACGAATTACGTTCGTTAAATACGTTAATACGTGAAAAACGTATTACTTTTATCTGAATATCTCAATTGTGAGAAAAGATTTCATGATTGAAATCCTTGTTTTGAATAACGTTATTATACGTTGATTAATTAACCTAAAAGGTTAAAATGAGAATGTAGATCATATTACGTCTCTCTCGAGATACGAGAATTATTTTTAATGATATACGCGTCGTTTCAATGTATTAAGACGTATAAAGAATCATCGAAACTTTGAATTATTAATTTATTTATCAAAGTTGAATGAACTTTAAAAATCTCAGAAAACGTGCCAACGTACTAAACGTACATTTTTGCGTAAAGGTGGGACGTGAAGTTCACTCGCAACGAGGAGAAGAGCACGCACAGTGAAATTCAAGTTCAAGTAAAGGTGGGCTTTACTATACTCAAACCGGTAGAATTTACCAAATGATTTATTTATGATGGTTTATTGCAAGCAAATATTTATGAAATGATTTATTTAATTACCCGCCTAAAATGTAATTGATGCATAATGTGCATAATGTTAGCTCCCACTTTATGACATGCTTGAATTCGTATTCTTGAAGTACCCCAAGGATGATGGAGAATTCGTATCCTGTCTTGAGATGGCTGGATTTTGTGCACCGATTATTTGTGATTTGTGTCTTTGAAAGGGTGCTCGGCGGTCACGGCGTCTGTGAGAGGAGGCCTCCCAAATAGTAGGAATTGTTGTGAATGATTATTGTGGTGGATATGGATCATACATACGTGGAAAATGTCACCAAGCGATATTTATTGAAAATGACGTAAAATATTTAGTAAGCACGAGTATTTCAAATTAAAACCTCGTGTTATTCTTGTGATGGGGCGAGTAATTCAAACCGTGATAAATTATTTCGCATGAGCCATCGAGTGCATTATTTGTACTCACCGCATATTTGTTTTAAATGTGCGATTGAGTGAGTGATGGTGATGGGCGAGATGTTGAGTAGTCGAAATCTTTTGGTATTTATATATGTTTTGAAAGAAAATACCCTTGGGTGCATATCGTCGTATATGCATTCACATACTTTCCGCTGCATATTCTGAATATTTTTGTATGTTGTTGTTGACAGTTATATCTGTCTCAATTATCGAACCCATCATTAAAGGAAATCGTAACCTTTACATCTGTAAATGACTTTTGCCTTGTAAATAAGGTTTGAATTGCCTTTGCCTTGTGCATAAGGTTTGATTATTGAAGATCGATAAATATTATTCTGAAATCTTTTGATTATTCTTATCAATTGTTTTGCATTCACTGTTCCAAGCTCCAGTTCTCTATAATCTGTCCTTTGGATTAGAGGGGCTGTGACAGAGTGGTATCAGAGCATTTTGCTCTTTGAACCCAAAATTTTCTTTCAAAAGTTAAGTCTAGATTGAGTCACTAGACTTCTAGAAATCATCTGACTACGCTCAACACTCCATCACATCCAGCTCAACCGGGAAAAAGGTAAAATATTTTCTCATCTTTGAAAAGAAAAGTTTGAGATTTATGAATTTGATTTGTTGTCAATAGAACATTATCGACAAATGATTTATGATTTGTGTCGATAGAACATTATCGACAAATGATTTGTGTTGATAGAACATTATCGACAAATGAAATGAAAAAGGTTGTAAATAACCATGAATTATTGATCTATTGATTTATTGATGAAATTTTTTTCGCAAGAAATGTGTCTGTTTAAAAACGAACTATGTTCGTCATATTCGAATATTTATTCATCATTTCTCAATGTTGATTTTGATTAATGCCTATGTCATCCCGAATGGAACATAGACGTAATAAGATGCATGATCCCTCTTTGAAAAGAACATAGACGGACAAATGTACGAACTCTTCTCCATTTCTTTCGAGAACAAAAGAATCGAACTCAAATTGAAAAGCTAAGGCTTTCCACCTCGTTTGAAGTCAACCCATAGTTTACCTCGACTCGGCTGACCAGTTGATCGCATCACCATTTCGCGACTTCAATTGATCCACCCTGGCATCGACCTGGGAATTTACTTGGTGTCAACCTCGACATCCACTTTGAGTTCGAAGATTGCATCTCGGCAATTCATGACGCCGTATTTTCGCCTCGGCAAATCCACATTCGGAAAGTCGACCTCGATTACGACTAATACGAGCTCGGCCATTATCTCAAGTTCGGCAATTCATTTCGATTGACCAGCTGACTACTTTGTCACCTCGGCCTCGGCTCGGCAGTCGTCTCGGCAACGGCATGCACGACCTCGGTGTCGGCATTGCCTACAATCTCGGCGCGAACGCGCGAAATTTTTCTGCTTTGCGCAGTGTTTTTGTTTGGATCCGTTCTCTTTCGTTCGGACTTCGATTTGTGCACGGTTTTCACCCACGTACTCCTAACGGACTGTAATATATTTCTTATGAAGGGAAGATCCCCTGTTTCCTTCTCCATAAATCACGAGATCCAGTAGAAGCTAGCTCGTAGTTTTATAGGACTAGAATTTAGTTATATAATAAGATTTTTGTTTATGCTGCTAGATAGTATGTTTCCTAGTATGGTAGCAAAGCTACAACGTGCGTTGTATATGAGAACAACTTCCGTATAACATTTATCTGTTTATCAGAGGTGTTTGGATTGTTTATCTGCTTTATAGACCTGTCCAGTTTATCCTTTTGCTTAGCAGACGCGTTAAGATTATTTTATCCGTGTATCGGATATCTTTATTTAGTTTGACTTTTGATCGTTGTCTGTGACAGATGGCCAGGACTCGACACACCACCAGACGGGCTAGGACCGAGGGCCACCCCAGCGAAGATTATTCATGAGTACCGTGATTACCAGATGTGCTCGGAAGATGATCTCGGACAGTCACTCATGCACTACCTTCGTCATTGGAGGGAGGCGCACGAGCATGGAGTGACTGATTTCGATGGCGTGAAGCGCCTTCTGACATGGTTACCGGTCGATTGGGAGGACTATGCACGGGAAGTGTCAGGAGATTATATCTACCGTTTTGGGGGTGACTATGATCTGATAGCAGATCTACCGAGATTTGTAAGCCATTTGGCGTACGTCTTCAGTATCTACGGTGTAGCACCGAGAGGACCGTACCTCCCTCCGAGGGAGTATACGTGGCGTGACGAGTCACCCGAGTGGCTTTACTTGGAGGTACCTCGTCGAGTGGACCCGGTAGTACCCAGATTCCTGGAGGACGAGGGTAGGCTTGCAGAGATAGAGAGGGCATCTCGACCCAGAGCTTTGGGGATGCCAGTGTTTCCCCCTTTGTCGATTGGACACCCCATACACCCACCGCTCCCGATCTTGCCGCCTATGACAGCACAAGACCGCCACCGAGCCGCACCGGCTGCACGCCGGATGAGAGTATCTGATGCACGTGATGACCTCAGTCCGATCCGCGACATTCCTATGGTTGGGGATGATGGCGCGGGACCATCCATAGTACGCCTCCGTGAGGATTCGGATGACGACGACTCCGATGATGATTCAGACGATGAGGAGGATCCTGAGGAGGATCAGTATGACGATGAGTGATACACCTGATGACCAGCCTAGCTAGAGTTCAGTCCGCATGTATATAGTTCTATATGTGTGTGGGTTGCTTTTGTATTTTGGAAAAGGAAAGTGAACGCTTGTATTTTGTATTATTATGTAATCCCGTATGTTGTTATACGGGTTAAGCTTTTGAAATGCCATCTATTGTACATTATCTCTTTTGTATCAATTATTGTACAAAATAGTCCTCTTTGAGGCACAAATTTTCTGATGTATATATGATAACCCCGAAGCGGGCTTTTGCGGCAAAAATGATTATTGTGATAGAAATGAATAGCTTGGTTTAAAGCTGCTTTACAAAAGAATTTGTATGGTGATATTATTCATTGTGAAAATGTTTTTCAATATTTGTTTTGTATTTAAACAACAGAATGCCGCCTAGAAGAGATCCTGCACAAAGAGGTAGGGGGGAAGAGGTAGAGGCGGAGGAAGAATTCTGTGCTGTAACCTCGCGAATATACCCCAACCACCACCACCTCCACCCGATCGTAGGATCGAGGAATTATTTCTTAGGCAGAACCCACCATCTTTTGATGGAAAGGGAAGCCCGGATGATGCCGAGCAATAGATCAGGGCTATGGAAAGGATATTTGATTTTCTTGCGCACAGCAGCAGAACGACTATCTGTATTACCTTTCAATTAGACAGGGACTCGCCGACTTTTGGTGGGAAGCTTCGAAAAGATTTTACAGCAGATCGATGAATGAATTCACCGTAAGAGTTTAAAGGGGCTCAGATGAGAAATATGTTCAAGAGTTATCGGAAGAGAAAGGAACATGAGTTTTATAATCAAACAGAGAAGATGTCCGTGACGATTACGATCGCATTTTCTCGCGATATGTCCAGATATGCCCCGATCGGTGAATACGGATATGAAGATGGCGTAAAATTCAAGTCCGGTTGAGATCGAGATAAGAATGTCTCTAGCCACCATGGAGATCGACTTACACTTAATCTCTGGACGAGCTTTGGACATCGAGGCTATGCGGAAGAGAAGTCAGTTCAAACACAGACGTTGAATACAGGGGACAAAGGGAAGAGAAAATGGGAAGGAAATTCTGGAAATAACAACCGGGGAAGTTTTGAGAATACTAATAACAAGCGTCCGTGGCAAGGGAACACGGTACCGCAAGGACAGGGATGGAAGAAACCAGTCTTTACCCCTCAGACAGGAGGACCACAGGATCAGGCAAGAACAACTCCTTGCCCAAAGTGCCAGAAGTTTCACAAGGGAGTTTGTTACTTGGTAAATTGTTTCAAGTGTGGCATGAAGGGCCATTATGCAAATAGTTGCCCGGGGATACGCACGGGGACAGTGGGAAGGCCGAATCATCCCGGCAACGCCCAACCCCTCAGGGCTATCCAGTTTCAGCCTCAACCACAACAACAGCCCCAATAGCAACAACAACGACAACCACCGCAGCGGCGTAATCAGCAGCAACGCCAACAACAACAGCCGCAGCAGAATCAACCAAGAAAGGCGCCCCGTCAGCCTCAGCCGGCTCAAGCCAGAGCATATGCTCTGCACCGGAGGCAAAATGAACAAAACCAGGGAAACCTGGCAGGTATGGGAACACTTCTCAACGTACCTGTTATACTTTTGTTCGATACGGGAGCATCATATTCTTTCATAGCAAGAACATGCGTTAATCTATTGGAACTTAGACCAGAACGAGCGAATCAGGAAATGAGAATCTCTTCACCCATAGGAGGGATTATGACTGTTACTCACTTTTGCTCGAACCTAGAGTTGAACGTAGGATCACTTAAGGTTCTGACAAATAGCTTAAACATAATACCCATGGGTGATGTAGATATAATTTTAGGAATGGACTGGTTGGCTGAAAATCACTCCACAATCCTATGCAAAGAAAGGAAAATCTCATTCCAGTTTCCTGGTCAGAAAGCAACGCATTTCCATGGAATCAACATGGGAAGGAAGATTCCAATAATATCGGATTGAAGGCGGTATGATAAAAAGAAAGGATGCCATGCATTTCTTGTTTATTTGAATGGAGAAGATCGAACAACGTTAAATGTTGAAGATGTAGAGATTGTACGAGAATTTTCAGATGTTTTTCCTGAAAATCTACCAGGACTGCCTCCTGATAGACAATTGGAGTTTACCATTGACTTGGAACCCGGATCGGCTCCAGTGTCAAAGGCACCGTACAGAATGGCTCCGAAAGAACTGGAAGAGTTGAAAATTCAAATCCAAGAGCTATTAGACCTAGGTTTTATCAGACCTAGCGTTTCGCCTTGGGGAGCACCGGTGTTATTTGTAAAGAAAAAGGATGGTTCATTGAGGATGTGTATAGATTACCGAGAACTGAACAAAATGATGCTAAAAAACAAGTATCCACTCCCAAGGATAGATGACTTGTTTGATCAGCTAAGAGGAGCTAGCGTGTTCTCGAAAATCGACTTCAAATCAGGCTATCACCAACTTAAAGTGCGGCCTGAAGATGTATCAAAGACTGCTTTCCGAACGAGATACGGCCACTATGAATTTATAGTTGTGCCATTCGGATTGACCAATGCGCCGGCAGTATTCATGGATCTCATGAATAGGGTGTTCCACCCATTTTTAGACAAATTTGTCGTAGTCTTCATAAACGACATTCTTATCTATTCAAGAACGAAGAAGAACACAAGCAACACCTCGTGACAAGGTCGCAAACATTGAGAGATGAACAACTTTTTGCTAAGTTTAGCAAATGTGAATTTTGGCTAAAGGAAGTAATGTTCCTTGGACACATTGTGTCACCCGAAGGGATTAAAGTTGATCCGGCCAAAGTAGAAGCGGTCCAAGAATGGAAATCGCCAAGGACACAAAATGAAATTAGAAGTTTCTTGGGATTGGCAGGTTACTATCGGAGATTCATTGAAGGATTCTAAAAGATAGCAAGGCCAATAACCCAACTGCTCAGAAAAGGAATTAAATTCACATGGACTGATGAGTGTGAGGAGAATTTCCAGACGCTCAAGGAAAAGTTAACTACTGCCCCTGTGCTAGCAGTTCCAAAAGCAGATCAAGAGTACGTGGTCTATACAGATGCTTCCAAGAATGGATTAGGTTGTGTGTTTATGCAAAATGGAAAAGTGATAGCCTATGCATCTCGACAACTGAGACCGCATGAATTGAATTATCCAACACATGATCTGGAACTAGCAGTAGTAGTACATGCCCTAAAGATATGGAGACATCATCTCTACGGAGTAAGATGTGAAATCTTTACCGATCACAAAAGTTTGAAATACTTTTTCGAGCAGAGAGATCTGAACATGAGACAAAGAAGATGGCTCGAATTAGTAAAAGACTACGACTGTGGTATAAACTATCACCCGGGCAAAGCGAATGTTGTAGCTGATGCCTTGAGTCGAAAAAGTCAAAACAAATTGGGATGTCTCTTCACAAATGAAGAAAAACTCATTGAAGAGTTTGAAAGGATGAAGATCGAATTGATTGAACAACCAGAGACGATCACGAGTTGTATTGTTACACTCACATTGACGTCTGACTTAAGGAAAAGAATCATTGAAGGACAAAGGATGGAGGAAAAGTTAGAAAAAGCAAGAGCCAAGGTAAGGACGGAAGGACTGAAAATTTTCAAGAAGCACCAGATAATGCTTTATTATTTGAAGGAAGGTTGTGTATCCCAGACAACAACAATCTTCGAAATGAAATCATGAGTGAAGCTCATGACACACCTTATACAGCCCATCCAGGCAGTACAAAAATGTACCAAGATTTGAAGAAAAAGTTCTGGTGGGAAGGTATGAAAAGAGACATAGCCTCTTTTGTAGAGCGTTGTCTTGCTTGTCAACAAGTAAAAGCATTACACCAACGTCCTTACGGAAAACTACAGCCTTTGGCAATACCCGAGTGGAAATGGGAAGATATAGCTATGGACTTTGTTACGGGTTTACCAAAGTCTAAAAGAGGGAACACTGCTATATGGGTAGTAGTGGACACACTCACCAAATGTGCACATTTTCTGCCAATTCAGATTACACACGGATCTGATAAGCTAGCCCAGCTATATGTAAAAGAAATTGTACGCCTGCATGGAGTACCGAAATCTATCACATCTGATAGAGATTCAAAATTTACTTCAAGATTCTGGACTAGCTTGTAAAAAGAATTAGGCACGAAGTTAAATTTCAGCACAGCTTTTCACCCTCAAACCGATGGACAATCGGAAAGGACGATCCAAACACTCGAAGACATGTTGAGAACTGTAGTGTTGGATCGAGGTGCAAAATGGGAAGAGGTTTTACCTCTCATCGAATTTGCCTACAATAATAGTTATCAAGCGACGATCGATATGGCCCCGTATGAAGCCTTATATGGAAGAAAATGCCGATCACCGCTTTACTTGGGGATGAAGTGGGTGAAAGAAGAATCTTAGGGCCTGACGCTATAAGCGAAATGATTGAGATCGTACGCCAAATTAGGCAAAGAATAAAAGAAGCTCAAGATAGACAGAAATCTTACGCTGATAAGCGAAGGTCTGAGCTACATTTCGAAAATGGAGATAAAGTCTTTTTTAAAGGTCTCTCCATCTAAAGGGATAATAAGGTTTGGAGTAAGGGGAAAGTTAAGACCTCGATTTATTGGACCTTATGAAATCCTTGAAAGAATAGGCCCAGTCGCCTATAGGTTGGCTTTTCCGCCAAGTCTGGGAAACGTACACAATGTATTTCATGTATCACAACTCAGAAAATATGTGTACGATCCGAAGCATGTGATCCATCAAGACGACGTGATCCTCAATCCAGATATGAGCTATAATGAAGAACCTACGGCTATTCTAGACCACAAGGTTCAGCAATTGAGAAACAAATCGATTCCACTAGTCAAAGTGTTGTGGAAGCATCATGGACAAGAGGAAGCCACGTGGGAGCTTGAGGACGCAATGAAAGAAAAATACCCCGATCTTTTATGAGGTATGTAAATTTCGGGACGAAATTTCTTTAAGGGGGGTGGAATGTAATACCCCGATTATTTAAACGCCTAATTACGAAATAAATTTCGTCAATTAGAATATTATCATAATAATTTGATTATTTATATATCGAATAATGATATCGATTATTGTTGGAATAATAAATTCCTATGTTTTATCCACAAATACATGTGAATCGAAATACGAATATTTAACGATTTCAACAATATTATTTCTACGTCGATTACGTATCGATATTTATATGCTCGTGATATTTTCTAAGTTTTTAAGCTTAGAATTTAATTCCATTATTATTGGAATAATTTAATAAAGTGACTACGACTTTATTACGACCATTTTGAGATGAGTCGATATTTAAACGTTTGAGACGTTTCAAACGTTAACGTTTTGAGATGACTTGAAAATCAAGTCTAACGATCAAGGAATTATGATATTTAAATTCCTATGATTATTTTATATAATTGGAATATTATTTAGCATTGAATTAATGCTAGAAAATTTTGGGATTATAATTGTGATTATTTAAGATTCTCGAAAACCCTAAATCGAGAATTATGGTTTTCTACCCATGGATTAATTCCAATAATTTTTCCTATGATATAAATTATCATCTAGGATATATATTATGCTATATATCTACTTATAGCATGGAAATGAAATTTTGGGCATTAAATTATTAAAAGTGCCGTGTATAACCTATTGTTTTAAACATAGGATTATTTAATTTTTGATCATCCAATTTGTGATATTTCTTAAGTACAGTATTAATACACACTTACAAATTAAAATTTGTAGATGAAAAATACACTACCAAATTGTTTATATTATTGCCGAAATATTTGACCTTTGGTACACAAATTGAGTCTTGATTTTTATATACATGAGTATGAAATTTTTGGGAAAGAGTGTATTAATACACTTGTGAAATACATGAAAAATTTGAAATTGTTTCTTCCTTACACTGGTCGACGGCAACTTGAATGCATGAAACAAAATAAATTTTGTTTCTCCCAAAACTCCTTTTATAAAGCTTACATGTATTAATGAGTTTGTAAGAGATTTTTATTAGTGACATAATCAAGTTTGACTAAATTGTTTCACTTATTCTGTGAGAGAGCCGAGAGGAGTGAGTATGTGATGTTTCTTTTGTTTTAAATTTGCTAAGTATATAATTATTCGTTGAAGCACACAAACACAACACACTTCATTCCTCTTTCTTCTTTTCCATTCTGCCGTGAGCTCCAGTATAGAAAACCAAATATTTTCCTTCTTCAATTCTCCCAATTTGCTTGAGCTCTTGTTATCCTACAACCGTTCAACTCCGATAACGAGGTTAGATATCGAATAAGCTTCGATAAAACCCAACTTTTTCAATAATCCATCGGTTTAAATAATTATTTTTAGCATGTATTATTTATGCAATAAATCATGTTAGCATGTTATAAGCTTAGGATTTATGTTACATATGTTAATATATGTATAGATTATTTATTTACTAAGCTTAGCAATTTATTTAAATTATTCTAGTGATGCTCGATTTTTACTAGGATGTTTTTAATGTTGGATTATTGATCTATAATATTGTAGGAGTGCATGGTATTAATTTGAGAATTTTTGGAAATCATTTTGTTAGTTCTTCAAAACTGCCGAAAATGAGCATGCATTGAACTATGGTGTATAATTTTTATATGCTTGATATAATAGCATATTATTGATCTAGGTATTGATTAGGTGTTGTAGGAATTTATTAGAATTTTGGACACTTGTAGCTAAATTAATTCAAAATGGCGAGACTTAGGTGTATGAATTAGTGGGTTATATTGTGTTATTACATGATATTGTGACGTATTAGTGCTATATGATAGCATATAAGCATAGTGTAATTTTATAGGATTTTATAAAAATTGTTTGGTAATTATTGTACTATAGTAGCCGTGAGCTACTTTGATGGTTTCTTGGTGTATGGTTTGATTTTATCAAACTATAAAATCAAACCATAGGTTATAATTATGTCACATATTAATATTTGAGGCTTGTGTATAATTATTGGAATTTTTGGAAAATTATTGATATTATTTTGATAAAAATCGAGAGCTATAGTATATATATAGGTGTGTTCCAAATTTTTCTATAGTGATATTAATACATATTAATGATCATAGTGTAAAATAATACACTATATGAATTTAGAGAAATTTTTGGAACAAGGTTGAAAATTTTGTGATATAGCCGTGAGCTATATGTGTTAAATAAGGAATTTTAATTCCTTTTTAATCATGAATAATAATTTATTATATGTCTAAAAATTATATTAGACATAATTGAATTTTTGGGAATTATTAAACATAGAATATTATGTTTAAGATGGAACGTTATATTAAATAACGTTAAAAGCGTAAATAATGCTTAATGTATTAAAAGATTAATATTGAAAGAAAATATGAATCAAAATTATCGATTTGCGTGAAAAATCGAAGATTAAAGCTTTATGAAAAGAAATCGATTGAAAATAGATTTATATTGATTAAAATATGCTCGATTGAATATTTTTAATGAAAAGTCAAAATGGTTGACTTTCGAAATTAACGTCTTTAAATCGTTCGTTAAATATGTTAATACGTGAAAACGATTACTTTTATCCGAATATCTCAATTGTGAGAAAAGATTTCATGATTGAAATCCTTGTTTTGAATAACGTTATTATACGTTGATTAATTAACCTAAAAGGTTAAAATGAGACTGTAGATCATATTACGTCTCTCTCGAGAAACGAAAATTATTTTTAATGATATACGCGTCGTTTCAACGTATTAAGACGTATAAAGAATCATCGAAACTTCGAATTATTAATTTATTTATCAAAGTTGAATGAACTTTAAAATCTCGAAAAACGTGCCAACGTACTAAACGTACATTTTTGCGTAAAGGTGGGACGTGAAGTTCACTCGCAACGAGGAGAAGAGCACGCTCAGTGAAATTCGAAGTTCCGAAGTAAAGGTGGGCTTTACTATACTCAAACTGGTAGAATTTACCAAATGATTTATTTATGATGCTTTATTGCAAGCAAATATTTATGAAATGATTTATTTAATTACCCCCCAAAATATTTATATTTTATGTATGTATCCAATCCATGATTATTGATGCATAATGTTGGGTAGCTCCCACTTTATGACATACTTGAATTCGTATTCTTGGAAGTACCCCAAGGATGATGGAGAATTAAGTATCCTCGTCTTGAGATGGCTCGGATTTTGTGCACCGATTATTTGTGACTGTCTTTGAAAGGGTGCTCGGCGGTCATGCGTGTGTGAGAGAGGCATCCTCTCCAAATAGCAGGAATTGTTGAATGATTTTGTGGTGGATATGGATCATACATACGTGGAAAATGCTTGGCAAGCGATATTTATTGAAAATGACGAAAAATATTTAGTAAGCACGAGTATTTCAAATTAAAACCTCGTGTGTTTCTTGTGATGGGGCGAGTAATTCAAACCGTGATAAATTATTTTGCATGAGCCATCGAGTGCATTATTTGTACTCACCTACATATTGTTTTTAAATGTCTTGATTGAGTGGTGATGGTGATGGATCGAGATGTTGAGTAGTCGTAATCTTTTGGTATTTATATATGTTTTGAAAGAAAATACCCTGGGGTGCATATCGTCATATATGCATTCACATGCTTTCATTGCATATTACGAATATTTTTGTATGTTGTTGTTGATGCTTATATCTCGTGCAATTATCGAACCCATCATAAAGGAATTCGTAGCCTTTACATCTGTAAATGACTTTTGCCTTGTAAATAAGGTTTGAATTGCTTTTGCCTTGTGCATAAGGTTTGATTATTGAAGATCGATAAATATTATTCTGAAATCTTTTGATTATTCTTATCAATTGTTTTGCATACACTGTTCCAAGCTCCAGTTCTCTCTAATCTGTCCTTTGGATTAGAGAGGCTATGACAAATATCATTCAAACATCTATTATACATTAACATATGGTCATCTTATCATTTTTCGAAAATTTCAAGAACATGCACTAATGTTTTTCCAAAAATTCTACATAAAATCACACAAGCTTAAACATTATCAATTATCATTAATCCATGCTCAAATCAACAATTAAAAATCATTTCCATCAACATATGATCACCCTAAGTTTTCGGTCATATCATGTATTTTTATAACATGTTTAACTTTGTATTAAATTCACAATATATGCTTAGAAACATCATATAAACATATTTACTAAACAATTTAGCATATGAACAATATTTCTTAAAATTTAATCATAAATAACATAAGCTCATAACATAAGATTTTATGGATGAAAATAAAAATTCTAACATGTATACGAAACTTGTACGATTTCTAACCTTTTAATCGGAGTCGATTTCCAACGGCAACGTTTTTCTATCTAAGATTTGAGAAGAATGTGATGAACTCTCTCTCAAAATTTTCTCTCTAATTTTCGGTACTTAGGGTGACAAATGATAGAAAAGTTTGATCCTATCCCATATTTAAAAGCTTGTCCCCTTGTATACATAAATTACAACTAATACACTTGCACATTTTGTCAAAGAATTCGGCCCCCCTCCTTTAGCATAGGACAAAATTTTTACCTTATCTCATTATAATTTAATATGTCATCTTATCATGTAATTATTGTACATCACCTTAATTAATATCACAAAATCAAGAAAAATCTTTCTTTTTCCTTTTTCATGGTGATCGGCCACTATTAGAACATTAGGGTTGATTTTTATTTTTTTATACTATCATATATTATAATATTACTATAGGATAATGACATATTTAAAAAGTCAAATATTCACACTTTGACTTTTTTAATTTCCACACTTGTTCACATTATATTTCAACATTTTCGCCTACGACAAGACAAGAGCCATAGTTACTTGTTCAATTTGATAACATACTCTATCTTATCTCTTAATAATATCTTACCAACATAATAATAACATATCATTAATAAGAGCATGATATTTTCATCGCTTAATAATAACATATCATTAATAAGAGCATGATGTTTTCATCCCTTTCACACTTCAACTTGCATTTTTCGGTCACTATAGACAAAATTTAATCCAACTTGCACAACATGATATTATACCTTATCTTATGCATTAATAATATTTCACTATCGAATTATTACTCAACAATATCAAGAGCATGGAAAATCATTCATTTCACACTTCATACTTCACATTTTCGGCACTTATATAAAATAAATGCTACACATTTTATTTTCTTGCAATTAATAGCTATGTGACATAATATAAGTCCTAGATGATAAATTAAATCATAGGAAAAATTATTAAAATAATTCTATGTCACAAACTTCACAATTTCGAACTTAAACCTAAAATAGGAACAAATTATTCCTCTTTTATTCCTTAATTCCTCTAGCATTATTTTAATGAAACATTATATAAAAATAATGCTCTTATTACATAAAATAATCATAGGAATTTAATTATTATAATTCAATAATCGTTAGACCGAGTTTTCGATTCATCTCTAAACGTCGACGTTCTAAACATCTCAAAATATTGCTAATCGTATCATTTCTAAGATGTTCGTAATAAAATCGTAGTCACATTATTCATTCTTTGTAAATAAGGAATTTGATCCTAAGCTTCGTCACTTAGAAATATCATAAGACTAACTATCGAAATTTAATCAACGTTAGAATAATACATTCAAATGAATAATATAAACTATATTCCTTAATTCACTAATCATTAGTGAATATGATATAAAAATCCTTGTATTATGCATAGTCGAAATCGAGCTTCGATAAATTAATATTTCAATTACCGAAACAAAACCCTAATTAGCGATTTTTATTATCGCAATTTAGCTTTAAAAGTTCGGGATATTACAGGGGATCTGTAATATCCCGAAGAAATTAACGCCTACCTACGATAAGTATAATTCGTAAAATTCACTAAGCAACGGAGCTTAGGATAAAAATTCCAATATTAATGAAATAATTTAACGAGGTAATTACGATATTACTACGATCATTTTGAGATGATTCGATAGTTAACGTTTTGAGACGTTTCAAACGTTAACGTTTAGAGATGAATAGAAAAATGATATTAATGATCAAGGAATTATAGTATTTAAATTCCTATGATTATTATATGTAATTAAACTATTATTTAACATTAAAACAATGTTAAAGCATTAAGGATTCGATAGTGATTAAAATCTTAATTTTCAAAACCCTAATTCGAAAATTAGGGTTTTCTTATACAAATGATACCAATAAATTTTCCTATGATATAATTTATTATCTAAACCATATGTTATGATATATATACCTATGAATAACATGAAAATAAAATATGTATCAATTGAGACCAATAAAAGTCGAAACCTTATGTTATAAATAACATATTGCACATCACTTTGGTATACACTTTGTTAAGTTACATCTTAGTTATATAAATTGTATCTATGTTACATATTAACATAGTATAGTCAAGGAAGATATAATATACATGGAAGAATGTATTTTAATTAATACATAGTATCTAGTATAACAACATTTAAATACAAGAGTAAAAATTACTCATTTGGACATCAAAGAGCCGCCGGCTCTTGCTTCCAAACTGCATGCTTAATTTTATTCAATGGCCAACATAGTGTAAGAGGCATTAACTTCACCTCATGATTCAATTGTGAGTCATAATCCATTAACTACACAAAGCTTCTATTTCCTTCCATTTGCATGTGAGAGCCGATGAGTTGAGGGGGTATAAGGGAGGTGAATTTCAGTTTTTATTCTCACAATCACACCACCCAAGTTTTGAAAAAAAAATACACAACCATTTCCTCTCCAAAAGCAAGAAGGCCGAGTGAGAGAGACACAAAGGGTAGGATTCATTTTCTTTCTCTCATTCCACACTCACTCAAGTCTTGAACACCAAACACCAACACTCTTCTTTCTCTTCCAAAGCCATTTTCTTCTCCAAATTTTGAAAAAAATCGAGAGCTTCTCCCTTTAAAAAAAGCCTTGAAAATTCTCTTCTATCTTCACCAAAGTCTAGCCTATAAACCTTCTACTATATATTCATACCATAGAAAGGTGAGGAAGTGAGCAAGGTTTCAATTCTACATGAGTTTTCTATGAAAAACTCGAAAGCTAAGCTAAAGAGAATACAAGTGTTTTAGTGTTCTTGGTTGTGGAAAAATTTCTAATGCTTATGTTCTTGGTGGTTGTTGATAGCAATATTTAGTTAATGCATGTTAAGTTTGACTTAGGAATAGGTAAGTGTTCTTAATTTCAAAATGTTATGCATGTATGTTTAATTTCAAAAATTTGCTAACACTATGCTAAGTTATGCATCAATAATGTGTAGCATAATGAATAGAAGCATAGATCATATTTAGAAGATTAATTTGAAGATGTTATGAAATTTATAAGATGATCGAAAATTATTAGAATTTATTTGAGCATGAATTATTGATATATGGTGTTATAAGAGTTCATAGCAATTTATTAGGAATTTTAAAAAATCTTATGCTATATTTTGGAAAATTACCGAAAATTATAAAAAAATTTATGTTAATGTGTAATTTTTATTCAAGACATGCAATGACATATAGTTAATCTAGGACCTAAACTATGTACTCTATGATTTTACTAAAATTTTTGGGAATTAATTGTTCAAATTCTTCAAAAGGGTCGAGAGCTTCAAGGCTCAATTTGTTGATAATTAATTTGTTTTTAATGAAAACTATGATGTAATATTGTTATACCATAATGTATAAGCATGGTGTAATTTTGTTAGAATTTTATGAAAATGTTTGGTCATGTGTGTTAAGAATCGAAACCATGAACCTTGATTTGTTAATGTAGAAATTAAATATGAAAAACCATATGTTATAAATATGTTATGGATTGATGTTGAGATTATATACTAAATAATTAGATTTTTTTCAAGAATTATTTGGACAAATTGAAGAAACCGTGAATTTGAAATTAATTGAGTAATAAACAAAAATTTTCTATAGTTAATAATTAATACATATTAGTGATACTATGATAATATAGTACACTATGTAAAAATTGAAGAAAATTTGAAAAATAATTGAATATAATTATATTAAATAGCCGAGAGCTATATTAAAGGTATTAAGGATTTTTAAATCCTTAAATGTTAAAATAATGATGTATTATATATTTAGAAGTTATCTTCAAAATATATCTAAAAAAAATAGTAATAAAAAGAATTTAGCAAAATAAATCAATTAGAAATTGATTTATATGAAATTAAAGATTAAAATATAAATTAGTAAAGAATTTACTAATAAAAGTCAAAATTATTGACTTTTGAAATCAACGTATGAAATACGTTCGATAAATACACTAATACGCGTAAAACGTATTAATTGAGTAATGAAGTCTCATTGGTAAGAAAAGATTTAAATCGAAATCGTTAGATCGAAAAAGCGAGAAATCGTTGAACCTTTACCTAAAAGGTTAAATTAGTAATTGTTAAACATATCTCATTTCTGTCAAAATACGAGAAATGTTAAATACGCTGTGAAACAGCGTATTGAATTCGTTAAGAATTGATTTAAATCGATATAGAATATCGAAGTTTATGCTAGACTTTAAAAGTCTCGAAAACGTGAGCGGCGTACTAAACATCGTTTTTGCGTAAGGTGTGAATGACGCCGACGGCCGGACGTTGAAGAATAATCAAGATAAAGGCGATCGAATAGTCCGGTGGGCTTTACTATACTTTTAAGTGATAAAATCTTTGAGTGAATAATTTTTATGTTCTTGATATCGAAATGATATTAAAATGTTTAAGCAATTACCGCCAAAATGTTTATGTTTTATGTATGTATCCTATCCTTGATTGCTATAATGTGAATCGTTGGGTAGCTCCCAACTTATGAATGAAATCGATATCGGATCTTATGCCGAAGGCTTATACAGCTAAGATTAACGTGTACACCTAATGGTGACCGTGAGTCGTAAGGACAATTCACGGCGGTCACGGCGGCGTAGGAGGGCCTCGCTTCACGGCGTTAATGATAATGATATGAAGAAAGGATAAGGATATGGATCATACATGCAGTAAAATGCTTGGCAAGCAAATGTTTAAGAATCGATGAAATATTTTTGTTAAGCATAAGGTATTTCAAATAAAACCCTTATGTCTTACTATGATGTGGCGAGTAATTTAAATACGATAAAATGTTTTGGCATAAGTCCATTGAGTACACTCTTGTACTCGACCACTGCATGTTTGTTTTAAATGTGCGAGGTTGGTGTGAAAATCTTGATGGAGGTGTTGAGAAGTCGGGACTATTTTTTGATAAGTTTATGTATGTTAAATTAGAAACCTTGGGTACACGTCGTCATACGTGTATTCACATGACTTTCGCTGCAGTTTGAACAATGTTTTGTGAACCGATGATATTAACGGTTAAAGTCCTTCAGGTTATTATATTTCCTTTGGGTTCTGTTGGTTCAGCTCACCTGGTATACTATGTTATTTTGCATATAGTATACATTCTCGTATTAGTTTTTCATGAACCCTAAGTACTATTCCTTCAATTGTTCCCCTCCAGTCCGTTTTAGGGTTGGGGTCGTGACAGGATCGAAAATTTAGGAGTAATAAATGAGAGTTGTAATTTTTGACTTTATACTAAGATATTTTCATAAAATCATGACTAAATACTTTATAACTTGTATAAATATGGGATCACCCCCCTACACTTCATAAGGCACGAAAATAGGAAGAAAAATATAGAGAAAAATATAGAAAGTGTTCTCCAAAATTCTCTTCAATCGTAGATAGAAAAACGTTGCCGACGCCGATCAAAACCTGTAACAGCCCCTAAATCCTCAGCACGATTTAGCAGGGACTAATACTTGGAATAATAATCAAGGAAGCTTTAACCAATATATATACAAGAACTCATATGTTCTGGAAGTATTCAACTAATCAACATCATAAGATAAATTAATTCAATTGCGGTGGAAAACGTGTGAATACACATATGACGATGTGTATTCAAGGTTTCTAATATCTTGTATTCAAGAAGGGTTCCACCGCTCGACACGTCTCCATCCATCATACGCTCAACTGCACATTTAAAACAAACATGCGGTGATGAGTACAAGATTGCACTCGGTGGCTCATGCCAAAATAATTTATCAAGTTTAAATTACTCGCCCATCACAAGAATAACACCGAGGTTTTAATTTGAAATACTGTGCTTACTAAATATTTTCTGTCATTTTTCCATAAATATCGCTTGGCCAAGCATTTTCCACATATGTATGATCCATATCCACCACAACAATTCAACCAACAATAATTCCCGCGCTGGAGATGAGGCCTCCTCTCACAGACGCCATGACCGGCCGAGCACCCTTTCAGCACACAGTCACAAATAATTAGTGCACAAAATCCAGGCCATCTCAGCACAGGATACGAATTCTCCATCATCCTTGGGGGTACTACCAAGAATACGAATTCAAGCATGTCATAAAGTGGGAGCTACCCAACGTTATGCATCAATAATCATGGATTGAATACATACACAAAACATAAACATTTTGGGCAGGTAATTAAATAAATCAGTTCATAAATATTTGCTTGCAATAAAGCATCATAAATAAATCATTTGGTAAATTCTACCAGTTTGAATATAGTAAAGCCCACCTTTACTTTTAAACTTTGATTTTCGATCTGCGTGCTCTCCTCTCAGTTGCGTGTGAGCCTTCACGTCCCACCTTTAAGCAAAATTTACGTTTAGCACGTTGGCACGCCGAGATTTTCAAAGTTCATTCAACTTTGATAAATAATAATAATTCGAAGTTTTGATAAATCTTAATACGTCGTTTCTACGCGTATTTCAATAAAAATAATTCTCGTATTTCGAGAGAGACGTAATATGATCTACAGTCTCATTTTAACCTTTTAGGTTAAATAATTAACGTATAATAACGTTATTCAATAAAATGATTTCAATTATGAAATCTTTTCTCAAAATTGAGATATTCTAATAAAAGTAATAGGTTTTTCACGTATTAACGTATTTAACTAACGATCTCAGACGTCGATTTCGAAAGTCAACCTTTTGACTTTTCTTTATAAATCCTTAATAAAACACATGTTAATGAATAAATTCAAAATAAATCGATTTTCAATCGACTTCTTTCATAAAACTTTAATCCTCGATTTTCACGTAATCGATAAATTTGATTAATATTTTCTTTCAATATTAATCTTTTAATACATTAAGCATTATTTATGCTTTTAACGTTATTTAATATAACGTTTCGTCTTAAACATAATATTCTATGTTTAATAATTCTCAAAATTTCAATTATGTCTAATATAATTTTTAGACATATAATAAATTATTATTCTTGATTAAAAAGGAATTAAAATTCCTTATTTAACAACATATAGCTCACGGCTATATGGTAAATTTTCCAAACTTTGTTCCAAAAATTCTCTAAATTCATATAGTGTATTATTTTACACTATGATCATTAATATGTATTAATATCAACTATAGGAAATTTGGAAATCACCTATAACTCTAATATAGGTCTCGAAAATTTTCCAAAAATTATCCAAATAATTTCCTAAAATTCTAATTAAATTACACAAGGCCTAAACATCATTCTATATCATTAATCCTAGATAATATCCAACATATACCACTTCTACATCAATCTACCAATCCAAATAGCTCTCGGTTTTTAATCAACAAATAACCCAACATTTTGTAAAATCCTACAAATTCACATAGTCTATAATCAATACCTAGATCACTAATATGCTATCATATCATTTAAATAAAAATTGTACATCAACTTACAATTTTTATTCATTTCGCAATTATAGAAACTATAGCATATGATTTCTAAAATTCCCAAATAATCACAATGATCTCCATTACTATCATATATCATAATTCCAATAACATATGTACTTCAAGAATTTTCGATCACCCTATTAAAATCAAAACATGCTTAGTTTTTAATAAAAACATCATATATGAACCATACTTAACATATTAGACAATATTTACAAACCACCTAAACATGATAGCCTAATTCTTTATATATCTATCCTTAAAAACATAAGCATAAATATAAAAATCGAACCGGTAGAAATCGAAAATCTTAAGGTAATATTATAGGTCGTTCGATTCCTAACCTTTTAACCGTTGTCGATTTTCGATGCAAAGGATTTTTATATCAAGGATTGGAATAGGAAATGAAGAACACTCTAATCCTTTTTCTTTCTCAAGCTTACGGCAGTGGAGTGGTTTTGGAAAGAGAGTGATATTGGTTCATCACTTAACACACGTATAAGCTAAATGAATTAAATGACTAAAAAAAATCCATCCTACCCTCTCGGTACACACCTCACAAAACAAGACTATATTTTGGTGAATCATTCCACTTTAATACATCATCCTAGTAAATGCACATCATCACATTGAAAGAAGCAAAGATTAAAATCCTACACCTTTTCCCATCAATTTAAATCGACCATCAATGTACACAAGAGATGAGTTTTAATTCTTTTGTCTTATACTCCTACAATATCTTAAGCATTTACTACATCAAGCAATTCATCCCAAGAGTCCTAATATTCCTTCTTTCCTTTAGTCCACATTTATGGCTAATCACTAGTGATCAACTTAATAAAGGAACAACTGTCTTCTCTTTTCCTATCTCATGCGTCGGCCACTCTCAATAAAAAAAGGATGAGCTTTATTCATTTTTTCTCATGCAAGGTACTCAATATCAACACATTGCCAAATGCAATCTAATCATCAATTAAGAGTTCCAAATAATCTTCCTACTTCAATTTGAAGTCAAAATAAACGGCTATCCCTCTTACAAATCATCCACTTGATTCTTTCATTTAATACCTTGGTTAGAGTGTAAATTATATCACACTAATATAGCACAATTTGGAAGTCACAAATTTGTACACTACTAGCACAAACTCACGGCACTTTGTCCATTAAATTGCTAACATTTGTTTTTTCTTGCAAATTGTAGATATATATCATAATATATGTCTTATATGATGAATTATATCATAGGAAAAATTATTGGAATCAATCCAAAGGTAGATGTCACGACCCCACTCCGGACCAACCCGGACTGGAGGGCGACTAATACTAGGAGTAGTATTTTAGGGGTTACATGGATGAAATAAAGATGCATAAAAATAAACTAACATGCTTGAACAGGATATGAGTTAATGTCATAATGGTTTTAAAAAGGTTTAGGCCATCGGACCCCAAAACTTGGCCTGATCCGATGGACCTCAATAGTTTATAAACATAAAGCATAAATAAAGGAGTTCAGAGTATAGCAGCGGAAAGTGTGTGAATACATATATGACGATATGCATTCAAGGTATAAACCACAAATTCTAGATAAATCGGTCAAGGACACTGGACTCCTCAACACATTCCCCATCATCACCATCAGAGCTCAACCTGCACATTTAAAAACAAACATGCAGGGCTAAGTACAAGAAATTGCACTCAGTGGACTTATGCCGAAAACATTTGATAACATTTGGATTACGCTGCCAATATTGAGTAAGTCACAAGGGTTTTAGTTAAAAATGCCTTGTCTTACCAAATCATTCGTTAGTAAACATAGCTCGCCGAGCATTTTCTTGGTGGTATGGTCCGTATCTCATAGTAACAATTCATAACAAGATTTAAAATTAAGCGTCGAGAGGAGGCCTCCCATCTACGACGCCGTGACCGGCCGTAATCCCGTCATGACACGATCGCTCTCTCTGAAGCATATGTTAACACGGTATAGTTCCAACCTTCACGCCAATCCTAGCGGGCATTTATCATCCGCACGGGACCCGACATTAAAAGGTTGGTAGCGACCCAAAATGACATAACTGTCATAATAAAGTTCCAACCATCTCCACAAATTACCCGAGCAAACAGATAGGATCCATACACAAAACGAAATATTTTTGGCAGGTAATGCAGTAAAACATTTGTTAAACAGTTGTAGAATAAGTGCTGTAAATAAACTCATTTGGTATAACAGTAAAGTCACATTTTAGTGGGGTAAGAAAAGGCCCACATTTTGAAGATAAGAAGCCCACCTGGACTATGGTTCGTTGTAAAAAGTCCTAGGTTCGTTCGTTCGTCAAAATCCCGTCGCTGCGTTTCCGTCCACACCTTTACGAAAAAGCGAGGCTTTAGTACGTCGCTCAAGTCTCTCGAGACTTTCAAAAGCTAAGATAAACTTCGATATTTCATATCGATGTAGACTGAATTTCTTAGTGAATTCAATACGTCTCTAACACGTATACAATTGAATTGTTCTCGTTCCTCGAGACACGTTCAATGTATAAGTACGTTTTTCGATATATGGATTTCATTTGTGAAATCTTTTCTTACTAATGAGGTATCATACTCAATTAGTATATCTTACGCGTACTGACGTATTTATAAGTCGTAAAATCGTACGTTTGACTTAAAAAGTCAACGAAGTCAACACGGTCAACAAAGTCAACGATTTTGACTTTTAAATAGTAATTTCTTACTATTTTCGTCTTATAAATCGAATTTGATCGATTTGAAAACGTAAAGTCCTATTTCTCGATTCATCACGTAAATCAAGGACTTATAAATAATTTCGCATTTTTAATAAACTTTTTTATAAATAAAATGCGTATTTTCGGTTTTAAAACGTTATAAAATGAACGTTCGTCTCAAACATAGCAATCTATGTTTATAAAATTTTGTAAAATTTAATTATGTCCAGAATATTAATTTAACAAATATTTTATTAATAAACTGATTTAAAAAGGATTTAAAAATCCTTATTAATTATCGAAAACTCGATAATTAATTTAAAAATGTCAAATGACTTTTGAAAAATTTTCTAAATCAATATAGTGCATTATTATACACTATGGTCCAGAATATGAATTTAAAAAAAATTCATATGATATTGTTTGCTATTTATTTATATATATACATATATATACTTACGGTAATTACAACAATTAGGGAATAATTATCCAAAAATTCCCAAAATTGATATATACCTAGTATGATATCCCAACATCAATATACATTACCAATATAACCTATAGTTCACCATAACCATTCATTTAATAATATATAGCAATATTCACGGTAATTACTTGATAATTACCAAATAATTAGCAACAATTTCTAAAAATTCCAAATAAATTCCAACATGATTAAACATTATACTATAACATTATAATATCATAACATCAACCAAAAACATTTGAATCATCACCATATGGAGCTCAATAGCTCTCGGCTTTTTGGATTCAAAATGTTATTTGATTTTCAAAAATTCCAACAATTATATACTATGTTTATACACTATAGTATACTAATATAACATCATAATATTTATCAAAACTAATTAAATCATCACCTTCAAGAGCATATCACTCACGGTTTATTTGATTTAATTTAGTATTTGATTTCCAAAAATTCTAATAAATTCACACAATGCATAAACAATATACTAAAGCATTAATACACCATTGCATGTTCAAAAATAAAATCATACACCAACCTATACCACTATAGTGCTCACGGTATTTTCAAGAAAAATAGCAATGGATTTTCAAAAATTCTAATTAAATCATAGAACATATAATCAAGGTTCTAAAGCAATAATATGTCATTACAAGCTTGAAATAAAAATTATACATTAATGTACATACATATATTACTCACGGTATTCACAAAATTTTGGCTAGGGTTTTCCAAATTTTTCTAAATGATACATATGAACTCTAAACATGGTGTAGAACAATAATCAATCCCTAAAACATCTTCACAAGTGTTCGGTCATCACTAGCTATTTTATAACATTTTCAAAAATTTATACAATATATACTATGGTTTCGAAAATCATGCATAGGCTAGACACATTCATACATTTCATATACTATGTCCTATGTTCATCTAAACATATTTCTCATATATTTTCAAAATAAAATCCTCAAGAATAATATGAACACATATTTCATGCTTCAAGAACATTTAACACATACATAGATACATATATAAAACTTTCGAAACCTATACATATATACTAAAACTGTTTCGATTTTTTTGGAATAAATGGAGATAAAAATCGAAGCTAGGCCTTGTATTTACCTTGGAATTAGAATGGTTTCAAGAGCAATGTATGTATCAAGGTTGTGAAGTGGAGAAATGGAGAAGAATGGAAGAGAAAAATCTGAAAATAGAGAGGTTTGGCTCTCGGTTTTGGCTGAAGAAATGGAGAGGAAGAAGTGCATTTTGTGTGTTTGAAATTGTGAGGAGAATGAAAGCTTTCTCTCCCTAATACCTCTCTCTCCTTACACGGTTACACACACACACTTAGGGGGAATTATTGCTGCACTTGGGAAGAGAAATATGATGATTAAGGAGTGTTAAAGATGCTCTCCATGCATTGGGTGGTTTAAAAGTGAAATCATTTGTAATGGGAAGGGTGAAGCAAATCGGTATGGGGGTTCAAAGGGGCTGATTTTATTTTCTATTACACATAATACATGTATTAATCACATCATAGGTTATAGATATATAATACATGTCATAAAAATAATTAAATCAACACATAGCCTTAATTTCGAAATTACCGAAATTAATAGGGGAAAATAGGATTAAAATATAAATTACACCTATTATTGATACTCATGTAATTTTCGAACATATATATCAAAATATATGATTTAGATGTTAAATAATAGCATAGGATAAAATTATTACACATTTCATGCATTAAAAACCCTAATTTCGAAATTAGGGTTTCAAATTTTATAAAAACTGAAACCATCGAATTTTATGGTTCAAAACTGATTTTAATGCTTAATAATATCCATATATATCATATTATAAATTTTAGATATCATATGATAATTTAATGGTATCATTTCATGTGATTAAACCCTAATTTATAAGTTTAGGGTTTTTCGAAAATTAATAACCGAAATTATCGAGTTTAAATGCTAAAATTCGATTTTAATAATTATTAATACTGTAATTATATAAAATAATTATAGGAAATTAATTATTATAATTTCCTGAGCATTAAACTCATTTTTCAAAACGTCTCAGACGTTGGCGTTAACGTCTCAAAGCGTTCAAAAGCGACTCATCTCAAAATGGTGCAGATAAGTTCATACTTACTAAATAAATATATTCCATTTAATAAATGAATTAGGATGGAAATTAATTCCAAGCTTCCTTTGCTCGAAAAATTTCATGAAATGCTGACGTTCGATACGTGTTTGACGTTAAAAAAATATTGGCGAATCATTTCGTAATATTTCAATCCTTTAATTCACAATCCTTAGTGAATTATGAAAAGGAATTCGTTATAACGATATCGTATCGAAATCACAATATTCGATGTCATAAAATAAAAATATACGGCAAAACCCTAGTTACGGGTTTAGAATACCGTAATCGTATGTTCGTTTCTTTGGAATATTAGAGTAGAACACCCTAATTCTCGATTTAGGATTTTCGAGAATCTTAAACAATCAAAAATACAATTCCAAAATTTTCTAGCATTATTTCAATGTTAACGTTTGTAACGTCTCAAAACGTTAAATATCGACTCATCTCAAAATGGTCGTAATAAAGCTGAAATCACTTTATTAAATTATTCCAATAATAATGGAATTAAATTCTAAGCTTAAATACTTAGAAAAGATTACGAAATTTCAATTATCGATCATGATCGACGTTGAAATAATCTTGTTGAAATCGTTACATATTCGTATTTCTCGATTCACGTTTATTTGTGAATAAAACATAGGAATTTATTATTCCAACAATAATCGAAATCATTATTCGATATATTAATAATCAAATTATCATAACAATACTCTAATTTACGAAATTAATATCGTAATTAGGCGTTTAAATAATCGGGGTATTACATTCCACCCCCCTTAAAGAAATTTCTTCCCGAAATTTACATACATCAAAAAGTATGGGGCATCTTAGCACCATAACATCTTAAATTTCCACGTAATTTTCATTTGTCCATGGTTTCTCCATTGGACTTTCATCAAAGACCCAATTTAATCCTCAATCATTGAATCATACGATCAAATAGTCGTAGATGTTCATCAAAACTCATATTTGAGTTAAAGATCACGTCATTATGATGAATTACGTGATTTGGGTCATATTCATATTTCTTTAGCTGCGACACGTGGAAAAACATTATGTACATTCCCCAAATTTTTGGTGGAAGTACAAAACTATAGGCTACTGGGCCTTTTATTTCTAGGATCTCGCAAGGTCCTATAAAACGTGATCTCAACATTCCTTGTACTTTAAACTTAATAATTTCCCTCGATGGAGAAATCTCGAGGAACTTCGTTTCGCATTCAAAATGCGGTTCGGATCTCGCATACCGGTAAGACCTTTATCATCTTGAGCTTCTCTCGATCTTTGCCTTATTGGCAAATATCTTTATCATTTCATTTACGATGTCAGACCTTATACCTTCTCTTACCTACTTTATTACAATAAAGTGGTGGTGATATTTCTTTCCATATAATGCCACGTGTGGCTATGTCAATCGTTGTAGCGAGTTATGGTCGTCGTAAACTTAATAAGTGGTTAAACATGTTCCCACTTGCACCTCGATTTAACATTAATGTTCTCATCATATCCTTAAACATCCATATTGTCCTTTTATCGTCCATCTGTCCGTGAGGGGACATCTACGATAAGGTTCAATATCGTGCATAACTCCCTTTTTGGTGAGCTAGCTCAAAAACTAGGGGTAAACTTAGAATCTCTATCTGAAGTGATAGGTTTTGGTACCCCTTGCAAAGATACGATCTTCCTTATGTACGACTGTGATAAATTATCAGATCTTTGAGTCATCCGAATGAGCGAGATGAGCATTTTGGTGAGTCGGATCACTACTACCCATATAGTAGTGTTACATTTTATGACTTTGGCGAAACACATCATAAAATCCATTGCTATGTCACTTCATTCTCATTTGTATCTCATTAGAGATTATAACCTCTTATAAGGTCATTGATACAATGCCTTCACCTCTTATAACCGAGATAATGCTCGTCAATGAGGTTATAGCTCATTTCATTCTTTACTATCTAATTTCTTTCTCGTAAATCATAATATAATTTAATGCTGCTTGGGTGGGCGGTATGAGGAATATCATGAGCTTCATTCACGATTTCATTTCTAAGCTTATCATTGCTTGAAATATATATATAACCTTTCCTTAGACAATATGACATTGTCGGTAGCCTCTTTAAAACCCTTGACCCTTCATGGGTGATAGTTTATATCACAATTGGAATCTTTCTTGATTCGAGCCATCTTTTCTATCTCATTTTAAGTTTCTTGATCGAAGAAGTAATTGAACTTTTATAATTTTGAAGATCTCACAACTCATTCCATATTGGAAATGTCTTCAAAAATTTTAGTGCGTATTACGTTGCTATTTCAAGTCGTGAGTTGGGTGATTCTATTCGTGAGGTCTAAGTCATCGTGGTGCTTTGACTATTATCTTTCTCACTTTAATAAGTGGCCTCACATTCATTTGTCCATGTAAATTTGATTCCTTCGGAAGACATCATGTGTCTAAAGAATTTTCCTTCTTTAAGCCGAAATTCATATATTAAACTTGGCAAAATTTTGCTCGACTCTAAAAGTCCGCAATATTGTCCTTCGATGTTCTTTAGGTTCTTTCTCGTCCTTCATATGGATAAGTACATCGTTCATAAAGATTTAGACAAAATTGTCTAAGTACATATGGAACACTCGATTTTTGAGGTTCATGAATAGGGCTGATGTACTAGCTTGTCCGATTGGCATGACTATAATCTCATAGTAACCATATCTTATTCGGAAAAATTTTGCTTTCATACATCAGATACCATTTACACATAAGCCTCCATTTTCATATGAGTCTCTCATTATCATAGGACTCTGTGTCTCTGAGTGGCCTTCGTCGGAATCATACCTTTCGCTTAGGAACTTGCCTATTTCCAGGTACGTTTTTACCTCATATGTCCGACGATCCTTCTCTTTCAAAGAGCCAGGGGTCACACTGCTCCCTGTTATTCTTTTTTTATTCCAGAAGTGTGTGTTACTTTTATCAGAAAGTAAGGTCGATTTGATAACGGTAATTCCTCTAATTTTCGAGGGTGATAAGATCCTGTCATTTTGCCATTCTCATCTCTTTCTGGTATAATAGACGGCACGGGGCGTGGGGCGGCATTTGGAACATTAGGTACAACCATTCCTTTATGCCTTCTTTGTGTAACTTGCCGGGGACCAGATAAGTACCGTGGGTGCCGTTCCTACAATTATATGTATACTTGAGCACATTGGCGAATCCTGGTAAGTCATCAAAGTCTTGGAATTTTCTACTTGGAGAAGATATTTTCTTGATACTTCTTTTGCAAGATTCTGCCAATCTATTGGCAAACGATGGATAATTATTGGATGTCATCCTCATCCATCTCTCCATAGTCACGAGCATTCATCCATGATGTAGAAATTCCTCCAAAAACTGTCCTAGCCCATGGCCAGTTTATAATAAGAGAGTCGATACTTATGTGTGAGCTTTATACTTGTAGGCCTTGGGGTTAACTTTCTACTTGTCAGACTCTCTTTTCTTACCATCTGTAACAGATAGTTCTAGATGAGCCAACCTTAAATTAAAGCAATTGAGGATTCAAAATCCCGTTGCATAGAATTTCAATGGAGAGGCTATGCCCGTGTTTCTAATCACGTGAGTGACATCCATTTTCGAAACTTCTGTTTCTTGAATTATATCTACGTTCCACATAGATATTATGATCTAACTCATTTGTTCGAACCTTAGGCGATCCTAGGTCCAATTCTAAACTCGAGAACCACCTGCGATGGCCATAATTCTCGTATAGGTGAAGAGATTTTCATTTCTCCCTGAATTGGGTTCTATCGTTTCTACGCATACTTGTGCGATGTTAGAAAACGAAACACCTATATTGAATGAAAAATTATAAGTATTATGAAAATTTTCTCATATCTATCGAGCCTTCACGATTTACATTAAATCCTGTTTTGGTCAAAGTATAGGCTCTAGTCTACGGTGTTCTCGTCATTCAAATAAACATCTATTTCATACATCATTGTCCTTTCTCTTGGGACATTATGTTCTCTTGCTATGGCCTTCAGTTACCTCGTTAATCATATCCTTCTCGGTGTCAGTACTATTATGGTTTTATCAATAGCATTCTGTGGTTAGGTTTATATCGACCTATCCTTGATATTAATATCTTGATAACTTAATCTCATCGTAGAGATCATGATGTACCTGACACTATCATTCATTTATGATCTAGTATGAATGATTCAATTCCCTTTTTCACTTTATCGATCATAGAAATATATATCTCATATATCCTTACTTTAAACTTTTTTCCAGAGAAAATCCTTGTACTGGCATTTAGTGCCATCGTTTGTAATATCCCTTTTTTTGGATATACGTCATTTCTTCTTAATATTTAGTGATTCATCATGCAATTTTGCATAGGATAAAATCCTTTATCCGCTAGGGACGTATTATACTTTTTCCTTGACGTCAAATATCTTTACCAATTTCTCGACATTTAATGATTGCTTCATTTCTATGTCAGGTATACTTAATATCCCACTTTATTGATCGTCGCAAAAGTATGAGGGGTAAGATTTACAATTAGATTAACCTTAAGATTCTTTCATGTGAATCTTTTCATTTGTTCTCTTGGTTGCATTTCCTTTTTGCAAAAGTCTATAGAAGCTGCGTCGTTTGTTAATTTCTAATACACACAAGACAAGTGTTTTGTGTCAATACAAAATTAGAGTACTAAGATCCTTTTCAAATAATGAATCTGTTTCTTTCTCTGCTTCTTTACTCCAAAGGAATTACTTTACTTATCGAAGTCATAATATCGCTGAAACTTATCTCATATTGTGGCTATCTCATAATTGTATAGCTCATAATTTCTTCAGCTATTTTTGACTTTTGTCCCTTTTTCTTGAGCATGGTTTCAGAAAGTAATATTACTTTCATTATACTTCGGTTCTTACTCTCAGGACTAGAACCGTCATTATTATCATTATTATCATATAGCTTGGTAAGGTAGTACATTTGTACACCATAACTTAAATTCCAAGCATCTCATTACCATGTCTTCATTGTGAAGATAATTCTCCATACTTGATTTACATGCTAGGGCTATCCTAGCTGTTCACACATCTCAAGGATTACGATTCATCAATCTCATTATCATTGGTTTAACCAAGTCTCAATTACTTGGAATTGATTACGCTCAAGCATAATCTCATTGATTGAGGTATAAAACGAGAGATTCGTTATCTGAGATGCTATCATTTCTTTACATATATATTCTTTGAAAAGAACATTGTGCATCTCCATTCTTTAGACATGTCCAACCTACTAAGGAGGTATTAGGGACAAACAACTATCTTAAAGATAAGTTGTAATTTCTCTCGTTATGTCATAATAAGGGGAAATTATATCCCATGAATATCACATACTTTTCTTTACTTGTACTTTTGCATTCCATGCTAAAGAGTATCTCATTCATAACATTTCATTATCATAACAGTCACATGAAGATGTAACTTCACTGTTATCAATATCTGATAAGCCCATCAGAGGTCATTGCATCCATGCGCATCATAGGGAAAATATCTCGTCTCATCGAGATCTTATTTACATCATATCTCCTTGATGTCTGTCACCTTACTGATCTGCAACCTTTATGTTATCAAAATAAGTCGACCTACATCATACACGATGTTTATCACTTTACTAATTCAAAACTTAGGTGACAAGATAAATCAACCTTCATCTCACCTATTGGTCTCGAGATTGAAGAAATTGCATCATGTCGACTTCCAAAGATATGGGTTCGTGATTGAAAATAACATATCTTACAATTTGAATCCATTTATTCCTTGAACTGAATAATTTGGGATCTAGGGTCCGAAGACCAGAATGACGACTACTGAGATTTCTTTGGTCATATGGGTTGGCCAGATCCATCACAAATATTTTCTCAGTCACATGAGGATTTGGTTTCGAAAGGACATATTATAAATTCTCGGGTTGAAAATTTTCTTTCAGAAAAAGTGAGAAACTTATATGATTTCTCAATTTGAACTAGGTCATAGAGTTAAACTCAATGACATAAATTTGGTAATGAAAAGAATTTAAAACTTTATATAACACATTATAGGTCATCATCAAAGGTTCCCCTATATGTCATAGCGCTTCTTGTACTACTGGGAATACTACTTTCTAGTATCATTCTAAAATTCTAATCGCACTGTAAAATTCCATTCTATAAAACTATAAACTAACTTCAACTGACTCTCGTCAATTTTGGTGAAGGAATCAGGGCTTTGGTTCTTCATAAAGTATATTACTCTGTGATAGGAGTGCGTGGCGAAAACCGTTCAGTAATCGGAGCTCTAACGAAGGAGAGCGGGCTAAAACAAAAACATTGCACAAACAGTTTTGCTGATGCCGAGCTCGGGATACCGAGGTCGTAAATAATCTGGTGTCGAAGTTGTTGCGAAGTCATTTGCCAATGCCGAGGTCATTGCCGAGGTTATTGACATAATGACGAAGTCATTAAAGCCTACTTGAGCGAGTTGAAGGTATCGATGCCGCAATCGAGGGCGCACATGTCAACGCCGGTCGTACATAATAATGCCGACATCAAAGCCAAAGGCGTGCAGGTCGCCGAGGTTGATTTCCGGGTGGAGGTGATCTGACCGAGGTCAAGATAAATTGGCGGTGGATGTCACACCGCCGTTGCCGGTCGAAGCCGAGCTCATACCCACCGGGCTCGCTTGCGCCGAGGTCGCACCGCCAGGTTGGACTAGACTTCCGGCGAAGTCAAAATTATACATCTTTGGTGCGAGCGAAGTCGAGTTCAAGGTCGACTAAGCATGATCGCGAGTTCAGTCTTTAACTGACTCTAACGAATTCTTTGATCACATTTTTACTTTGTTTTCAACGAAGAGTCATAGATGATTTGGAGTTCCGTCATGTGTGAGCTTCCAAATAAAAAGATCATTCTCGTGTCACTTATCGCATAGTGACATTCATCGTCTTGACATCCTTTCCAATTCTGAGCTTAAATTTTCTTCTCGTCTATCAATTCGAGATTCTCAGGATGGAATAAAATTTTAATAATTCATCTTCCTATGTTCTTTCGCAATTGGGATCATGCGTCTTAAACAGTCTACGTTCTTTTGGGATAACATACCCATCATCGTAAACATCTTTGGGATTTGAAATAAAATTTTCAAATATTCATATCAATAAATTTCTATTGAATTACATGAATTTAAACATTTTATTCTAAAGAAAAAAAATTGTCAATACATTCTCGTATGACATCATCATACGTTGGTAGCGAACCAACGACTTTCAATCAATTCTCATAACTTTCATTTGGGATGACATAGTCATTAATCAAAACAATATTGAGAATTGAAGAATAAAATTTCAAATATGACGAACATAGTTCGTTTTAAACATACGCATTTCTTGCGAAAAATTTTCGATTAATCAATCAATCATGGTTATTTACAACCTTTCTCATTTCATTTGTCGACAATGTTCTATCGATACCAATCATTTGTCGATAATGTTCTATCGATACCATTCTTTTGTCGATAATGTTCTATAGATACCAATCATTTGTCGATAATGTTCTATCGATACCATTCTTTTGTCGATAATGTTCTATCGGCAACAAATCAAATTCATAAATCATTTGTCGATAATGTTCTATCGACACCAAATCATTGGTCGATAATGTTCTATCGACACTAATCATTTGTCGATAATGTTCTATCGACACCAAATCAAATTCATAAATCCCAAATTTTTCTTTTCAAAGATGAGAAAATAATTTACCTTTTTCCCAGTTGAGCTTGATGTGATGGAGTGTCGAGCAGTGTCGGCTGACCTCTAGAAGTCTAGTGACTCAATCTAGACTTAACTCTGAAAACAGGTTTTGGATTCAAAGAGCGAACAGCTCTAATACCACTTTGTAACAACCCCTAAATCCTAAGCACGATTTAGCAGGGACTAATACTTGGAATAATAATCAAGGAAGCTTTAACCAATATATATACAAGAACTCATATGTTCTGGAAGTATTCAACTAATCAACATCATAAGATAAATTAATTCAATTGCAGTGAGCGTGTGAATACACATATGACGATGTGTATTCAAGTTTCTAATATATTGTATTCAAGAAGGGTTCCGACTGCTCCGACACATCTCCATCCATCATCTTCTCAACCTGCACATTTAAAAACAAACATGCGGTGAGTACAAGATTGCACTCGATGGCTCATGCCAAAATAATTTATCAAGTTTAAATTACTCGCCCATCACGATAACACACGAGGTTTTAATTTGAAATACTCGTGCTTACTAAATATTTTCAGTCATTTTTCCATAAATATCGCTTAGCCAAGCATTTTCCACATATGTATGATCCATATCCACCACAACAATTCAACCAAAAATAATTCCCGCGGTGGAGAGGAGGCCTCCTCTCAAAGACGCCATGACCGGCCGAGCACCCTTTCAGCACACAGTCACAAATAATTAGTGCACAAAATCCAGGCCATTTCAGCACAGGATACGAATTCTCCATCATCCTTGGGGGTACTACCAAGAATACGAATTCAAGCATGTCATAAAGTGGGAGCTACCCAACGTTATGCATCAATAATCATGGATTGAATACATACACAAAACATAAACATTTTGGGCAGGTAATTAAATAAATCAGTTCATAAATATTTACTTGCAATAAAGCATCATAAATAAATCATTTGGTAAATTCTACCAGTTTGAATATAGTAAAGCCCACCTTTACTTTTAAACTTTGATTTTCGATACGCGTGCTCTCCTCTGGTTGCGTGTGAGCCTTCACGTCCCACCTTTACGTAAAAATTTACGTTTAGCACGTTGGCACGCTTTTCGAGATTTTCAAAGTTCATTCAACTTTGATAAATAATAATAATTCGAAGTTTTGATAAATCTTAATATGTCGTTTCTATGCGTATTTCAATAAAAATAATTCGTATTTCGAGAGGCGTAATATGATCTACGCCTCATTTTAACCTTTAAGGTTAAATAATTAACGATATAATAACGTTATTGATAAAATGATTTCAATTATGAAATCTTTTCTCACAATTGAGATATTTTAATAAAAGTAATCGGTTTTTCACGTATTAACGTATTTAACGAACGTATCTCGTACGTCAATTTCGAAAGTCAACCTTTTTGACTTTTCTTTATAAATCCTTAATAAAACACATTTTAATGAATAAATTCAAAATAAATCGATTTTCAATCGACTTCTTTTCATAAAACTTTAATCCTCGATTTTTCACGTAAATCGATAAATTTGATTAATATTTTCTTTCAATATTAATCTTTTAATACATTAAGCATTATTTATGCTTTTAACATTATTTAATATAACGTTTTGTCTTAAACATAATATTCTATGTTTAATAATTCTCTAAATTTCAATTATGTCTAATATAATTTTTAGACATATAATAAATTATTATTCTTGATTAAAAGAATTAAAATTCCTTATTTAACAACATATAGCTCACGGCTATATGGTAAATTTTCAAACTTTGTTCCAAAATTCTCTAAATTCATATAGTGTATTATTTTACACTATGATCATTAATATGTATTAATATCAACTATAGGAAATTTGGAAATCACCTATAACTCTAATATAGGTCTCGAAAATTTTCCAAAAATTATCCAAATAATTTCCTAAAATTCTAATTAAATTACACAAGGCCTAAACATCATTCTATATCATTAATCTAGATAATATCCAACATATACCACTTCTACATCAATCTACCAATCCAAATAGCTCTCGGTTTTAATCAAAAATAACCCAACATTTTGTAAAATCCCTACAAATTCACATAGACTATAATCAATATCCTAGATCACTAATATGCTATCATATCATTTAAATAAAAATTGTACATCAACTTACAATTTTTATTCATTTTCGGCAATTATAGAAACTATAGCATATGATTTCTAAAAATTCCCAAATAATCACAATGATCTCCATTACTATCATATATCATAATTCCAATAACATATGTACTTCAAGAATTTTCGATCAACCCTATTAAAATCAAAACATGCTTAGTTTTTAATAAAAACATCATATATGAACCATACTTAACATATTAGACAATATTTACAAACCACCTAAACATGATAGCCTAATTCTTTATATATCTATCATTAAGAACATAAGCATAAATATAAAAATCGAACCGGTAGAAATCGAAAATCTTAACGTAATATTAAAGGTCGTTCGATTCCTAACCTTTTAACCGTTGTCGATTTTTGATGCAAAGGATTTTTATATCAAGGATTGGAATAGGAAATGAAGAACACTTTAAGCCTTTTTCTTTCTCAAGCTTACGGCAGTGGAGTGGTTTTGGAAAGAGAGTGATATTGGTTCATCACTTAACACACGTATAAGCTAAATGAATTAAATGACTAAAAAAAAATCCATCCTACCCTCTCGGTACACACCTCACAAAACAAGACTATATTTTGGTGAATCATTCCACTTTAATACATCATCCTAGTAAATGCACATCATCACATTGAAAGAAGCAAAGATTAAAATCCTACACCTTTTCCCATCAATTTAAATCGACCATCAATGTACACAAGAGATGAGTTTTTAATTATTTTTGTCTTATACTCCCTACAATATCTTAAGCATTTACTACATCAAGCAATTCATCCCAAGAGTCTTAATATTCCTTCTTTTCTTTAGTCCACATTTACGGCTAATCACTAGTGATCAACTTAATAAAGGAACAATTGTTTTCTCTTTTCCTCTCTCATGCGTCGGCCACTCTCAATAAAAAAACGATGAGCTTTATTCATTTTTTCTCATACAAGGTACTCAATATCAACACATTGCCAAATGCAATCTAATCATCAATTAAGAGTTCGAATAATCTTCCTACTTCAATTTGAAGTCAAAATAAACGGCTATCCTCTTACAAATCATCCACTTGATTCTTTCATTTAATACCTTGGTTAGAGTGTAAATTATATCACACTAATATAGCACAATTTGGAAGTCACAAATTTGTACACTACTAGCACAAACTCACGACACTTTGTCCATTAAATTGCTAACATTTGATTTTTCTTGCAAATTGTAGATATATATCATAATATATGTCTTATATGATGAATTATATCATAGGAAAAATTATTGGAATCAATCCAAAGGTAGAACACCCTAATTCTCGATTTAGGGTTTTCGAGAATCTTAAACAATCAAAAATATAATTCCAAAATATTCTAGCATTATTTCAATGCTAAATAATATTCTAATTATATAAAATAATCATAGGAATTTAAATATCATAATTCCTTGATCGTTAGACTTGATTCTCAAGTCATCTCTAAACGTTAACGTTTGAAACGTCTCAAAACGTTAAATATCGACTCATCTCAAAATGGTCGTAATAAAGCTGAAATCACTTTATTAAATTATTCCAATAATAATGGAATTAAATTCTAAGCTTAAACACTTAGAAAAGATTACGAAATTTCAATTATCGATCTGTGATCGACGTTGAAATAATACTGTTGAAATATGTTACATATTCGTATTTCTCGATTCACATTTATTTGTGAATAAAACATAGGAATTTATTATTCCAACAATAATTGAAATCATTATTCGATATATTAATAATCAAATTATCATAACAATACTCTAATTTACGAAATTAATATCGTAATTAGGCGTTTAAATAATCGGGGTATTACAAAACCGATTAAATGTTTAGAAATCATACAACCTTTTATTATATGCAAAAATATTAGATATTCATCCATGAAATATTAAGTTATATGATTTTGTTATTCTATGTGAAATTTACGAAATTATGTTGAATGTTTAAAGTTGTTTATTAAATATGTTAATATGATGTTTATAATCTTGTATTATGAATTTAGTACGAAGTTAAGCATGTTATAATTTTCTATATGAAAACCGAAACCATGAAAGAAATATATGATGATGTACATGAATTTTAATTGTGGTTTTGAGCATGAAATGATAATAGTTAGTAATATTTAAGTATGTATGATTTAAATCATAATTTTTGGAAAAATATTGGATATTATTTCATGAGAATTTCGAAAATGATCAAGCATGAAATATTGATGTATAAGTTGTGTATGATGAATATTATGACATATTATTGATATATGATGCTAATAATATGTTGTGGAAATTAATTATAATTTTTGAAAAATGTTTATGTAATTATTCAAAATTTTCGAACACTATGTCATAAAGGGCTATAATGATAAAATTTTCTATGTCTAATGTTATTTGATATTATGGATCCTATGTTAATATAGTATGTTATGTGAAATTATAGGAATTTTTGGATAAGTTTAGAAAATATACTTAAAATGACCGAAAGTGAAGAAAAATGAAAAATAAAAGTTCAAATTTATTTTATTACATGTGATCATACATTTAGACCCTAAATTATGTTTAAGATATGCTATGATTTTATATGAATTTTTAAGATGAAGTATAATATGTTCACATTGAAATATTTGATAAGTGACGTAAGACTTTGAAATATAAAGTGTTATGCTTAAGTTAAGTTCATACATATGGGTATGTTGAGCATGATTGGTTGTTAGTGTGAAAAATTGAGACTTATGGGAAGAGGATTGGTAATCGATTAAAAATAGAGTATACATATGTAAGTTAATAGTTTATAAAAGAATATTGAGGAATACATGCTATGACGTTAAAAATAACTTGATTAAAGAATGAACGTATGAAGCATGTTGATACGTAAGTGCGTAACGAAGTTAGTTATGAAATTAAGTTCGTAATCTACACGAAATGATGTGGACGGAAGGAAAGAATGTAAAGAGAAAGTATTATGGCTCGCCGAAGCGGTGCGCCTGCTGCGCCTGCCCGCCTCGCCCACCCCCGTCCCGCCTGCCGCCGAGTACGCCGCACGGTGCCGAGGGCTGCCGTGCGTCCGGTTTCTCCCGGCGATTCTTCGTCGTCTCGTTTTTCGTGCTTTCGTCTTCGTTCTTCTTTTACAGATAAGATTTACATGAAAAAATCTAGTCTAACCACGGATTTCTCGTGGTGAAAAACAAAACCAACAAAACAAAAAGCGAGCCACGATGAACGAAGATCCACAATTAATTAAGCGCACGTAATAATCAAACGTGAATTAATCCAACAGAGCCAAGATTCTGATCCCAGGCTCTGATACCAACTGTAGGGATGACATATGTCTAGCCCTCGCCCCGAGGATCTATCTTGGATATTTAATTCACCATACATTGATTATAATCCTAGCATGCGACTATTTAATTAATTGCAACACGTAGGGGTTTTCTCGTGTTTACCTTTGGATCTGTCGGGGTCGATCGAACGGGATGAACGGATCGAACGGAATGGACTCGTGCTTTGACCTTCTGGACTGTATCCCGGTTGCCCAATCTCCAACGTTGAGTGAGGACGATCTATGGAGAATGCTTCGGAAAATCACCCAATGCTCTCTATGATATTTTCGAAAACTCTCACAAGAACTATGTGATGGACGAAAATTTGATGTAGGATTAATGAGCATTCCCCTAGACTTTATCTCTTACCTTATATTTATAATGCATTACCATAATCCCACAAGGAAAGGATTTATGCATATCCCATAAATATAATAATATCCTTATAGGATAAAGAGAATAAAATCTATCCTTAGAGAGACCTATGGGCGCCGATTTTCTTGAGCTAACGGGCTGGATGGGCCACCAGGGATCAAATGCAAGGAATAAAGATGGGCCTCAAATAAATTAATTATCTTATGTTCACCGAACATAAATTAATTTATAAACATTCATTCATGCCACTAGAGAATAAATCTTGACTTACCCTTTATTACCAAGTTGAGTCGGGCTTGCACTTAGACATTACGAATCCCGTATTTAAGATAACGAACGTCCATTAATTATTTATAGCATTCGATCGCTTAAAATAATTAATATCTTTAATTCCTTAAGTAGTACCACTCAACCTTATTATTGTACTTGAGCTAACTCAACTGCGCAGGTTTAGTACAATAAACCTTTGAGCTCCTTAAGGGACGCCATCTTCCTAAACGGATACGGTGACTCGATACGATAACTAGCATGACATACAAGCACCGCCACCACCCAAGATGCGGAGAATATTGGGTTAGAACATATAACCTCACCCATAACAAGTCAAAGTGATGGTCAAGAACTCATACTCACCTAATACCTTATCGAGGTTTAGATCATCGTAAGTCACCGAGATCTTGGTTCTTCACTACGGTCGATAGAAGAACTTATCTCATCGTGATCCTTCAATACGCCGAGACGCACCAACATAGACAAGCAACTAAGTCAAGTCACTTCTTATCTATATGCAGCCTATACCGACAACTCGTCCTCAAGTTGTCTCACCGTGAAACTTTTATATCTCATTAAGCTTGACCAATCATACGGACTTACGTGATCTTCTACACCTTCGTATGATCTAACTTATATACGAGATAAGGGACACGATATATGCAATCAAGTATTCAATTCAGATAGGAGATTGTAATAGTGGTAACAGGAAACATTGTATACAAGCTCAACCAAACTGCTTTCAGTATACAAATCCAACAATAACCTGGTTCGAGGTCGATCGTGAACTCAATCTGTCGGTTTAGCGGTAATCCCGGTAGTTCATCTGGAAATACATATGGGTACTCCTTCACAATCGGAACGACTTCTATCCTCCTCTCATTCTGCTCTTCCTCCTGGAGATAGACAAGGTAGACATGATTAGGACTCTCCTCCCCATGCTGATCCCGTGAAAGCTGTAGGTCTCTCTCCGGGATGTTGGAAAGAAATTTTCCTTTCATTACACAGGATGGTCGCATTATGTTCGGTTAACCAACCCATTCCTAGGATTATGTCCACATCTGTCATAGGTAAGATGTGAAGGTTATCTGTCGTGACCTTAAGTGAGCCTAGTCCAAGTTCTAGGTTCGAGCATATGTGGGTTACCGTTCTTATGCCTCATACTGGAGAAGAAATTCTCATGATTTGTTCAGCGCGTTTAGGATCTAATCCTAAGTTCTCTACGCATGCTTCAGTAATATAAGAATACGAGACGCCAGTATCAAATAGTAGGATAACAGGCAATTGGAGGAGTATTCTCATACCTGCTAAGTTTCCTTGGTTTCTTGACGGCTCCTACGAGAATTCCCTTTCTTGGTTGAGGGCGTAGGCCCTGGCTTGCGGTGGCAGTTGCTGTTGTTGTTGTTGCTATGGTTGCTGCTGCAGTTGTTGTTGGGGCTGTCGGTACTGTTGTTGCGGCTATCGGTATTGTTGTTGTCGTTGTCGCCGTGGTTGATACGGTCGTTGAATTAGCTGGAAGTACTGAACTGGGGGCTGTTGCTGGAATGGTTGAGCTTGGATAGCCCGGACCGGCTGGACTCGGTTGGGCACATTGGGACGGCCATTTTCCCCTTGGCGTATCTCAGGACAGTCCCTGGAGTAGTGACCCTTCTGGCCACACTTGAAGCATCCGTCATTTGTAAATCGCATGCCCCCTTATGACTCCTATGACACCTGGGGCACACGGGGAGCCTCACAAATTTCTGGATTTCCCCGCCAGGTGCAGGTACCATGGGGCGTCCATTTCCTTGCCCGTGCCCAGATGGCACGTTGTTCTCTTGCCATGGCCTCCTGTCGGCCTGGCCAGTGTTGGATCCTTGACCTTGGTGGGGTCCTTCCCACTTTCTCTTTCCACGATCCCCTTGGTGATTCGGGGGATGTACAACGACAGTCCTATCTTCAGGCATGACAGCCTCGATGTCCAATGCCCGACTGAGGGCCTCACAGTAAGATAGGTTTCCATGGCCAGCTAACGAAACCCTGATTTCATGACGGAGTCCCGCCCGAAACTTTTCTGTCCTTTTCTCGTCGATGTCGACCAGTTGGGGCGCATATCGTGACATTTCACAGAATGCACGATCATAGTCTGTGACCGTTGTCTTTCCCTGACGTAGGTTATAGAACTCATGTTCTTTCCTTTTTCGGTAGCTCTTAGGAATATACTTCTCGTATACTTCCTCCTTGAACTCCTCCCATGTGTAATCTTCAAGTTCTTCTTCAGATAGGGTCTTCCTCTTCGCCTCCCACCAGAAGTCGGCGGCACCAGTCATCTGGAAAGCAACGCATGACAAGCGTTTTTGAGAGGTGCAGTGAAGGAAGTTGAAGATTTGTTCCAGCGAGCGAATCCAAAGTTCAGCATCCACGGGATTCCCATCCGTTGAAAGTGGGCGGGTTCTGTCTGATGAATAGTTCCTTAATTCGTCTTGCCACCGGTGGTGGTAATGGTGGCGGAGTGTCTTCTCTCTTTGGTGTTACTTCACGATTTCTTCTTCTCGACGGCATCCTATCATTCATAAATATACGTAATTAAATATCATCTTATACTATCCATCAGGATCAATGTATATATATCAGCACGGTATTTATATAATTATGAGCATAAATCTAGCACATCATCGAACACCACATATCACAATATTAAAAAAAAGGCTCTCTGGGAGCTATCATCATATCACATCAATTGCATCTACGAGGACTTTCATCAGCGTTTTGAAAATTTACAAAAGACCAGGTATAGAGTATGATGCCCAAAAACAATTATCAGTATCACTCCGTGTACTTAGTCAGGGTGAGTACAAAAATCTAACCGCTACCATGGACATAAAAATAGGGTTTCATGTCGGAACGACTCATCGTTTCTGCATGCATCAAAAGATATACAAAGTATATAGACAAAAGACTATCTAGTCCTAAGAACTAGATCCATGATCGCCCGTGGTGTAGACAGGGCTCCATGTGTCGGAGTCAGGACTGGAAGCATGGGAACTATCCACTCCCTCCATCTCATCATCAGCTGATAGGTGTCTTCCTCAGGATCTTCCTCGGGATCTTCCTCCGGTCTTCCTCGGGATCTTCCTCCGGGTCTTCCTTGGGATCTTTCTCCTCAGCGTCGAGTACGGGTCCACGGGCTCTTGGATTCTAATGACTCTGGCGTCTTCCATAGCAGCTAGGTCTCGACAGATCTCGGCCATGACCTCCTCAAAAGCAGTGGCTAGGAATGGAGCAGCAGCCAGACGAGTACAAGCTCCTCTCACGGTGCCTACAGCTAGGCCACGTGGATCCTCGATCTCCACAGAATTGTGGTACACAGGTGCATGCGGGGGTGGTGGCAGCTGGACTGGAGTAGAGCCGACTGGTGGAGGTGGGTACGGGCATGGCATGACCGGCGGCGATGGTCTGGGCGGGCAATGACGAGGATAGAATCCTACTGGTGGTAGGACCATGAAGGTGAGCTATCGTGGATGGGAAGGTCCAGCCTCGAACATTTCCTTGCCACTGCCAGGAAAGAATACGGGTCCATCAGCTGCCAAACGGGGCATCTCCGGGTGGAGCCACTCGGGAATCTCATCGCGATAAGTGTATTCCCGCGCGGGAAGATACGACCCACGTGGTGCAGCTTCGTAAACCATGAATACATAGCTGATCGCTACTTTTTCTAACACGAAACTTGCATGTAGATAGGGTAGTCGAGTATCGTATCCACAGGGATTGTAACACGAAAACACAGAAGCTAACTCAATAATAATTCATCATTATCTAAGGATAGATTTGGTTTTGAAAAGGTTTTGGGACTTCGAATATTAAATTCAAAGTCAAGATCAACAAAAGCAAATAAAGATAAATAAACAACTACTCAAAGAGATAATATAACTGAAAGACCAACCCTAGGGATGTATTAATCCTACCCACAGTGTATATTTATCCTGCTTCCTATTAACCAATATTTAATCCAGACAAGATGGAAGATCACATATGTAACCAACAATTTCGCCATTTATAAATGTGGCGAGATTACTAATTTTCCCTATTACTGTTACGTCTCTAGGTGAAAATAAGTAACTCCAAAAAGATCACAAAGAATAGCTTCCTACGAATGTTCCTATCTCAGCTACGACTCAAGGCTTATTCGTATTGTGTATTCAAGATCAATTGATAATTAAAACTGTTCAGAAATTAACTGGCAACTAGATATACATCAAGATTGATCAGAAATTAACCCATATTATTAAGCACCAAGAATCATAAATCAATGCCTGGATGGTAAATAATAATAGCAGGAATCACAACACTTAGGATAGAATCATACAAACCCAAGGATTAGAATAAGAAATTTAGCTAGACATAATAATCGAAATAAAATACAAATTAACCATAGAAATAGAAATTATATAGATAAAACCCGTAATGTGGCGTCGAAGAACAATCGTTGGGTTCGATCCCAACCTCGCCGAAAACGGAAAGACGGAATTGCTCGACGAAAACGCTCCAAAGCGATAACAATGCGTAGAATTAAAGTAGAACAATGGAAAAACTAATGCTAGATGAATCTAAAGTAAAGCTAAAGTCAAAATATATGAAAAACTATGAAAAACTGGAGGAAAGACGTCTGGGAGAGTTGGGGGCGCGAGGGCAATGCATTGCCCTATATATAGGCGCATCGAAACCCTAATATTTGATTCCAGCCGCCTCGCTTCGTGGCCTAGCTCACTGTCGCGAGGATCTGGGCGCGCGTTTCTTCAGTAACCTCACGGCTGGATTCGCGCCCGTTTGACGTGCTTCGCGACTGAGCTCGCGGTAGCTAGCCTTGGCCGCGAGAAATCGGGCAGAAGCTTTTCGGAGGCTCTCACGGGCAGGGCTCGCGGTCGCGGCATTTTTCTTAGCGGCCGGCCTCGCGGTCGCGAGGTCGGTCACTAAGTTCTTGGCAGAACGCTTCTGATGCCTTCGCAACGGGCTAACGGCCACGAAGGAGGCCGCTAGCCCCTATTCTTGTTCTTCTTTTGGCTCATGCTTCGCTTCGTGCTTCGATTATCAACCTATAAGCCTACAAAACACCAAAGAGAAACCTAAGAGCAGTATCTTCCAATAATGGCTAAAAGCATTAAGATCCAATATATAAACGCACTTAATAGATCTAAATTCATCTTAAAATATCAACAATAAATGAGTAAAAAGCGCATTTATCAAACCCCCAAACTTGAAGCATTGTTTGTCCTCAAACAAAAAAAAAAAAAAACACAAAGAAAGACACAACGAAAGATCAACGAGCGTCAGCAAAGGTAATTACCATAACAAGCCTCAAAAATATTTCAAAGTTCAAAATCATTAGCGCATATGACGACATCAGTCAACTCGACAATGTATAACAATTGAAAGCAAAAATCTCATTCAATTCAACCCTCACAAAGGCATGTGTATAATATAGTGTACACTCAAACTCATAAGAAAATTAAGGACGTGTATACACTCGAAGATCAATGCAATGCAAAATCTTACCATAGGCTTGCCGTTTCTCTAATATCTCCACCACATCAAAGGCATTCAAATTAGGATCAAAAAGGTCTTTTCATGGGTTGTAATGTAGGCACATTGGTTAAGGTAGGGTAATATATGGCTAAGTGACTCAAAAATAACTCCAAGCACCTCCATTCATATATTCAACTCTTATGGACTTTGTCCATTTCCCTTTTTCTTTCCAACATGCTAAATCAACTTTTATGCACTTAAGGTACTTATATTTTACTAAAAGACTCCCTTTATGCTCATATTATTCTAATCATTTTTCTTTTCTTTTTCTTTTTTCTTTTCTTTTCTTTGTAATAGAGCTTATAGGGTCCATTATTTTCCATAGAGGTATCATCTATCTTTTATCCCAACTTAGTACATCAACTCAAATTTACTCCCCTTGATTCCCATATCCATCCTCACCTCCTATCATCCGATTAACAGAAAAATAAAGTCTAACAAAGGCACAAAGAAGGTGACAAACGGTATATATCATTGGGTTAGTGTATGGGTAAATTCGTGGTTCACAAAGATGGCCTTTTATCCTTTCCATAATCGAAACACATATTGCAGCATCGACATAGAAAACACGACAAGTTCTAGAAGATGATTACATGCACGATATCACACAATTAAAAGAAATTGTAACAAGATGTTTATACAGTGAAGTTCAAGTCTCATGGTTTAAGCAAATGGTGAAAAACAACAAGCTAAGCAATCTCAAGTCATCCATGCGTCATTTTCTAACACATCATGTGCACTATCAACATATTTTTCAGAAAATTTCTATCATCATTGGCTACATGGATTAACACATTTCACTTAAACTCGTTGATCGACAGACACAACAACGAAAACAAAAGACACGACAAAAGCCCCAAAATATAAAAACCTTACAAGACAAAGCAAAACATAAAAATGACTCTTAACCAAATCAAACTCGTATACTCCCCCCAAACTTATTGCGAAAAGTGTGAAATGAAGGCAATAAGGTTTGCAGAAAAGAGTGATTGGTAGAGACCTTACCTCATATGCTGCGCTACTCCGGCGGCGGATAGAATCCTCTCCATTGACCCCATTGCTGCATCATGTCCATCATTTGACGTTGGTGTTCTTGATGCGCCCGGTGTTGGGCGAGGAGGGCCTGCTGTTGGGCCATCATGGAGGCCATACTCCCATCGATGCGGTCTAGATGACCGTCTATGCTATCCAAACGCTTATAAATCCCGGATCGCCTTGAACGGGTTGTGGGTGAACGTGCCGCCTGTCTCGGGTGCCTTCTCCTGCTCGGCTTCCTCTTCTTGCTGCTCTCTCTCGATCTCGCCTTGCGTATTTAAACGCTGAGCCCATCCGTAGTGAACACGTAAGCTCAAGTTCCAATTGGACTCCGGCTGCCTAAATCCGCTTAAACTAGTGAGATCTGTGTGGGGAAAGAGAAATATAGATTGGCTTTTCTTGTCGTAGAGCAGCCAGAGGTGACGGCTGGGGTGTCTCTTGAGGAACATCTGGACGTATAGATAGGGCTTGTCCAGGAAAATATCATGAGAGATAGGATTCTCGCGAATCGTCACTTGAAAAAAATCAGCAATAGGGGTAACGAATCCTCCTATGCATATCCTTGTATTCCCCGAAACCTCTGATTGCATTTGGAAGTGCTGGGTGAGGAACATGCCAGCGTGCATCTTCTGTCCTATCGCAGCACCAATCAGAAGACTCATGTCCTGGGAGAGGACAGTGCCGGCGTTGGTGCGGCCATGTATGGTGAAGGTGATGAGGCGGTGGAAGTAGCGGATTGTAGGATTCCGTATCGAACTTGCCTTCACCCTTGAGGTGTCATAGTACGGGGTCTGCTCTACTGTTGTGTCCATGAACAACGGCCACATCTGCTGAGTCGAGTTCTCTAAATCCCCGATATATTTGCCATCAGGGGTACCATCGATGATGGCGTTCAATTCATCCACTGAGAGCCGTCGGGGCTCGTTGTCCATCTGGAATGTAATGTAGTCTGGCGACCCTTGCGTCTTGTAGACATGGACGGTCGATAGAAACTCTAGAGTTAGGGTCCGGTATGTCAGATAGTTTGCTGTGATAATAGAGTACAGATCGGCCCTCTCAGCTAGCCACGTTACGTCGTTGGCTATCCCCATTGCTTGCAAGTATTGATGCACATAAATCTCGAGTGTCTGTGCTTTAGCTGCACCAATCGTCTCCAACGGTCCCTTGACGAAGGATTCGGTAGTCGCACCCCAAAAGTCTCGGGGTGGAACTCATCATGCGGCTCGTCATGGGACGATGAAACAACCTCATTGCCCTTGCGCTTGCTTCCAGATGAACGCGACATAATGTACCTAAAAAGATTTCACAGTTAGCTCATGTACTTATAAAAAGATTTAACAAAAACGTGAACCCATATCAAGAAATCTCTCCCCCCAAACTTATAAAAATAGCAAAATTACTCCCCCATGGTAACATATGTTCATATAAGGTATAACAACGAAGAGAAATGCACACACTAACTCAAAAACGCATGAAAACACATTCTGGGATGCCTCGCGGCCGCCTTCGTGCCCGCGAGGGTTTTCGTGAGGCACTAATCCGCGACAGCGCATACGCTCGTGGCCAGGTTAGCGGCCGCGACCTTGGTCACGCAGCGTGCATGACAGCTAGGGTTTCGTATGATTTTTCAAAATTTTCCAACCCAATTCAACAACGTAGGCAAATTAAATCAATAATATACATCTATGAACACTAATAAACCTAACATTGGAGAAAACATGCTCAAACAACATGTAAATTTTTCAAAATAGGCTCTAGTTAATAAATTTCTCAATAATCCACACAAGAAGCAATATATGGTAAAAACTCTTCTAAATCATGCTATCAAGCGAAAATCCAAGAAGAATTAAGCAAAGGAAGAATACCTTGAGTGAAATCTACATCGGAAGCACAAGAAATTGCAGAAAAAGGGTTTGTAGCTTTTAGAGTGAGTGTTTGCGTGTGTGAAGTGTGAAAAATGGGGGAAAAGGTATAAAAATTATGTTAAAACACGCGGGTCGACGTACGGATCGCGGGTCGGGTCATCGCAAGCCCGGCCGCACTCTGCCCAAAAACGTTCTGCCCGATTTCGCGGCCGGGCTTGCGGTCACGAGCTCGGTCGCTAATCATGTTCAGTTCAGAGCAAGATGTTCTGCCCATTTTCTCGCGGCCACCCTCGCGGTCGTGAGGATTATCGCTAGTCTCGTGCAAATTTGTTATGCCCGATTAATAAAAGTCATTATACCTTGGGACTGAAAAACGACCAACAAGACACGACACGACAACCATAAAGAAAAACAAGAAAAACAAAACGAAAAACATAAAGCGTGTAAATACGTTGGGTTACCTCCCAACCAGTGCTAGATTTTTCGTCGCTAGCTCGACGTTACCTCTCATCATGGTTCATTTAGCTTGGTCACCTTGACTTCGCGGTTGAAGTGTGACTTGAAGTAGGATTTGAGGTATTGCCCGTTCACCTTGAAAATGTTGCCACTCGAGTCTAGCAATTCATAGCTCCCATTGGCATGTGCTCGGTAGATGGTATATGGCCCCGACCATCTCGATTTTAGCTTTCCAGGGAAGAGACGGTGTCGGGCATTGTATAGCAAGACTTCATTACCCGGAGAGAATCCTTTGGGACAAATGTGAAGGTCGTGGAATTTTCGGGCTCTTTCCTTGTATATCCGGGAGTTCTTGAAAGATTCATTCCTCCATTCGAGCTCCAACAATTGTTCACCTCTCATCAAACCGGCCTCCTTAAAATTCATGTTGATTCTCCCTGTGACCAATAAGCTTTGTGTTCCAATTCAACCGACAAATGGCAAGATTTCCCAAATACCAGTTGATATGGAGATAGACCTATAGGCGATTTGTAAGCAGTCCGGTAGTCATCCAATTGCTTGGCCCAATCCTTCCTATGGACAGCCGATTTCTCTAAAATTCTCTTTATCGCTCAGTTTGCGAGCTGAGCTTGCCCATTTGCCTGCGGATGATATGGAGAGGTGACTCTATGCTTCACGCTATACTTAGCTAGGACATTGCCTAGCCACTTGTTGTTGAAATGCGACCCTCCATCGCTGATTAACGCCCTAGGCACCCCAAATCGAGTCATAATATTCTTGTATAAAAATTTAATCACAACCTTGGAGTCACTAGTGGCTGTGGGAATCGCCTCTACCCATCATGATACATACTCCAGAGCAAGAAAGATGTACGTGTAACCACACGATATGGAAAACGGACCCATAAAATCGATTCCCCACACATCAAATAGTTCCACTTCCATGATGCTCTTCTATGGCATCTTATCTTTCTTGGTGACGTTTCCCATCCTTGACAGCTTGTCACATCTCTTCACAAATGCTTGGTAGTCCTTAAAGATCGAAGGCCAGTAGAAACCACTTTGGCAAACTTTTGCTGCTATCTTTTCCGCTGCAAAGTGAGCTCCATTCAAAGAACCGTGGCACTCGTGGATTATGCTTTCCCATTCTGCTTGGTGAACACAGCGACGTATCAAGCCATCGGCACATCGGCGATAACTATGGGGATCATCCCAATAATAGAACTTGAAGTCGTGGAGAAACTTCTTTTTCTGATGATGACTGCACGACGGAGGTATTACTCCAATCACCAAGTAATTCACAAAATCGGCGTACCATGGTGTATGATCAATGATGCTCAATATGTGCTCATCTGGAAAGTTCTCCTTAATCCCAATTCTCTTGTCTTCTCCTTCGACTGGCTTCTCTAATCTCGATAAGTGGTCTGCAACCACATTCTCGCAACCTTTTCAATCTTTGATCTCCATGTCGAACTCTTAAAGAAGGAGGATCCACCTTACCAATCTCGGCTTTGAGTCTTTCTTGTTGAACAAATAGCGAATGGTGGCATGGTCGGTGTGGACAATTGTGTGGGTGCCCTCCAAATAAGGTCTAAACTTGTCGAAAGCGTAGACCACTGCAAGCAGTTCTTTTTCCGTGGTGGTGTAGTTCATCTGAGTCGAGTCGAGTGTCTTACTTGCATAATATATGACTCTGAACAACTTGTCTCGTTTCTGTCCCAACACGACTCCCACTGCCCAATCACTAACATCGCACATGAGCTCGAATGGTTAACTCCAATCAGGTGAGACCAAAGCGAGTCGAGATAAGAGCTTGCTTCAATTTCTCGAACATCCCCAAGCAATCACTAGTGAACACGCAGTCCACATAGCGGCTTCGTGATCGCAGAGAAGTCCTTTCTGAATCTTCTATAAAAGCCCGCATGATCGAGAATACTCCTCACGGATTTGACATTTGTGGGAGGAGGCAGTTTCTCGATTGCCATAATCTTTGCTCGATCCACTTCCAAACCTTTTGCGGAGACTTTGTGGCCAAGCACCACACCTTCCTTTACCATGAAATGGCACTTCTCCCAATTGAGCACTAGATTCGTCTCCTCACATTTGTGTAGCACTTGGGACAGATTGTGGAGACAATGGTCAAAAGAAAAACCAAATACGGAAAAGTCGTCCATGAACACTTCCATAATATTTTCAATCAAACCATGGAAGATGGACATCATGCATCTTAGGAACGTGGCTGGAGCATTGCACAATCTAAACGGCATTCTCCTATAGGCAAAAACTCTATATGGACACGTGAACGCCGTCTTGTGCTGATCTTCTGGGGCGATGGCAATCTGGTTATATCCCGAGTACCCATCTAAAAAGCAATAGAACTCATAACCCACCAGTCTGTCCAATATCTGATCAATGAAGGGCAAGGGAAATAGGTCCTTCCTCGTGGCTGCATTCAGAGCACGATAATCAATGCATACTCGTCATCCCATCACGAGTCTTGTTGCCACAAGCTCGTTTTCTCGTCACTAATCACTGTGACACCCCCTTTCTTGGATACCACTTGAGTTGGGCTAACCCAATCGCTGTCTGATATAGCATAAATCATGCCCGCGTCTAACAACTTCAGGACTTCCTTCTTCACGACCTCTTCCATTGCCGGATTCAAGCGGCGTTGAGGTTGCACCTTAGCTTGTACTCATTCTCTAAAAGGATTCGGTGCATACAAATCGAAGGGCTAACCCCCTTGATATCAGAGATAGTCCACCCAATCGCAGACTTATACTATTTCAGCACAATCATCAGTTTCTGTGATTCTTCCTCTGTCAGATCTTAAGAGACTATAACCGGACACGTCTCGTCATCGCCTAGAAAGGCATACTGAAGGTGGTCAGGTAACTCTTTCAATTCCACCTTGGGTATGTTTTCTTCTTTCGCCACCACAACATCCTCTCCTCGAATCAGCTTCCTCACATCGAGATAAGGCACTGACTCCTCGGGGAGGGCCTTGACTTCTTCGATGGCTTCAAGATACTCTAAAATCTCATCACACGCCTCATCGAGGTCCGATGGTGAGAAGATTGAGTTCTGCATACAAAACTCCACTGGATCAGATGACTGTAAATGAGTGGAAGACAGCTACTCTATAACTCGACATTCATCCATCGTCTTCTCTTCAGGTTGCTTCATAGCATCATAAATAGAGATTTTTATCTCTTCATCATTAACCCTGAAGGTGAGATCTTCATCCTACACGTCGATCAATGCTCTACCAGTAGCTAGGAACGGTCTCCCAAGAATAAGAGGCGTGTTCCCATCCTCTAGCATGTCGAGAACTACGAAGTCTGCTGGAAAGATGAAGTCTCTAACTTTCACGAGCACGTCCTCCACTATCCCTTTCGGATATGTCACCGATGTGTCTGCCATCTGGAGAGTAATGGTGGTCGGCTTGATCTCTCCAATCTCCAATCTATTGAATATGGACAACGGCATCAAACCGATGCTTGCCCCTAAGTCGCACAGAACATTGGAGAATGTCTGCCCTCCAATGACACACGCTCTGGTGAAGCTACTCGATCCTTCGCTTGAGCGGCAACTTTTGCAAAGACAAGACCGCACTCTTGAGAGAAATTTATAGTCTCGAATTTCCCCAATTTCTTCTTATTGTCAACAACATCCTTCAGAAATTTCACGTATCCCGGCATGTCTCGGAGTGCATCAAGTAATGGAATATTAATGTGCACCTTCTAAAATATCTCCATAAACCGGTCAGCTTCTCATCGTACTTGGGCTTGGCTAACCAACTCGGAAAAGGAAATGGAGGCATATAGGTCGGATATTTCTTCACTGGAAGTGCCTCGCGGCCATCCTCGCGGTCGCGAGTGTGGTCACTAGGCATACGGGCTGCTTCAGCAGTCTTTTTCATGGTCGGGCTGGCGGTCTCCTGCTTGGTCGTTAACTCCTCGGTAGAGCTCTCTGCCCATTTTCTCATGGTTGGCCTAGCGATCGTTGGGTCGGTCGCGAGCCTCTCTGGAAAACGTTCTGCCTGGTTTCTTACGGCCGGGCTCGTGGTCACGATCTCGGTCGTAAGTTCCTCATGTTTTACCCCATCTTCATCGTTTCGCCCCGGGTGGTTCTGGTAAGCTCGTCCACTTCTCAGTTGAATGACATTGCAGTGATTTTTAGGGTTCATCTCCGTGTTACTCGAAAATTTGCCCGACTTGTGTTGCCCATTCTGTTGTGCGGCTATCTGACTAATTTGATTTTCCATCATCTTCATATGCTTCCCCATAGCCGTCACAGTGGACTCCATATGAGTTATCTTATGCCCAGTATTGCTTATAAACGAATTCTGCTGTGTCGCCAATTGTTGGTTGCTCACAACCAACTGTTGCATCATGTCCTCCAAACTCTGCTTCTTCGCCTCTTGAATTATTCCATTCTGCACTAAGAAGCCTGCGGAGGTTGCTGAAAGTTGTTGGGGTTGGCATACGAGAAATTAAGATGATTTCTGTTATTCGGATTGTATGCCGGATTTCCCCTAGAACGGTTTCTCTGATTGATGTAATTCACGTCCTCACCTTCATTCATGTCCGATTTTGCAACATTTATGTGGGCTACCCCCTTTGCTTTCCTCTCTTTCTCGAACTGACTTCTCAAAAGGGTGAACTGCTCCATAAGATTATCATACTTGGAATCACCTTCGATGCTAGCTGCCTTTACCACAGGTGTCCTCTCCATAGGTCATTGATAACTATTAGCAGCCATCTCTTCTAAAATCCTGCTAGCATCTTCCACGTGTCGGTTCAACATGCATCCTCCTACCGATGCATCCACTATGCTCCTCGTGTGAAGGGTCAGTCCACTATAGAACTGCGTGATCTGCTGCTCCTAGAGAATCCATGCTGAGGGCACTTTCTCAATAAGCCCCTAAATCTCTCCCACGACTCGAACAATGATTCATCTCCTAGTTGGGAGAAGTGGAAGATCTCGGCTATGATCTTCTGCGCTTTAGCCGGCGGAAAATACTTTGAGAGAAACGTTTCGCAAAGATCCCCCAACTGTTTATGCCAGTACGGTCCAGACTCTTGAACCAATCCTTCGCCTGGTTACGCAGAAAATCCGAACATGCACATCCGGATTATGTCTTGTGGGACCTCATTCTGTTTGATGGTGTCACATATGTCGAGGTATGTCTCGAGATGGGCATTCGGATCTTCTGTTACTCCTCGACCTAACAGCTCTCATTGAACCATGCTGATCAGGGCCGGCTTTAACTCAAAATTGTTCGCATTCCCTCCGGGCCCCATCCTCCTCCTTGAAATTGTTCAGTAGGAGGTCGATACATGTAATTCAACAGTCTCGTCTCTGGAACAGGGACAAGGAGTCCCATGTTCGCCATCTGGCGTTGCATCTATGTAAACTCTGCCAGAAGACGTGCAGCCTGCTCGGGAGGTAAATCCCCATTGGGAGGAACACCCCCGTTGTTCGGATTTACTACCATCTCTTGCCTTCTTTTTTCTCGTCTCCTTCTCCTTTAGGTATTCTCGATTTCTGGATCTAAAAGCGGCTCATGAGGTCCCTGGGACCTTGTGATCATAAACTACCTGGAGAGAAAGGGAGAAATTAGATCCGGCAAGTAAAACAAATAAAATAAAATTATAACTTGAATTAATAATTCCAAATCGTCAAGTTATTCCTATATATTCTTAACAATACCCGGCAACGGTGCCAAAATTTGATCGCTACATTTTCTAACACGAAAACGTGCAAGTAGATAGGGTAGTCGAGTATCGTATCCATAGGGATGTAACACGAAAATTGTAGTAACCCGAAAATCTTTATGTCTTAATTAGACCCTAATTAAGGATAATTAGGGGCTTAAAAAGTATTTATTTCTTAAGAATTTATAAAGAGGTGCATAATAGATTATTTAACAATAGAAATTTGATTAATTCTTAATCGAAGGAATAGAAATTAGAAGACGTAGAGATTATTTAGAAATGAGTTCTATTATGATCAAATGTGAGAATTTTGATTATTATTGTGTGTTTGAATGAAAAATGTCACTTGATAGAAAATGTACTAATAAATGCATTAATTATTTTTATGTGAGAAATTTCTTATAAAATGAGATAAATTAATGTTTAAGCTATTAAATAGCTTGAATAAATTTATTTTATTATTATTTGGTGATAAAGAAATTATTGTTATAAATTTTCGAAATTAAAGAAATTATGCATAAATAATTGAATTTGTATACATGAAAGAATTTAATTTATGGTTAAATGAAATTAATTTCAATCATGGATATTAATTGTTTTGAATTTTAATAATTATTAGAAATATAGTTTTACCTATTAAAGTATATTAAGGTATAGCATTAGTAATTTTGAAGGTGTATTTATAATTTTTAGAAATTTGTGTCTAATGTTAATTAAATGAATACAAAATGTACATTAAATGTACATAAACATTCTAGAATTTTACAATTAACATAAGATCATCCTCAACCCCATTTCCTCCCTAATTTTCGGCATTCACACACACTAGCACACACTAAAATTTTATTTTCACATTTAATCCATAGTTGAGTGGAGATTGGTTGCAAATCACTTTAAGCAAGGTAAATACTTTAATTAACCTAAGTTTATGTGATTTAAATTGATGAATATTATGTTCTACACACCTAGGGTTTTCGAAAATTTGAAGATGTTGATTAAGGTTGATTTGTTTAATTTTTGTTATGTTTATTGATTTAAGAATGCTTATTATGCAAAAATAATATGTTCTATGGTTTTAATTCTTTTATTTCACAAAGTTGGTGAATTAAAGTTTTGAACAAGAACTCTAAATTTTGTATGTGAAGTTTATGATGTGAATTAGTTGAATTGAGCTTAGATATATGTTTAGAAATGGAAATGAACAACATATGATTAAAGAAATAGAAATTAAAACATGCATACTAAAAACCCTAGAATTTTCGAAAACTATGAGTGATTGGAACTTAGTGATTTTGATTTTATTTGATCAAATTGACATGATATTTAAACTTTAGGATATAAATAATACATAATGTGAATTTATAAGAATTTAATTTATATATATGCATAATGTTAAAAAATTTCGAAAATGAAGGGTATACATTGAACTTTGATTTCTTGATTTTATTTGATGTAATTGATATGATTTTTGAGATCTATGATAAAAATAATGCTTAAGTTGAATTTATAAGATTTTATGGACATGAAATGTAAAAGTTAAAAAAAATAAAAAAAATAAAGTTTAGTACAAAGTTATGATTTTATGTGATTAACTTGGTTAAGATTTGAATGGATTATGGATTAATGATTATTGGTGATTAATGAGTATAATTGTGAGATGTTTGATACTAAATAGATTTTAGATTGTAAAATTGTTGAAATTGCCTATGTATATGGTTGAAGGGCATTAGGCGATTATAGTATTAATGAATTAATTTGCACTTGTTAATTTTTAAATGTATATTTAAGTATATGGTGATGAATTGGGGAGTTTGGGATGAATTTGGATGAGTTTTGATTGATTTGGCGATTCATATTATAAATGTTACTCCGCCGAAATTTCGGTAGAATTTGTTGATAATAAGACGTTTTGAATTGCTAATAGGTAAACTATTGATAAGTAGTTAAATAAATAAGGAAGATTGCTAAATTCAATAATAATCTTATTTTACAAGGAACGAGCAAAGGAAGTCGAGAAGTGAAGAACGAAGAAACTAACGTCTTGGAATAATCATTTTGAGATAGGGTAACGTTTCTCAAATTATTTCTTGAGCAAATCTTAATGTAAATCTTCAAGTTCATTTCTATTGTGAGAATGTTTAAATCACCACATCATTTATGTATTGAAAATGATTGATTTACCACATTGTGGGTATGACGGCGAATTACCTATCTACGGTAGGAAAATGTTATGTATTGTGCACAGGTTTATGGCCGTGAGCTTGCAATTGTAGGCCGGTCATGGTATTGGGAAGGAGGCCTACTTCCCTTTACTAAGTGACGTAGCTAGGGTATGACCGTGGTTGGGAAACCTTAGGGACCAACTCGGGTATGTGATGCCGGTATGTTCCAAAATGCAAAAGTGTGGTGATATAATAATGAAAACTTCTTACGAAATAATTATTCAAGTTATCTCTTTAACTCTTGCTTTAAGCAAATTTTATATAAGTTTTGAAAGTAAATGTTAAGCAGTTACCCACTGAGTACTCTTTGGTACTCATACCCGAAAAATATTTTCTATTTTGATGCAGATGGAGCATGGAAGAGATATGGGCCTTGGGACTGAGCTTGATTGTCTTTTGTGTACTCCTTTTGTTTGAATAGATAGGCCGAATGTTATGTCTCCATACATGATATTCATTACTCTTCCGCTGTTAATCTTGAAACTTGAAACAATACTTTTGAAAACTTTGTAAATGTTTGGAAAAATCTATGTACATATTGTAGAGGCAGTGACCTCATTTGTCGTTGTTGCTTGTTGTTGGTAATTTGCTGTGTGCAGGTTGTCTTATTCATATTCTAGGGGACATATTGCCCGTTTGTTTGAAAATTTTATTTCATTTAAACTTGCCAAATTGTCTAAGATTTTATTGTTTTAACCATTCACGGCCTGATTAGTTAGTTAATCATCTAATTAATTAGTCGGGTCGTGACAGAGTGGTATCAGAACAATTGTTCGCTTTGGACCTATAAATTTTCTTCTTTGAGCCAACCTTTTGTGTAAACTTTGAATTATTGATAAGAGTTCAGCGTTCCAGTCCATCTCTTCAGCTCAACCAGGTAAGGTAAATTGTGAATTATGTGTAGAAGTGAATATGTATGCATATATTGAATATAATTCTTGAGTATGGTGAATTATTGTGATGTAGTATGTATGAACATAAATGATATATGATTGTTTTGATCATCATGTAAGTTATATTTGATTATAGGATGGCAAGGAAGAAGGTTACCGCTCGAAAGAATGTCGATAATAGGCCGTCTGGATTAGGCAGCGTTGATAGGTTCTTCTCCTTTAGAATGAGAGAAGAGCAGCACATGCCGTTCTTTCTCAATCAGTACATGATGATGTGGAAGTCAGTTATGAGGTGTGGAGTGACTGAGCTAGATGGGCTGCTCCAAATATTACAAGCTTTACCACTTTCCTGGCGGGGATAGGCATCTGAAATTGCTCTGGACTATGTACATCCCGATATGGTGTGCAAAATCACTAGTAACCTCGATCAATTTGTAAATCTTATCAAAAAATCAGTATAGGACGGTAGGAGATCCCCCATTTGCACCATACCGTCCTTTTGATCAGTTCACCAACAGTCCATCAAATTTTATCTGATATTCTAGATCCAAAAAGTAAGGAAATTGAACTTGAATCTCAAGAAATTGTTGTATCTAGCCCTACATATGATTTCTATTATGATGATCATATCTTTTTCCAATTGAGTCTCAGTGGACTTCACTTGACTTGGATCTATATGACCAACCTTTTGTATTAAAAACACCTTCTCCACCTTTATCTCCCCTTCCTGAAATTTCATTAACCTTGTCTTCCACTGAGATAGGTCGTGAGTTTGAACAGCAACCATCTATTAGCACTTCTAGTTTACGACCCATATCTACTAGTGAGATGCCCTCCTTATCTGATACATCCCTTCTATTGACGGGAGCCCTTGTGCGATCATTCTCATGCTCTCCGAAGAAGAAGAAGAAGAAGAAGAAGAAGAAGAAGAAGAAGAAGAAGAAGAAGAAGAAGAGGATCCGGAGGAGGATCCAGAAGAAGAGATGGAGGATTAGGATAAATAGGTTTAATCTAGTTCAGGTAGTGAAATAGGAAGGCAAGGCAGACTATCAGCCCGATGACAATGAAACTAAATTATTTTGTAAAAAGTCCTCAAGGAGGCAATTTTTCCTGTAAATTATGATATGCAATACTTGTTTATTTTGTTGTGATCAAGTGATTGGTTCCTAATTCCTGTGATGATTGAACTTTGTTATAACTTGAATTTTTCCTCCCTGTCTTAATATTTATCAACTGTTGTGGAAATAATATTTTTCTTTTGTATCAGTATGCCTCGTAGGAGAAGGAATCTGAGTTTGGAAGGCAGAGAAAGTCAAACCACACCCTAAAATTTTCCAGACCGTACACCCTCTCCACCAACCCGGAAAATTACAGAACTCTTCCTTCGTAAAAACCCACCGAATTTTACCGGCTTGTAATCCTACCGAAGCCGAAGAATGGGTTTGTACAGTGGAACGGATATTCAAGTTTTTGGAATGTAACGATCAGGAATGTTTGCTTTGTATAAATTTTCTGATGAAACGACCCGTGGATTTCTGGTGGGAGGCCAGACAGAAAACCCTCACCCCAGAAAAATTGGCAAACTTCACATGGGATCAATTCAAGGAAGAACTGTATGCCAAATTCATTACGCGGAGTTATCAAAAACAGAAAGAAATCGAGTTCATAAACCTAAAACAAGGAAGTAAGAGCGTGGCAGAATATGATAGGGAATTTTGCATGTTATCCCGATAAGCACCGTATAAAGTGGAAACCGATGAAAAGATGGAGAAATGTTCCGATCCGGATTGCAACCTAAGATTCGGATTATTTTGGCTGCTCAGCCACCTATGTCCTATGCTGAAACTCTTAATCGTGCGCTAGACATGGAAATGGAAATAAAGTCAGAGAAAACGGTGACGGAATCGAATGTAGGCGTACCCCAAGGTTTAGTTTCGTCGAAACCTTCTCTAATGGAACAAAGGTATAAGGGAAAAAGAAAATGGGAAACCAAAGGATTTCCAAGCAAGAAGCCTTTCCAGCAACAAGGACCTACGGTATCGAGACCTTTCCGACCATCAGCATCCGGGCACACATTCTTCCCTCCGAACCAGATGAGGCCGCCCATGTGTTCTCAATGCAACAACCCACATTTTGGCGTATGCAGAAGTGGAAGTAACACTTGTTATACGTGCGGACTGTTTGGCCATTTTCCTCCGCTTGTCCGTATAGATCAAATGTGGCCGGAAGAGGAGAAAAGTTAAAGATTAGACCAGTTCAAACAGTAAAGGCTATAACTGGTTATCCACAGCAGCCACAACATCAACTTCCTCTATCACAAGTAGCCCACAGTTCGGATACGTCAATATCACAAATGCAGCTTCAACCTCCCCAGATGCAACCTCAATATCAAAAAGCGTATGCGATCAAACAGAAACAACCGGAAAGAACCTCAAGCAATTTAACAGGTATGGCCCAGTTACAAGGTGTGCCTGTTATAGTTTTATTTCATATGGGAGCTTCGCACTCTTTCATTTCAACTGCATGTATGGATAATCTTAAGCTTCCTGTAGAATGAGTTGAAGTAGGTTTTAAGGTCGTTACTCCGATAGGTGGGGCGACTGTGGTTGATCAAATATGTCCTAACTTAGAGTTCGAGTTAGGATCACTCCAGTTGAAAGATGAGTCTTTACGCCTTCTATGCATGTGGGATATAGATATTATTCTAGGCATGGATTGGTTGACTAAAAATTTGGCCACAATTCGATGCGAGCAAAGGGAGATAGTGTTTCAAACCCCAGGAAAAGAACCCACCTGTTTCTATGGGATAGATGAGAGAAGAAGAGACGTTCTTGTAATTTCTGCTTTGCAAGCAGAAAAATTATTGAGAGGTGAAGAAAATCATGCTTATCTCGTGTATTTGAATGATGAAAGTAAGAAAGAAAGAAAAATAAAAGACGTGCCGGTCGTGAGAGAATATAAAGATGTATTCCAAGAAAAGTTGCCAGGGTTACCTCCAAATCGACAATTGGATTTCGTCATTGATCTAGAGCCAGGATCAGCGCCGATTTCAAAAGCGCCTTATCGAATGGCTCCAAAAGAACTGCAAGAGTTAAAGATTCAATTACAAGAACTTTTGGACCTGGGATTCATTCGACCAAGTGCATCACCTTGGGGAGCACCTCTTGTTCGTCAAAAAGAAAGATGGCACACTGAGAATATGTATTGATTATCGGGAATTGAACAAGGTAACACTAAAAAATAAGTATCCACTACCTCGGATAGATGATTTATTTGATCAATTGAGAGGAGCAAAGGTATTTTCAAAAATTGATTTAAGGTCGGGTTATCATCAAGTGAAAATCAAACCCGAGGACATACCCAAGCCTCATTTCGAACTAGATATGGACACTACGAGTTTGTAGTAATGCCATTTGGATTAACCAATGCCCCAACAGTCTTTATGGATCTGATGAATCGTGTTTTTCATGAATATCTTGATAAGTTTGTATTGGTGTTTATCGATGATATACTAATATATTCTCCAAGTGAGCAGGAGCATGAAACACACTTGCGATTGGTATTGGAAAAGTTGAGAACCGAAAGGTTATATGCTAAGTTTAGCAAGTGTGAATTTTGGCTGAATGAAGTAAATTTTCTTGGACACATAGTTGCAGCAGAAGGTATAAAAGTTGACCCTGCAAAAGTCCAAGCAGTACAAGAATGGAAATCACCCACAACACCAAATGAAATCCGAAGTTTTTTGGGATTGGCCGGTTACTATAGAAGATTTATTGAAGGATTTTCCAAAATCGCCAGGCCAATGACACAACTGTTGAAAAAGGGAGTGAAATTTCAATGGACCCAAGAATGTGAAGACACTTTTCAAGAATTAAAAGATAAATTAACCACTGCTCCCATATTGACCATACCTGACCCAGAGAAAGAATACACTATTTATACTGATGCATCTCGAAACAGAATTGGATGTGTTCTGATGCAAGAAGGAAAGGTTATCGTGTATGCTTCGCGGAAATTGAAACTTCATGAACATAACTATCCTACTCATGATTTGGAGCTCGCAGCTGTAGTCCATGCATTGAAAATTTGGAGGCAATATTTATATGGATCAAGATGCAAAATTTTCACGGATCAAAAGAGTATGAAGTACTTCTTTGAACAAAAAGATTTAAATATGTGAGAACAAAGATGGCTCGAACTGGTCAAAGATTATGATTGCCAGATCAAATATCATCCAGGAAAGGCTAACATCATCGCTGACACTTTAAGGAGGAAGAATCAGGAAAGATTAGGAATTCTTTTGACAGAACATAAAGAATTACTGAGGGAATTCGAAAGAATGAAGCTTGAAGTGGTGCTACCTCCCCAAACCATCCAAGACATAGTAGCGGCATTAGTGGTACTTCGGGATTTGAGAGCCCGAATAATTGAAGCGCAACGACGAGATGCACAACTGGAAGCATTGCGAGCAAGAATTAGATCAGGAAATCTTCCTGGATATCATGAAGCAGGAGACAATGCTATTATGTTCAGCAATCGAATCTGTGTACCTAATGGCGACAAGTTGAAAGGCGAAATTATGAGCAAAGTTCATAATGTTCCGTATGCAGCCCATCCTGGAAGCACAAAGATGTATCAAGACCTTAAACAAAAATTCGTGTGGACAGGAATGAAACAAGAAATTGCATCATATGTCGAATGATGTCTAGCGTGCCAGCAAGTGAAAGCATTGCATCAGAGACCATATGGAAAGTTACAACCTTTAGAAGTGCCTGAATGGAAATGGGATCACATTGCGATGGATTTTGTAACTGGATTACCCAAGTCAAGACGAGGAAACACTGCTATCTGGGTAATCATTGATCGATTAACCAAGAGTGCTCATTTTATTCCAATTCCAGTAACATACGGAGCGGATAAGTTGGCGCAAATTTATGTTCGAGAAATCGTTCGCTTACATGGAGTGCCGATATCAATTACATCTGATCGTGATACCAAATTCACCTCTCGGTTTTGGAAGACTTTTCAAAAAGAATTAGGTACTCGATTAAATTTTAGTACCGATTTTCATCCCCAAACAGATGGTCAAACTAAGAGAACGATTTAAACGTTAGAAGATATGCTCCGAACGGTGGTGCTCGACCGGGGAGATCAATGAGAACAGATTTTACCATTGATCGAATTCACCTATAATAAAAGTTACCAAGCTACGATCAACATGGCCCCTTACGAAGCGCTATATGGTAAGAAGTGCAGATCACCCCTTTACTGGGATGAAGTTGGAGAAAGAAAGATTCTTGGCCCTGAGGCGATAGAAGAAATGGTCCAAATAATACAACAAATAAAACAAAGAATGAAAGAAGCCCAGGATAGACAAAAATCTTACGCAGATAATCGTCGTTCAGAATTAAACTTTGAAGTGGGAGATAAGGTTTTTCTGAAAGTTTCCCCTACTAAAGGAGTTCATCGTTTTGGCATGAAAGGGAAACTAAAACCACGATTTATCGGACCATATGAGATACTGGAAAGGATTGGGCTAGTAGCATATAGATTAGCGTTGCCGCCTAGCTTCGCTAATGTACATGACGTTTTTCACGTTTCTCAACTCAGAAAATATGTTTATGACCCAACGCACATCTTTCATTGTGATGAAATAGTTCCCGACCCTGATTTGAGTTATGAAGACGAACCTGAGTGTATTCTGGATCGGAAGGAACAAAAGTTAAGGAATAATATTATTCCTTTGGTAAAGGTTCTGTAGAAGCATCACGGTCCAGAAGAAGTGACTTGGGAGCTAGAAGAACAAATGAAGGAGAGATACCCCGACCTATTTGAAGAGGTACTAAATTTCGGGGACGAAATTTTTGTAAGGGAGAGGGAATGTAGTAACCCAAAAATCTTTAAGTCTTAATTAGACCCTAATTAAGGATAATTAGGGGCTTAAAAAGTATTTATTTCTTAAGAATTTATAAAGAAGTGCATAATAGATTATTTAACAATAGAAATTCGATTAATTCTTAATCAAAGGAATAGTAATTAGAAGACATCGAGATTATTTAGAAATGAGTTCTATTATGATCAAATGTGAGAATTGTGATTATTATTGTGTGTTTGAATGAAAAATGTCATTTGATAGAAAATGTACTAATAAATGCATTAATTATTTTTATGTGAGAAATTTCTTATAAAATGAGATAAATTAATGTTTAAGCTATTAAATAGCTTGAATAAATTTATTTTATTATTATTTGATGACAAAGAAATTATTGTTATAAATTTTCGAAATTAAAGAAATTATGCATAAATAATTGAATTTTTATACATGAAAGAATTTAATTTATGGTTAAATGAAATTAATTTCAATCATGGATATTAATTGTTTTGAATTTTAATAATTATTAGAAATATATTTTTACCTATTAAAGTATATTAAGGTATAGCATTAGTAATTTTGAAGGTGTATTTATAATTTTTAGAAATTTGTGTCTAATGTTAATTAAATGAATACAAAATGTACATTAAATGTACATAAACATTCTAGAATTTTACAATTAACATGAGATCATCCTCAACCCCATTTCTTCCCTAGTTTTCGGCATTCACACACACTAGCGCACACTAAAATTTTATTTTCACATTTAATCCATATTTGAGTGGAGAATTGGTTGCAAATCACTTTAAGCAAGGTAAATACTTTAATTAACCTAAGTTTATGTCATTTAAATTGATGAATATTATGTTCTACACACCTAGGGTTTTCGAAAATTTGAAGATGTTGATTAAAGTTGATTTGTTTAATTTTTGTTATGTTTATTTATTTAAGAATGCTTATTATGCAAAAATAACATGTTCTATGGTTTTAATTCTTTTATTTCACAAAGTTGATGAATTCAAGTTATGAACTAGAACCCCAATTTTTGTATGTGAAGTATATGATGTGAATTAGTTGAATTGAGCTTAGATATATGTTTAGAAATGGAAATGAACAACATATGATTAAAGAAATAGAAATTAAAACATGCATACTAAAAACCCTAGAATTTTCGAAAACTAGGAGTGATTGGAACTTAGTGATTTTGATTTTATTTGATCAAATTGAAATGATATTTAAAAATTTAAGATATAAATAATGCATAATGTGAATTTATGATAATTTAATTTATTTATATGCATAATGTTCAAAATTTTCGAAAATGAAGGGTATACATTGAACTTTGATTTCTTGATTTTATTTGATGTAATTGTAATGATTTTTGAGAACTATGATAAAAATAATGCTTAAGTTGAATTTATAGGATTTTATGGACATGAAATGTAAAAGTTAAAAAAATAAAAATTAGTACAAAGTTATGATTTTATGTGATTAACTTGGTTAAGATTTGAATGGATTATGGATTAATGATTATTGGTGATTAATGAGTATAATTGTGAGATGTTTGATACTAAATAGATTTTAGATTGTAAAATTCTTGAAATTGCCTATGTATATGGTTGAAGGGCATTAGGCGATTATAGTATTAATGAATTAATTTTCACTTGTTTTAAATTCTTAAATGTATATTTAAGTATATGGTGATGAATTGGGGAGTTTGGGATGAATTTGGATGAGTTTTGATTGATTTGGTGATTCATATTATAAATGTTACTCTGTCGTAATTTCGGTAGAATTTATTGATAATAAGAAGTTTTGAATTGCTAATAGGTAAACTATTGATAAGTAGTTAAATGAATAAGGAAGGTTGCTAAATTCAATAATAATCTTATTTTACAAGGAACGAGCAAAAGGAAGTCGAGAAGTGAAGAACGAAGAAACTAACGTCTTGGAATAATCATTTTGAGATGGGGTAACGTTTCTCAAATTATTTCTTGAGCAAAGCTTAATGTAAATCTTCAAGTTCATTTCTATTTTGAGAATGTTTAAATCACCACATCATTTATGTATTGAAAATGATTGATTTACCACATTGTGGGTATGACGGCGAATTACCTATCTACCGTAGGAAAATGTTATGTACTGTTCACAGGTTTATGGTCGTGAGCTTGCAATTGTAGGCTGGTCATGGTATTGGGAAGGAGGCCTACTTCCCTTTACTGAGTGACGTAGATAGGGTATGACCGTAGTTGGGAAACCTTCGGGACCAACTCGGGTATGTGATGCCGGTATGTTCCAAAATGCAAAAGTGTGGTGATATAATAATGAAAACTTCTTACGAAATAATTATTCAAGTTATCTCTTTAACTCTTGCTTTAAGAAAATTTTATATAAGTTTTGAAAGTAAATGTTAAGCAGTTACCCACTGAGTACTCTTTGGTACTCATACCCGAAAAATGTTTTATATTTTGATGCAGGTGGAGCATGGAAGAGATATGGGCCTTGGGACTGAGCTTGATTGTCTTTTGTGTACTCTTTTTGTTTGAATAGATAGGCCGAATGTTATGTCTCCATACATGACATTCATTACTCTTCCAATGTTAATCTTGAAACTTGAAACAATACTTTTGAAAACTTTGTAAATGTTTTGAAAAATCTATGTACATTGTAGAGGTTGTGACCTCATTTGTCGTTGTTGCATGTTGTTCGTCATTTGCTGTGTACAGGTTGGCTTATTCATATTCTAGGGGACATACTGCCCGTTTGTCTGAAAATTTTATTTCATTTAAACTTGCCGAATTGTCCAAGATTTTATTGTTTTAACCAGTCACGGCCTGATTAATTAGTTAATCTTCTAATTAATTAGTCGGGTCGTGACAAAAACACAGAAGCTAACTCAACAATAATTCATCATTATCCAAGGACAGATTAGGTTTTGAAAAGGTTTTGGGACTTCGAATGTTAAATTCAAAGTCAAGATCAACAAAAGCAAATAAAGATAAATAAACAAATACTCAAAGAGATAATAATTGAAAGACTAACCCTATGGATGTATCAATCCTACCCATAGCGTATGTTTATCTTGCTTCCTATTAACCAATACTTAATCCAGACGAGATGAAAGATCACATATGTAACCAACAATTTCAGTTACGACAATTGTGGCAGTAGATTACTAATTTTCCCTATTACTATTACGTCTCTAGGTGAAAATAAGTAACTCCAAAAACATCACAAAGAATAGCTTCCTACGAATGTTCCTATCTTAGCTGCGACTCAAGCCTTATTCATATTGTGCATTCAAGATCGATTGACAATTAAAACTGTTAAGAAATTAACTGGCAACTAGATATGCATGAAGATTGATCAAAAATTAACACATATTATTAAGCACCAAGAATCATAAATCAATGCCTGGATGGTAAATAATAATAGCAGAAATCACAACACTTAGGATAGAATCATACAAACCCTAGGATTAGAATAAGAAATATAGCTAGACATAATAATCGAAATAAAATACAAATTAACCATAGAAATAGAAATTATATACATAAAACCCGTAATGTGGCGTCTGAAGAACAATCGTTGGGTTTGTATCCCAACCTCAGCGGAAAATGGGAAAAAGACGGAATTCGTTCGGACGAAAACATTCCAAAGCGATAAAAATGCGTAGAATTAAAGTAGAACAATGGAAAAACTAATGCTAGATGAATCTAAAGTAAAGCTAAAGTAAAATATATGAAAAACTGGAGGAAAGACGTCTAGGAGAGTTGGGGGCACGAGGGCAATGCATTTCCCTATATATAGGCGCAGCGAAACCCTAATATTTGCGTCCCGCCGCCTCGCTTCGCGGTCGAGCTCACGGTCGCTAGCTCGGTCATGAGGATCTGGGCACACGTTTCTTCGATAACCTCACGGCTGAATTCGTGCCCGTTTGATGTGCTTCACAGCTGAGCTCGTGGTCGCTAGCCTTGGCCACGAGAATTCGGGCAGAAGCTTTTCGGAGTCTCTCGCTGGCAGGGCTCGCGGTCGCGGCGTTTTTCCTAGCGGCCGGCCTCGCGGTCGCGAGGTCGGTCGCTAAGTTCTGGGCAGAATGCTTACGATGCCTTCGCGACTGGGATAGCAGCCGCGAAGGAGGCCGCTAGCCCATGTTATTGTTCTTCTTTGGCTCATGCTTCGCTTCGTGCTTCGATTATCAACCTATAAGCCTACAAAACACCAAAGAGGAACCTAAGAGAAGTATCTACCAATAATGGCTAAAAGCATTAAGATCCAATATAGAAACGCACTTAATAGATGTAAATTCATCTTAAAATATCAACAATAAACGAGTAAAAAGCGCGTTTATCAATAGCTCAGGTGGCTAACAAAGCGAGGTAGGTCCGCCTCCAGATCGAAGCTCTCTCAGCATCGATAGATATAGTCCACCGATATCTCGCGGGCATACCCTTGCCAGTCGGATGGCAGTCTTATGATCAGTCGGAGCACACCGTCATAATGCGATGTACCACGAGCATGTGCAGCGGCTCAATGACGTGTGAAGTGCGCCAAGAACTCACCGAGATCGTCTCCTCGGCACATCTGGTAGGTACGGTATAAGTGTACGACCTCCTCGGGTGTGGCCCTAGAAGATAGAGGACACCTAGTCGTGAAGACATTCCATGCCATCTGAAAAGGAAAGTATCACTATAGGTCAGACACAGTAAATATAACGGTATATCTAGAAGAAGGTATGTACACAATAAACATTTATACAAAGAAGGTTATATCAATCTACATTATCCTATGACCTACATTCCTAAATCCTTATTGTACTACTTTCATGGTTTGGTCTCCGGGAAGAGACGGTATGGTTTCTTAGAGTAGAGCAACGATCGATGTCTAGCCTCCGGGTAAAGGCTAAGTGGTCGCCTTAGCTTATTGGGTTCTGGATTCCTTATTTCTATTCACGTCATAGTATCACATCATATCCATTCACATCATGTACTTACAATTCATTACTTCTTTTTATACTTCCTTAACGTTATACTTTGATTCTTTTCATTATTGTTACGATAGAGGCAACACGTATGGTGTTCGGAATTCCTTCGCGTAGAGAGGTTGGGACTCATAACATTGCGAACCTCAAGTTAAGTAATCGCTTCGTCACCGTAGACTCGTCGCGTTCTCTTCTTCGAATCCGTTCGGATTGTGATTCTTAGGATTTCTATGTTCTCGTTCTTCCGTAGTATTTCGTTCAATTGGGGATACCTTATGTTCTCATACTAAGTTCGGCGCAAAAGGGATCATGCGTCTTTAGAGTCTATGTTCTCATGGGGAAACTTACTCATTTACATCCGTGTTTCTAGCATGCTTTGTATATAATAGTAACACAAATCATAACATGTATTGCGACAAACAAGTATTCTCATTTTACTCATTTACCAAGCCCCTAAAGTTTGCAACTTTCTTTTAAACTAATGACCAATCAATTGAAACAACTTTTCAATTTCAAAATATTCCTCTTTCCAAAATGTGTTTCCATTTCCCAACAAGGCAATATTGAAATTCTAATCCACATTTCATATACTTCCATCATTTCAAAACAACTTTTAGTTGAGATAGTTACCTTCTTCCTCGTTGAGCGGGACTACGATGGTGTGCAGTGTAGTGGCAGTCAAACACAAACAATTTCTAGACTCAACTTCCAACTTAGGATTCAAGGAAAGGCTTTCTAGGGTTTAGAGCGAACAAGTTCCCTGATACCACTTTGTGACGACCCGACTTCCAAAGGAAGTACGGATCGTCACTGGTATGATAATGCGGCGGATATATACATAACTAAACAATGCAATTAACCAATAAACTACTCATAAACGCATGGACTAAAAAGGATAAGCTGCTTCAATACCAACTCAAGTCACAGAAGGACTTGCCAAAAGGTTCGATGTTCAAATATAACCCAATCAGGGTGCAGTTCAAGGAATGAGGTATTACCTCAAGTTCAATACGGAATGAATAACAGTTATAATCAAGACATCTAAATAATATCAGAGTTAGGCAGCAATAACGTGTGGACATGCATATGAAGATACATGCCCAAGGTTCTAGAAATCCTTTCTAATAAAGCAACAAAACAACTACCACTCTGCACCACCTCGCACCCATAATCAATCCCTACTCAACCTGCACATCAAAAACGAGATGCAGGGCTAATTATAAAAGTACTCAGTGGACTCATTGCCGAACACATTTTCTTTGTTAAAGTTATTGAACTGCCCACAATAGCGCATGAGGATTTTAGTTAAAGGACTCATGCCTATCAAACATATTATCATTTTCCAAAAGTGTTCGGCCGAATTATTTCATCCACGTTGTTCCATATCTGATCATTCATTCATTCATTCGCACACTACGGAGGTGGCCACCTACACATAGTCGCCGTGACCGGTCGAGGTAGCTAACCTTAACATACAGTCACACGTGTACAAAATCCGAGTTAGTCCTTAACTAAGTCAGATCCGATTGTTACCCTTTTTTAACGTTGGTGGACCAACACATTCACATACCACATTGGATATACCAATCTCAGATAGGATCACAACAAAACATAAATATTTGACAGTCAATAATTTTTCATGGAATAATATTTCATAAAACTTTTGTAAATCATGCTTTGAGATAGACATGCATGTCATTTTTGTTTCTAGAGAGCCCACCTGCTAATCCGAAACTAGTAGTTCTAAGTGAGCAGGTATGATTGTCCTTCCTCGCCAACTACGTACGATCAAACCCTTCATAAGAAAATAGCCGCTCTTAGATTCTTTCTATCGATCGAATGTCGTTTATAAATTGCGACTTAAAGTTCCCAATTAGGGTTTCTTTATGATTTCATGTGATGGTTTTAAGATAATTTCTATTATCTTACATTCTCTAATTCCAAACTATATTACTTCATCTTTCATAGATGAACCTCAACTTATGATTCATATACTCCGAGTCTAGCCTCGACTCTAACCTTAGTGTTCTTCTAAACATTATTACGTTATAGATTGTTAGTATTCAAGTTATGATTGGTATATTAGGATATTCTCAAGCCACTAACTAGACTTAACAATTGTAGTTATGTCCTAGTAGGTTATGTTTGACGACTTGTCGTATTAACACGATGAATAAAAGGGAATCTTGACTTATGATTCAAGTGATCACATACTATTATGTAAGTAAGTACTTTAGGAATAGGTGAAGTTCTTCGGGAATATTAACTCGACCTTTGAGACATGAGAATCGACGTCTTATGTTCGAATCTTTGCTTACACTTTACGACATTGTTTGTTTCTCTTAACTCGTCGGAGATTATATAAGTTGTATAATCAGTATTCGTTGTCGAGTTGTCTTAACGCTCAATCTAATATCGTATTAGATTATCGTTGTTGAGTATTAACGTTGTAACTCGGCTTTTGGTTTCTTTAACTTAGGAAGTCACGTTTGAGCATCCTATTATTAGTAGAAAACCCTAATTTGTGTCTAACCTCGATTCTCATTAATACCTTCTTAAGTTATCAGAAATGGTCGATTTCTTTTGGATTCTCGTACATAAAGTATTATGTTGTTTATGTATAGGTTTTTGTTTGTCGTCACTACATAACATAATAATTCAACACAATACAATACCATACACAACGTAAACTATACGAAAGTATTATAAAACCCTAATTTATAACATAATACACAATCATTGTGTATGTATGCATAAGTGTTCCATTCATTCATCACAATCACAACCATTCATTCCAAGCTTATAGTTTACTATCATAGCAACATTTACCGTTAAAATTAAACTCATACTTAACTATTTTGCTACGTTTTCGATAATTAGCAATAATTAGCATATGTATCCATTAAATTCCAATAAAATCATGTTATAATCCTATCATACTTTAGAATTTAATTATCAACTCAATACCATCAAATAAAATTTTAACCCATGAGTAAATATGTCTAAAGTTTTCGGTAATTAGGGTTTATTGAACATTGGTGTTCAATAAATTCCACAAAAATCATATCATGCTTATATCATATATTAAACATGAAATATCATCTCATATCATACATTAAAATTAAAACACATGCTTCTCACCCCTATATACTTTCGGTAATAACTATATATATGTATATATATTCAATAAATTTCATTCACTTCACAATATGTTTATATTATGCAATAAATATGTAATATTAACATTAAACATCAACTAATATTTATAATATCAACCAATGCTTAGAATTCTTTTTGTCCTTACACATATATTACATATGTGTTCAATAAATTCCCAATAATGCATAATAGGTTCATATTATTTCTAAACATCACATATCATATTATTTTCAACAAATAAAAATCAAATAAAACTAATATATATATATATATATATATATATATATATATATATAATACCCCGCCTTTTAAGCTTATGTTTTGCATGGCACGCTTTTCAGAAAAGGTCAAAGGTTGACTTTTGTTTCGTGATTCGACCGTCACGAAACCTCGAGGCGTTGTGAAGAGTGTCTTATGAAGAATTCATAGACACTAAGTATGCAAGTTTTCGACCACCCATGAAGGTTTAGCACTGGGGAAGTTATCGAAAACCGGACTTTTCATTGGTCTTTAAAAGCATATCTTGTTTATAGTCATTGTGTCCGGTATTTTATTTCATGTCCATGGGTACCAAGTTTGCTAAATTTGAGTCCGTTTGCAAAAGTTATGCGTTTTTGCGTTTTGAAAAGGGCGCTTATAAGCAAGCAAGCGTAGCCTCTCACTTTTCCTATAAATAGGAGGCTAGGGCCTTCATTTTCAACGCTCATTTCCTTCATCTCTTTGTTTACTGGAAGAGCCGAGCAGCTCCAGTGCAGCTGCGAAGTCAGCTGGAGGAGTGGGGATCGAGCGGGAGGCTCGGCCACGGCGCCATTGTCTTCGCCGAGCCACCACCGCCGATCAACCACCCCGAGCAGCCCGCTTTTGTTTTTGTCCTTTTCTTGTTTTGATTCGCCTTTTAGTAGATCGTATAGCATAGAACTCGGGATTACAAGCGACGAGGCGGAAAACGCGCCGCATACCACCACCGAATCACCGCCGCCGCCGTGAGTGTTGGCCGCCGTTTGGTGGCCGAAGGCCACCTTGGCTACGGTTCCTTTAGGTTTTGAGTTTCGTGCTATGCATTCTACTAAAGTACCGATTCCGTTTTACATTTTTCGCTTTTGCATGTCGGGATGTTTTCCGTTGCTTGAGTTTTCTAAAGGAAGTACATGCAGGTTATCCATTTTCAACGTCGTTTGTCATTCCATATTCGCCGTTATGCATATTGCTTATGTTTCCATTTTCATGCATCGATTTTGGATGGTTTATCCTAGATATGAGGATAGGCATCGATTTTTGAAACTTCTTGTTGCTAAGATTTGAGTCGACTTGCATGCATGCATATTTTGAAAGTACCCTATTATTGGTCTTGATGCCACGAATATATTTCCTTACGCATCGAGTTGATTTGAAAACCGGAGAGTGCGAAACGTGGGTTCGAAAGTCGAAAACCCTAATTTTGCTACGATCGTCGTTTGGATCGTGATGTTTCTTTGCTTTGTGGGATGTGACCCCAAACGTTGTTCCTTCTTGTTACGGTACCTACCGGTCGATCGGTGAAGTCATCGGATCCGTAGATATCTCCCGGTTGACGTTTTTATGCATTCGGGTTGGGTTATATATGCTTATTTTGAGTTATTTACTCGATATTTCAAAATAAAACATGTGCGCAAAATGTTTTGTGAAATTATTATTGTTCTCGATCGAAGATATGGTTCTATCATGGTTGTGCACGGATCTCTATTCGGTGGGTTGATCACCATCTTGAGTATTGATCATAAGGGATAGACCCCAACACGTGGTTATGGTTACGAAGGGATGACCCAGGAAGTCCACACGGAAATGGTAATGAGGTGGTTATGGTTACGGACGGATTTGACCCACAAGTCCACACCGAGTTAGCCGGCTGGATATGTTCGGGCGTGGGCAACCGGATATGTTTCGGCGAGCGAATGTCATGTGATGGGCTGGCGGGATCGTTCGAGCCGTGGTTCATGGTTCTATGATGGGAGTAACAGATTATAACGGATCGGTATCGAAAAATGAAATATCTATTTTGCTTACTTAGAAGTGGATTTACGTTTTAAAACCTTCTAAGGTAAGTGCTCTGAACACGCATCATGATTCTTTTGATTTATGATAAAACCCCACCGAGTGCGCTAGTACTCACCCCAAATTCTTTTCAAATCTTTTCACGTATGGAGGAGGGTTTTGGACGACGGCGAGGGGTGGAGCTGCGAGTTCTTCATGCTATGCTTCCGCGATGTTGTGTTATATACGTACTCTGATATTGATGTATTCTTGTCCCTTATTTGCTTTCTGATTGGGAACAAGATTTGTTATGTTATTCTGTTGTGAGTCTCGATATGAGCATGCTATGTTGTTGACCGGTCTAGTCAACAGGATGTAATGCTATTTTGCTTTCTTGCATTACTTATAATAAACCAACATCATGTTTTCTGAGATTACGATATCGATATTATTCTGTTGGTGGATTGTTTGTGCACCCTTCCCTTCGTGATATGTCCTAGTTATAGAGGAGATGCTACCCGATTTCATGGTCACATCTTCTTATCATGTATATTATATGTATCCCCTTCTTCCCCGCTTCTTAACCTCACCCCTAATCACACCCCGCATCCGTGCCTTTCCTCGAATTTGGGCGTGACACCTGGTATCGAGCGGTGTTCTTGCCCCGACATCTATCTTTCTTATCGATACCGCTTTGTATCAAGCGCTTTCGGCTTTGGGTATGTGTCATATTGTTTGATATAAAAGCGCTTCGTTTGCTTTATATCTTGTACGTTCTTGAAATTGAGTGTTTAGAACTTGTTCTTCTAAACTTCATCGTGTCTGACTACCCTCACTCACCGTCATCCGCCTCCTTTAAAAGGGATGAGGTATGTGTTTATTCTTGATGCTTTATGTGGTTACGTGATGCTTGATATGATCTTGGTTTCATGTGCTTTGGCATGGTAAGAGTTTACGTGATGTAAGCGAGATGTGGATGGATGGTGATGTGGATGTGGAAGTGATTGTTGATGAGGCGGAAGGCGGTGTGGGCGTGATATGGAAATCGTTTATTTGATATGATGTGATTGATGTGATCACGTATGGTTGATGTAAGTCATGTGTTTGCATAGCAATGTATTGTTGATTGAAAATCTTGTTTATTTTGATAAACGAGTGCTTGTAAGTGAATCTGTATTTGCTTACGTGATTATTATGATAAATATCAATATTGATATGGATATGTGTTGAAATGAACATGTGTTTGAGACATGATTACCCGATATTTGGACGACGAAAAAGAAAACGTGAATATTTGTTGTTATGTTTATAAACTAACATGTAGGTTTATGGATATTGATGGCCCGCACAACGTTGGTTAAGATCCCAGGATGGATGAGCGGATCCAGTAAATTCGTGGAATGTACCACGAATGTCCATGAGCCGTTGGGAGTATTTACGGGAGATTTGTTGGATTTTGGAGAAAGATCCGAGACAAGTGGGAAAGTATCGAGTATGAGGCTTACTATCGGTTGACAGAGAGGCTACCAACGGGTTGGCAACCATGGGCGAAAGCAAGGATACGTGATGTTCGGGACGATCTATCACCATGCACCTTACCTTGGATTTCACCGAGTTCGCCGCTCGAGTATGGAGACGGTGGACCGATCATCGAGTATACCATCGAGGAGGATGTGATAGCAAGGCATGTTCGAGGACCGATCCAGTTGATGGCGAGGATGATGTTCCCAAGAGCCTTTGGGAGAGCGACCATCGCTCGAGCGATCACCGGTCGTCGGGATACACCATTCACTACACCTCCATCGACGATCCTTACCTTCGAAGGACCCGTAACCATTTTGAGGCAGGAACCTCCCGGGCGAGAGAGATTGTCCATCCGAAATGGCGGGGAAGAGGCCGGGATCGAATTTTCAGGCCACCGAATCTATCGTTGGCATCCAGGGAAGGAGACTCAGGAGGAGGAAGACCGGAGGAGGATGAGGTGGGCAAGGAGGACTCGAGAGGACCCGGTGATCCGAGCCGATGACTACGATGAGGTCGGGCATGTTGACGAAGGGCAGCGCGCCGAGAGCGTGGACTCGAGCACGCTTTCAACCGACACTCGAGCAATCGAGCACGCTTGGATGGGATCATACCCACGAGAGGCTTGCTTCCATGCAGGATCGCTTTTCTGAAGCGGCAGCCCGAATTCAAGCCCTGATAGGAAGCGAAATGGAGGATGAGGAAAGGCAGAATGGAACCGGCCGGAAGGCGGGGAGTAGTGGACGGATATGGAGGGCGAGGGATCTAGGTAGTCGGTGTGTGGTGATAGTCGTGAAATCTGCTAGAAGCATGGATAGAGCGGCATCTTTGACATGAACGAGTCGATTCTTTGCTCATATCGACCTTTTGATCGACATACCTTGATCTTGTATTTTGTGATCCTTCATGGACACCGAATATTCTTGATACTAATGTCTATGACAGGGATGTTTATGTTTTGATGCTTATATGTGATATGAGCTATGCCGTGATGATATATGATCTATGTGATGTGTGATGATAATGTTATGTGAAATGCATAACGATGATATGTTAGCGAGGATTGCATGATTATATGTGATCGTGCGTGATATGTGGTATATGTGATGATATGTGATATGGATGATGATATATGTTATGCGATGATACCCGTTATCTATGCGGCGTTTCTAATGTTTCAAACGTCGATGCGAATGCCGAGAACAAGGAACCGGAGAAACAATAACGTGGAAGAAGCCGGGAACCACCTTTGTTTCAGCGGCATGCGATCGAGAGTTTTCGTTGGCGTAATACCCCACGTTCGACGGTCTCGGCGAACCGATCGGCGCCGAGAATGGATACGATCCACCGAAGGATCTTGAATACATCGGTGCGAACAAGCGTAAAAGCTGAATGCGCGATCTTTCGACTAACCGATGAGGCTGATTTACGGTGGGAACCGTGAGGAGGACTCTAACACCGTGACGGTGGGCAAGGTATCGTGGGAAGTTTTCAAGGAAGAACTCATGGAAAATGCGTGCACGGCGTTTAAAAGCGAGAAGGCAAAACGAGTTACGGAATCTTCGTCGAGGAGAAGGACGGTCACCGAGCACGATCGCTCGTTCAATCGTCATCATGCTATGCTACGTGCTGTCAGTTGGAGGCTACCAGGCGAGCAGTTCGAGAGGACTTCACCGAGATCGAATTTCGCTCGTCGATCGGGAGATCGGCGTATGCGCGATCCTTGAACCGGCATTAAACATTGAATCAATGTTACCCCAGAAAGAACGATGCCACCGGACAGCCACCGACGGAGGAAGAGGTAAGAGGAAATGGGAAGATCGGGGAAGGGCAATCGGTGTTCGAGGAACCAGGGCGATCGAAGGATTCCAAGGAATCAAGGCATTCAAGAGAGAAAGGCAACCTTGGGGAAGGAATTTCCAACCCATGCGGCAGGGTGTGGAAAAACCTTGGTGCCAGAAATGCCAAAGGAATCATTTCGGCGAGTGCAGGCAAGGTAGCACCGAGTGTTATCGTTGTAAGAAGTCTGGACATTACGCTCGAGATTGTCCGCTAGGAGGCGACAATGCAGGCCGCCAAGATGGCGACATCCAGCTCCGCAGAGGCAGAATCTTGCTCCGTCAAGGACAAACAACGGAGCGAAAGTCGCCTAGGCCAGACAAACCAAAGGCCACCGCAGCAAGCAAGGGTGTCGCGCTTGAATCAACAGCAGGCTCAAGCTCCGAAAATCTTGCGGTATAATCCATATGAGTGATATACCCGTTTTCGCTTTGTTTGATCTGAGCCTCACATTCTTTCGTTTCGAGAATCGTGTGTGAGAGGTTGGGTTTGGTACCCGAGGAATCACAGTACCACAAATTAGCATCCGTCGAGAAGTGCCAAAGCAAAGATTTGCCAAAACCGGAGGTAGAAATCTGTGAGCAGAAGGTCTTTGTCAATTTGCATGTCATCGAATGGAAGATTTCGATGTCATCTTTGGCATGGATTGGTTGGAAAAGCACAGGGCAACTATACGTTGTCTCGAGAGAGAAGTTGCTTTTCGAGCAGCCGAAGGAGTGGAAGTTTGTTTCCACGGTATAAGGATGGGTGTTTACGTGCGATGATCTCGACCGAAGGCGGTGAGGATGATCGGGAAGGAAGGCATCAAACTTTCTTGGTAAGTTTGACAGGGCACGATGAACAGCGCAAACAGTTGCAAGAGGAGCCAGTGGTGTGTGAATATCCGGACGTGTTTCCCGAGGACTTGCCAGGTTTACCGCCTGATAGACAAGTGGAATTCACTATTGATGCGGAACTGGAGCAAAGACCGATATCAAAGGCACCATCGTAATGGCACCTAAAAATTGCAAGAACTGAAAGCCTTGATTCGCGAGGCTGTTGGATCTAGGTTTTATCCGACCTAGCGTGTCGCCGTGGGGCGCCAGCTCTATTCGTCAAGAAGAAGGATGGGTCAATGCGGATGTGCATTGACTACGAGAGTGAATAAGGTGACGATCGAGAACGATATCCTCTTCCAAGGATCGGCGATCTTTTGACCGACTCAAAGGAGCAAGTGTCTTCTCTAAGATCGATTTGAGGTTGAGCTACCATCACCAAGATCGAGAAAGGAGGGCGTTGCTAAGACCGCGTTCGAGAACAAGGTATGGGCACTCTGAGTTTATCGTGATGCCGTTTGGTTTGACCAATCAACGCCGATCTTCATGGATCGATGAATCGAGTTTTCCATCGATGTCTGGATAGTTTAAATCTTGGTTTTTATCGATGATATTCTCATCTATTCCAAGAATGCGAGTTGCATAGAGAACACCTCCGTACCGATTACGGAAGCGTTACGGCGAGAGAGGTTGTATGCCAGTATAGTAAGTGCGAGTTTTGGCTCAAAGAAGTGATGTTCCTTGGACATATCGTGTCTGCAGATGGAATCAAAGTCGACCCAGTGAAGGTTGAAGCAGTAAGTAACTAGAAGGTTCCGACTAATGCCAATGAGGTTCGAAGCTTTCTAGGCTTGGCGGATATTATAGACGTTTCATCGAAGGGTTTCCGAAGTTGGCAAGGCCGATGGCCTGCAACACTCGGGAAAGGAATCAAGTTTTCATGGTCCAAGCTTGTGAAGCAAGTTTCGAGTTTAAGAAGAAGCTAACAACCGCTCGGTGTTAGCCGTGCGAGAAGGAGCGATGGGTTTTGGTCTACACCGATGCATCCAAGCTTGGTTTAGGTTGCGTTTTCATGCAAAACGGGAAGGTTATAGCTTACGCGTCTCGTCAATTAAAACCGCACGAGTTGAGCTACCCAACTCACGATCTGGAGTTAGCGGCAGTCGTTCATGCGTTGAAGATTTGAAGGCACTATCTCTATGGAGTTAAGTGTGAGATCTTCACGGATCACAAGAGCCTCAAGTATTTCTTTGAACAAAAAGAGCTGAACATGAGGCAAAGGAGATGGCTAGAGTTGGTGAAGGATTATGATTGCTCTATCAGTTATCACCCGGGGAAAGCCAATGTTGTAGCAGATGCCCTCGATCATGAGTCGAGGCGAAGTTGGTATATCTTCTCACGCAAGAGAAAGAGCTTATTCGAGATTTCGAGAAGCTCAGCCTGGAAGTGATTCATCCGCCGGAATCAGTGCAAGGATTCATCGCAGCTTTGACAGCTGAACCAGATCTGAGAGAAGCCATCGTGAGTGCGCAGCGAGGAGACGAATTCCTGGAGAAGATGCGTTTGAAAGCAAGGCTAGAAGATAGCAAGGGTTTCCACGAGGCGAAATACAACGCTACTATTCCGAGGAAGGTTATGTGTTCCACTCGATAGGGAATTGAGAGATAAAATCATGAGTGAAGCTCATGAGGCACCGTGATATCTGACTCATCCGGAAGCACCAAAATGTCTGAGACCTTAAAAGGAACTTTTGGTGGGAAGGGATGAAAAAGGATGTAGCAGCGTTTGTGGAGCGATGTTTGGCTTGTCGACAAGTGAAAGTCGTACACCAACGTCCGTCGGGTTTGTTGCAACCGCTACCAATCCCAGTGGAAATGGGATCATATCGGTATGGATTTTGTGGTGAGTTTTCCAAGGTCGTGAGAGAAAACACCGCTATATGGGTTGTCGTCGATGGTGGCGAAAGTCAGCTCATTTCTTACCGATTCGGATGACGTACGGGTTAGATAAGCTTGCTCGACTTTACGTCGAAAGAAATCGCGGTTACATGGTGTGCGATGTCGAATCGTCGGATCGTGACCGAGGTTCACGTCGAGGTTTTGGAGGAGTCTCAAAGCAATGGGGACCAAGTTGAATCTCGATCAAACATTCCATCCTCAAGCGGACGGTCGATCGGAAGGACGATTCGGTTTTGGAAGACATCTCATGCGGCGATCGTGGCGATAGAGGAGGAAATTGGGAAGAGATACTACCTTTGGTGGAGTTTGCCTATAACAACCGTTATCGAGGCCACCATAGGAATGGCTCCCTATGAGCGTTGTGCGGAAGGAAGTGTCGATCGCCACTTTATTGGGGCGAAGTGGGCGAGAGGAAGATGTTAGGACCGAGATGGTTCAGCAGACGATCGAGGTTATCGATCAGATCAAGCGAAGGATCAAGGAAGCGCAGGACAGGCAGAAGTCCTATGCGGACAAGCGTCGTACGGATCTTCAGTTCATGATCGGAGATCGCGTTTTCCTTAAGGTTTCCCCGACGAGAGGAGTCGTTCGTTTTGGAAAGCGAGGTGAGATACGACCAAGGTTCTTTGGACCTTTCAAAGTTCTTGAGAGGATAGGCCCGTTCCTATAGGTTAGCTTTGCCACTGACGGAGATGTTCATGACGTGTTTCGGGTTTCTCGGTGAGAAAGTGCGTGTTCGACCCAAAACACGTGATCAAGCATGACCAAGTGGTTCTTGCTCGGGATCGAGTTACGAGGAAAGACCGGTGGCTATCTTGGAGCGAAGTCAAGGCGAGGAACAAGCGATTCCGTTGGTGAAGGTGTTGTGGAATCACCACGGAGAAGAGGAAGCTACGTGGGAGTTGGAAGACAAGTTCGGGGCTCGATACCACAGGTTGTTTTCTCACGTGTTTGAAATTCGAGGATGAAATTTTTCTAAGGAGGAGGATGTAATACCCGTCTTTTAAGCTTATGTTTTGCATGGCACGTTTTTAGAAAGGTCGAAAGGTTGACTTTTGTTTCGGTGATCGACCGTCACGAAACCTCGGGCGTTGTGAAGAGTGTCTTATGGCGAATTCATAGACACTAAGTATGCGAGTTTTCGACCACCCATGAAGGTTTTCACTCAGGAAGTTATCAAAAGGACTTTTCATTGGTCTTTTAAAGCATATCTTGTTTATAGTCATTGTGTCAGCATTTTGTTTCGTGTCCATGGGTACCAGTTTGCTAAATTTGGAGTCCGTTGCAAAGTTGCGTCGCTTTTGCGTTTTCGAAAAAGCGCCGCTTGTAACATGGCTTGAGTGACCCTCGCTTTCCTATAAATAGGAGGCTAGGGCCATCATTTTCAACGTTCATTTCCTTCGTCTCTGTGTTTACGGAAGAGCCGAGCAGCTCGAGTGCTGTTCGGAAGTCTTTGGAGGAGTGGGGATCGAGTCGGGAGGCTCGGGCGGCGGGCGCCATTCTGGCTGTTGCCGAGCCACCACCGCGATCAACCACCCCCGGCAGCCCGTTTTGTTTTTATCCTTTTCTTGTTTTGATTCCGCCTTTTAGTAGATCGTATAGCATAGAACTCGGGATTCTAAAGGGACGAGGCGGAAAACGACGGAGGCCGGCCAATTGGCCGCGCCCACCACCGAATCCCCGCCGCCGTGAGCTGTTGGCCGCCGTTTAGTGGCCGACAGGCCACCTTGCTATGGTTCCTTTAGGTTTTGAGTTCAGGACTATGCATTCTACTAAAATACCGATTCCGTTTTACATTTTTCAGCGTTTACGCATGTCGATGTTTTCCGTTGCTTGAGTTTTCTAAAGGAAGTACATGCAGGTTATCCATTTTCAACGTCGTTTGTCATTCCATATTAAATCGTTATGCATATTGCTTATGTTTCCATTTTCATGCATAGATTTTGGATGGTTTATCCTAGATCGAGGATAGGCATCGATTTTTGAAGCTTATTCATTTGCTAAGATTTGAGTCGACTTCCATGCATGCATATTTTGAAAGTACCCTATTATTGGTCTTGATGCCACGAATATATTTCCATACGCATCGAGTTGATTTGAAAACCGGAGAGTGCCAAATGTGGGTTGAGAAAGTCGAAAACCTAATTTTGCTACGATCGTCGTTTGGATCGCGATGTTGCTTTGCTTTGTGGGATGTCACCCCAAAAGTTGTTCCGTCTTGTTACCGGTACCTACCGGTCACGATCGGTGAAGTCATCGGATCCGTAGATATCTCCCGATTGGCGTTTTCGTGCATTCGGGTTGGGTTATATATGCTTATTTTGAGTTATTTACTCGATATTTCAAAATAAAACATATCGCCGTAAAATGTTTTTGTGAAATTATTCTTGTTCTACGATCGAAGATATGGTTCTATCATGGATGTGCGGATCTCTATTCGGTGGGTTGATCACCATCTTGAGTATTGATCATATGGGGATAGACCCCAGAACACGTGGTTATGGTTACGAAGGGGATAGACCCGGAGTCCACACGAAATGGTAATGAGGTGGTTATGGTTACGGCGAGGTTTGACCCACAAGTCCACACCGAGTTAGCCATTGGATACGTTCGGGCGTGGGCCGATTGGATATGTTCGGGCGAGCGAATATCATGTGATGGGTCAAGGGATACGTTCGAACCGTGGTTCATGGTTCTATGATGGGAGTATGATAATAACGGATCGGTATCGAAAATGAAAATCTATTTTGCTTACTTAGAAGTGGATTCGTTTTAAAACCTTATAAGGTAAGTGCTACGAACACGGCATCATGATTCTTTTGATTTATCATAAAACCCGGTGAGTCGCTAGTACTCACCCCAAATTCTTTTTCAAATCTTATCACGAGATGGAGGAGGGCTTTGGATGGGCGGCGAGGGGTGGGCTGGAGTTCTTCAAGCTATGCTTCCGCGATGTTGTGTTATATCGTGCTACGATGTTGATGTATTCTTGTCCCTTATTTGCTTTCGATTGGGAACAAGATTTTTATGTTATTCTACGTGAGTCTCGATATGAGCATGCTATGTGGTTGACGGTCTAGTCAGCGGGATGTAATGCTATTTTGCTTTCTTGCATTACTTATAATAAACCAAGATCATGTTTTCTGAGATTACGATATCGATATTATTCGGTTGGTGGATTGTTTGTGCACCCCTTCCCTTCAGGATATGTCCTAGTTATAGAGGAGATGTTGCCCGATTTCATGGTCACATCTTCTTATCATGTATGTTATATGTATCCCCCTTCTTCCCCGCTCTTAACCCCACCCCTAATCACACCCCGGCATCCGTGCCTTTCCTCGGGAATTGGGCCGTGACAGCTTGGTATCAGAGCAGTGTTCTTGGCCATGACATCTATCTTTCTTATCGATACCGACTTGGTATCGGGCGGTTTCGGCTTTGGGTATGTGTACATATTGTTTGATATCAAAGCGATTCGTTTGCTTTATATCTTATACGTTCTTGAAATTGAGTGTTTAGAACTTGTTCTTCTAAACTGCATTTATCGTCTGACTACCCTCGACTCACCGTCAGTCCGCCTCCTTTAAAAAGGGGATGAGGTATGTGTTTATTTGCTGATGCTTTATGTGGTTACGTGATGCTTGATATGATCTTGGTTTCATGTGCTTTGGCATGGTAAGAGTTTACGTGATGTAAACGAGATGTGGATGGATGGTGATGTGGATGTGGAAGTGATTGTTGATGAGACGGAAAGGCCGGTGTGGCTGTGATATGGAAATCGTTTATATGATATGATGTGATTGATGTGATCACGTATGGTTGATGTAAGTCTATGTGTTTGCATAGCAATGTATTGTTGATTGAAAATCTTGTTTATTTTGATAAACGAGTGCTTGTAAGTGAATCACATGTTGCTTACGTGATTATTATGATAAATATCGATATTGATATGGATATGTGTTGAAATGAACATGTGTTTGAGACATGATTACCCAGATGACTGGGACAGAAAAAGGAAACGTGAATATTTGTTGTTATGTTGATAAACTAACATGTAGGTTTATGGATATTCGATGGCCCGCACAACGTTGGTTAAGATCCACAGGATGGATGAGCGGATCAAGTAAATTCGAGAATGTACCACGAATGTCCATGAGCCGTTGGGAGTATTTACGGGAGATTTGTTGGATTTTGGAGAAAGATCCGAGGCAGTGGGAAAGTATCAGTATGAGGCTTACTATCGGTTGTGAGAGAGGCTACCAGCGGGTTGGCAACCATGGGCGAGAAAGCAAGGATACGTGATGTTCGGGACGGGATCCTATCACCATGCATCTTACCTTGGATTTCACCGAGTTCATTGCTCGAGTATGGAGCGGTGGACCGATCATCGAGTATACCATCGAGGAGGATGTGATAGCAAGGCATGTTCGAGGACCGATCAGTTGATGGCGAGGATGATGTTCTCGAAGAGCCTTTGGGAGAGCGACCATCGCTCGAGCGATCACCGGTCGTCGGGATACACGATCACTACACCTCCATCGACGAACCTTACCTTAGAAGGACCCGTAATGATTTTGAGGCGGGAACCTCCCGGGCGAGAGATTGTCCATCCGGCGGTGGCGGGGAAGAGGCCGGGATCGAATTTTGAGCCACCGAATCATGTCGAGTTGGCATCCGGGAAGGAGACTCAGGAGGAGGAAGACCGGAGGAGGATGAGGAGGGCGGAGGCAGTGAGGACTCGGAGGACCCGTGATCCGGATAGCCGATGACTACGATGAGGTCGGGCATGTTGAGGAAGGCGCCCGAGGCAGGGACTCGAGCACGCTTTCAGTGACACTCGGCAATCGAGCCGGCTTGGATGGGATCATACCCAGAGAGGCTTGCTTCCATGCATGATCGCTTTTACAGGCGGCGGCCAATTCAAGCCACGATAGGAAGGAAAGGGAGGATGAGGAAGGCGAGAATGGAACCGTGGGGACGGCGGGGAGTAGTGGACGGATATGGAGGACGAGGATCTAGGTAGTCGGTGTGTGCGGTGGCAGTCATGAGTCTGCTAGAAGCATGGACAGAGCGGCATCTTTGACAAGATATCGAGTCGATTCTTTTGCTCATATCGACCATTTTGGTGACATAACTTGATCTTGTATTTTGTGATCCTTCATGGACCTTTGAATATTCTTGATACTAACGCCGTCGTGACGGGATGTTTATGTTTGATGCTTATATGTGATATGAGCTATGCCGTGATGATATATGATCTATGTGATGTGTGATGATAATGTTATGTGAAATGCATAACGATGATATGTTGACGAGGATTGCATGATTATATGTGATCGTGCGTGATATGTGGTATATGTGATGATATGTGATATGGGTGATGATATATGTTATGCGATGATACCGGTTATCTATGCGGCGTTTCTAATGTTTCAAGCGTCGATGCGTAATGCCGAGAACAAGGAACCGGAGAAACAATAACGTGGAAGAAGCCGGGAACCACCTTTGGTTCAGCGACATGCGATCGAGAGTTTTCGTGGCGAGAATCCCCTCGTTCGACGGTCTCGGCGAACCGATCGGCGCCGAGAACTTGATACGATCCACGGAAAGGATCTTCGAATACATCGGCTGCGAAGAAGCAGAAAAGCTGAATTGCGCGATCTTTCAACTAACCGATGAGGCTGATTTCTGGTGGGAATCCGTGAGGAGGACTCTAACACCAGGACAATGGGCAAGGTATACGTGGGAAGATTTCAAGGAAGAACTCATGGAAAATGCGTGCTCGGCGTTTACGGTGAGAGAAGGCAAAACGAGTTCTGGAATCTTCGTCAAGGGAGAAGGACGGTCACCGAGTACGATCGCTCATTCAATCGTCTGTCATGTTATGCTACGTACCTGGTTGGCACTGAGGCTGCCAGGCGACGAGTTCGAGAGGAGAGGACTCACCGGAGATCGAATTTCGCTCGTCGAGTCGGGGAGATCGGCGTATCGCGATCCTTGAACCGGGCATTAAACATTGAGTCAATGTTACCCCAGGAAAGAACGATGCCACCCGGACAGCCAGTTGACGGAGGAAGAGGTAAGAGGAAATGGGAAGATCGAGGGAAGGGCAATCAGGTGTTCCAAGGAACCATAGCGGTCGATGATTCCAAGGAATCAAGGCATTCAAAAGAGAAAGGCAACCTTGGGAAGGAATTTCCAACCCATGCGGCGGTGTGGAAAACCTTGGTGCGAAAATGCGAAAGGAATCATTTCGGTGAGTGCGAGGCAAGGTAGCACCGAGTGTTATCGTTGTAAGAAGTCGGACATTACGCTCGAGATTGTCCGCTGGGAGGGCGACAATGCGGCCGCCAAGATGGCGACATCCGGCTCATGCAGAGCGGTCGAGCTCGCCAGGACAAACTACGGAGCGGGGAAGTCGCCTAGGCCCAGCAAACCAAAGGCCACCGCAGCAAGCAAGGTGTCGCGCTTGAATCAACAATGAGCAGCTGAAGCTCCGGAAATCTTGCGGTATAATCCATATGAGTGTTATACCCGTTTTCGCTTTGTTTGATCACAGGAGCCTCACATTATTTCGTTTGAGAATCGTGTGTGAGAGGTTGGGTTTGGTACCCAAGGAATCACAGAGTACCACAAATTAGCATCCGTCGAGAAGTGCCAAAAGCAAAAGAGATTTGCCAAAACCGGGAGGTAGAAATCGTGAGCGGAAGGTCTTTGTCAATTTGCATGTCGCCGAATGGAAGATTTGATGTCATCTTTGGCATGGATTGGTTGGAAAAGCAGGTGGCAACTATCGTTGTCTCGAGAGAAGTTGCTTTTCGAGCAGCCGAAGGAGTGGAAGTTTGTTTCCACGGCATAAGGATGGATGTTTACGTGCGAATGATCTCGACCTTGAAGGCGGTGAGGATGATCGGGAAGGAAGCGGTCAAACTTTCTTGGTAAGTTTGACGAGGCACGATGAACAGCATAAACGATTCTGAGAGGAGCCGATGGTGTGTGAATATCCGGACGTGTTTCCGAGGACTTGCCGGGTTTACCACTGATATACAAGTTGAATTCACTATTGATCCGGAACACGGAGCGGCACGATATCAAAGTCACCATATAGAATGGCACCTAAAGAATTGCAAGAACTGAAAGCGCGATTCGGTGAGGCTGTTGGATCTAGGTTTTATCCGACCTAGCGTGTCGCCGTGGGGCGCCGATTACGTTCGTCGAGAAGAAGGATGGGTCAATGCGGATGTGCATTGACTACGAGAAGCTGAATAAGGTGACGATCGAAACGGATATCCTCTTCCAAGGATCGGCGATCTTTTGACCCTTTCGAAGGAGCAAGTGTCTTCTCTAAGATCGATTTGAGGTCAGGCTACCATCAGCTGAAGATCAGAAAGGAGGACGTTGCGAAGACCGCGTTTAGAACAAGGTATGGGCACTACGAGTTCATCGTGATGCCGTTTGGTTTGACCAATGCGCCAACAGTCTTCATGGATCTGATGAATCGAGTTTTCCATCGATGTCACGGATAGTTTCGTCTTTGTTTTATCGATGATATTCTCATCTATTCCAAGAATGCAGAGTTGCATAGAGAACACCTCCGTACCATTCTGGAAACGTTACGAGCAGAGAGGTTGTATGCCAAGTATAGTAAGTGCGAGTTTTGGCTCAAAGAAGTGATGTTCCTTGGACATATCGTGTCTGCGAGAAGGAATCGAAAGTCGACCCGTGAAGGTTGAGCGATAAATAGCTGGAAGGTTCCGACTAATACCAATGAGGTTCAAGCTTTCTAGGCTTGGCGGATATTATAGACGTTTCATCGAAGGGTTTCGAAGTTGGCAAGGCCGATGACGCAATTTCGGGAAAGGAATCAAGTTTTCATGGTCCGAAGATTGTAAAGCAAGTTTCGAGTTTAAGAAGAAGCTAACAACCGCTCCGGTGTTAGCCGTGCGAGAAGGAGCGATGGGTTTGTGGTCTACCGATGCATCCAAGCTTGGTTTAGGTTGCGTTCTCATGCGAGCGAGAAGGTTATAACTTACAGCGTCTCGTCGGTTGAAACCGCGCGAGTTGAGCTACCCAACTCACGATCCGGAGTTAGCGGCGATCGTTCATGCGTTGAAGATTTGGAGGCACTATCTTTATGGAGTTAAGTGTGAGATCTTCACGGATCACAAGAGCCTCAAGTATTTCTTTGAACAAAAGAGCTGAACATGAGGCAAAGGAGATGGCTAGAGTTGGTGAAGGATTATGATTGCTCTATCGGTTATCACCCGGGAAAGCGATGTTGTAGCGAGATGCCCTCGATCCGCATGAGTCGAGGCGAAGTTGGTATATCTTCTCATGCAAGAGAAAGAGCTTATCGAGATTTCGAGAAGCTCGACTGGAAGTGATTCATCCGCGGAATCGGTCTGAGGATTCATCGCACTTTGACGGTGAACCCGGATCTGAGAGAAGCCATCGTGAGTCTTGGCGGCGAGGCGAATTCTGGAGAAGATGCGTTTGAAAGCAAGGCTAGAAGATAGCAAGGGTTTCCTGAGCGAAATACAAGGCGCTACTATTCGAGGAAGGTTATGTGTGCCACTCAATAGGGAATTGAGAGATAAAATCATGAGTGAAGCTCATGAGGCACCGTATCTGACTCGTCCGAGAAGCACCAAAATGTCTGAGACCTTAAAAGGAACTTTTGGTGGGAAGGGATGAAAAAGGATGTAGCAGCGTTTGTGGAGCGATGCTTGGCTTGTCGACAAGTGAAAGCCGTACACCAGCGTCCGTCGGGTTTGTTGCAACCGCTACCAATCCCGTGAGTGGAAATAGGATCATATCGGTATGGATTTTGTGGTGAGTTTTCCAAGGTCGTGAGAGGAAACACCGCTATATGGGTTGTCGTCGATGGTAGACGAAGTCAGCTCATTTCTTACCGATTCGGATGACGTCGGGTTAGATAAGCTTGCTCGACTTTACGTCGAAAGAAATCGATGCGGTTACATGGTGTGCCGATGTCGATTACGTCGGATCGTGACCCGAGGTTCACGTCAAGGTTTTGGAGTAGTCTACAAGAAGCAATGGGGACCAAGTTGAATCTCGATCTGACATTCCATCCTCAAGCGGACGATCGATCGGAAAGGGCGATTCGGTATTGGAAGACATCTTTGCGGCGATCGTGGCCGATAGAGGAGGAAATGGGAAGAGATACTACCTTTGGTGGAGTTGCCTATAACAACCGTTATCGAGGCCACCATAGGAATGGCTCCCTATGAGCGTTGTATGGAAGGAAGTGTCGATCGCCACTTTATTAGGATGAAGTGGGCGAGAGGAAGATGTTAGGACCGAGATGGTTCAGCAGACGGTCGAGGTTATCGATCGAGATCAGCGAAGGATCGAGGAAGCGGGACGAGCGAGAAGTCCTATGCGGACAAGCGTCGTCTGGATCTTGATTCATGATCGGAGATCGCGTTTTCATAAGGTTTCCCAGCGAGAGGAGTCGTTCGTTTTGGGAAGCGAGGTGAAGTTCGACCAAGGTTCGTTGGACCTTTCAAAGTTCTTGAGAGGATAGGCCCGGTTGCTATAGGTTAGCTTTCCACTGACGCCGGAGATGTTCATGGCGTGTTTCACGTTTCTCAGTGAGAAAGTGCGTGTTCGACCCAAAACACGTGATCAAGCATGACCAAGTGGTTCTTGCTCGGGATCCGAGTTACGAGGAAAGACCGGTGGCTATCTTGGAGCGAGAGTCGAGGCGAGGAACAAGCGATTCCGTTGGTGAAGGTGTTGTGGAATCACCACGGAGAAGAGTAAGCTAAGTGGGAGTTGGAAGAAAAGTTCGAGGCTCGGTGCCACAGGTTGTTTTCTCCACGTGTTTGAAATTTCGGGATGAAATTTTTCTAAGGAGGAGGATGTAATACCCGTCTTTTTAAGCTTATGTTTTGTATGGCGTTTTTGAGAAAAAGTCAAAGGTTGACTTTTGTTTCGGTGATCTGACGATCACGAAACCTCGGGCGTTGTGAAGAGTGTCTTATGACGAATTCATAGACACTAAGTATGCGGTTTTCGACCACCCATGAAGGTTTGGCACTCAGGGAAGTTATCGAAAACCGGACTTTTCATTGGTCTTTAAAAGCATATCTAGTTTATAGTCATTGTGTCCGTATTTTTTTCGTGTCCATGGGTACCAAGTTTGCTAAATTTGGAGTCCGTTTGCAAAGTTGCGTCGCTTTTTGCGTTTTCGAAAAAGGGCGCTTGCATGACATTGCTTGACCCTGCTTTTTCCTATAAATAGGAGGCTGGGGCCTTCATTTTCAACGTTCATTTCCTTCGTCTCTCTGTGTTTACGGAAGAGCCGAGCAGCTCAAGGTGCGTTGGGGAAGCACTGGAGGAGTGGGGATCGAGCCGGGGAGGCTCAGCGGCGGCGCCATTGCGCTGCTGCCGAGCCACCACCGCCGATCAACCACCCCCCGGGCAGCCCGTTTTTCTGTTTTTGTCCTTTTCTTGTTTTGATTCCTCCTTTTAGTAGATCGTATAGCATAGAACTCGGGATTCTAAAGGGACGAGGCGGGAAAACGGCGGGAGGCCGGCCAATTTGGCCGACGCACCACCACCGAATCACCGCCGCCGCCGTGAGCTGTTGGCCGCCGTTTGGTGGCCGACGGGCCACCTTTTGGCTACGGTTCCTTTAGGTTTTGAGTTCCGGGCTATGCATTCTACTAAAGTACCGATTCGTTTTACATTTTTTCGCGTTTACGCATATCGGGATGTTTTCCGTTGCTTGAGTTTTCTAAAGGAAGTACATGCAGGTTATCCATTTTCAACGTCGTTTGTCATTCCATGTTAGTCGTTATGCATATTGCTTATGTTTCCATTTTCATGCATCGATTTTGGATGGTTTATCCTAGATCGAGGATAGCATCGATTTTGAAGCTTCTTCATTGCTAAGATTTGAGTCGACTTGCATGCATGCATATTTTGAAAGTACCCTATTATTGGTCTTGATGCCACGAATATATTTCCTTACGCATCGAGTTGATTTGAAAACCGGAGGTGCCAAATGTGGGTTCGAAAGTGAAAACCCTAATTTTGCTACGATCGTCGCTTGGATCGCGATGTTGCTTTGCTTTGTGGGATGTGACCCCAAAAGTTGTTCCGTCTTGTTACGGTACCTACCGGTCACGATCGGTGAAGTCATCGGATCCGTAGATATCTCCGGTTGGCGTTTTAAATGCATTCGGGTTGGGTTATATATGCTTATTTTGAGTTATTTACTCGATATTTCAAAATAAAACATATGCGCCGTAAAATATTTTTGTGAAATTATTCTTGTTCTCGATCGAAGATATGGTTCTATCATGGTTGTGCACGGATCTCTATTCGATGGGTTGATCACCATCTTGAGTATTGATCATAAGGGATAGACCCGAACACGTGGTTATGGTTACGAAGGGGATAGACCGGGAAGTCCACACGGAAATGGTAATGATGTGGTTATGGTTACGACGAGATTTGACCCAAAGTCCACACCGAGTTAGCCGGTGGATACGTTCGGGCGTGGGCCGTGGATATGTTCGGGCTGAGCAGATGTCATGTGATGGGCTGGCGGGATACGTTCCGAGCCGTGGTTCATGGTTCTATGATGGGAGTAACATAATAACGGATCGGTGTCGAAAAATGAAAATCTATTTTGCTTACTTAGAAGTGGATTTACGTTATAAAACCTTCTAAGGTAAGTGCTCGAACACGACATCATGACTCTTTTGATTTATGATAAAACCCACCGAGTGAGCTAGTACTCACCCCAAATTCTTTTCAAATCTTTTCACGGATGGAGGAGGGTTTGGGCGGGCGATCGCCGAGGGGGAGCTGCGGGTTCTTCATGCTATGCTTCCGCGATGTTGTGTTATATCGTGCTCGATATTGATGTATTCTTGTCTCTTATTTGCTTTCTCGATTGGGAACAAGATTTGTTATGTTATTCTGTGTGAGTCTCGATATGAGCATGCTATGTGGTTGACCGGTCTAGTCAACAGAATGTAATGCTATTTTGCTTTCTTGCATTACTTATAATAAACCAAGATCATGTTTTACGAGATTATGATATCGATATTATTACATTGGTGGCTTGTTTGTGCACCCTCCCTTCATGATATGTCCTAGTTATAGAGGAGATCTTTGCCGATTTCATGGTCACATCTTCTTATCACGTATGTTATATGTATCCCCCTTCTTCCCCGCTTCTTAACCCCCACCCCTAATCACACCCCGGCATCCGTGCCTTCCCTCAGGAATTGGGGCATGACATATATATATATAGTTTTCGGTACATATGAACAAATAGGAGTAGTGTATATGGTCTTAGAAACTTATTTTGAGAGTTTGAATGGGTGGAGAAGGAGGATTGAAGCTTAGAACATGGAAGAACAAAAGAGAGGATTTTGAATTAGAGAGAGAAAATGGGTTCCAAAGTGAGAGAGATATATGGATGAAATGAGTCTGCCTTGGGGCAGAAAAAGAGCTTTGTAAGCTCATTTGGGAGGTCTTGGTGGTAGTTGGGAGAAGGAATGGAGAAATTACCCGATTTGGCATGTTAATATCGATTCTTTAAGTTTTATCGCGCTTTCGATTGATTTCTCGGAACCTTAAGGTTTTATTTTCTTAAATAGCCTTAAAAAGACTTATATCATAGTTTATAATAATTTCATGAAGTTTGTATGGCATCCGATAAGTCAATTCTGAGTTATCGCGGAAAAACATCGTTCGGCGATTAAATTATGTTCATTCGAAATTCTATTGAATTCTTGAGCTTTCATAATTAATTTGAGTCTTATAAATCATTTCTTAATTATTTAGACCCTTGGTTCGAGTTTCGGTTCGTTCGGATCAGTTTAGGGTTTTTCCGGTATATATTCCCGGCGTTCGGTTAAGTTCTTCAGGAATTTCTTTTAGAAATTGATTCTTATGAATTCTAAATTCATAATAATATATTCCTCCTTGATTTTGATTGTTATCATTAATTTTTATGAATAGCACGGGCTGAAAGTTGATCCGGCTCGTGAATAGTGCTTTTAAGGCTGACCGAGCAAGCAAGCCCGAAAATTCTCATTCTTTGGCTTCTCACATGTTTTCATGAGATGATTCTAGAAATGAAATCCTTTTGTTGAGATTAATTCTCGATCTTTCATTCTATGTTTAGGCTATTCAGAAAACCCTAATCCGGTTGGACTAGTCACTGGTTTTTTATTTCTCTAGTTTTCGACCTCCGAATCGATTCTAATTTGTTTCGTTGGTCACCATAAAAATAATTAAGGTCGAAGAAACTCAAATAATTGGTTTAAGCATCACTAATAGAAGTTTTAAATTTTTCGGGTTATTACAATAAGCTTGCTTTTGGGTGGAGTCTAGCCGAAATCAAGGGAATTTGCCCAGCAACGTGCATGCATCGTATTGCACTCGAGGATGGAGCAAAGCCGGTTATTGATGCCCACAGGAGATTGAACCCGATCCTCTGTAACGTGGTGAAAAATGAGATATTAAAGTTGTTTATGGAGAGGCTTATCTACCCTATCGCGGACAGCGAGTGGATTAGCCCAGTACACGTGGTGCCCAAGAAGGGAGGCATCACAGTGGTGGAGAATGAGAAAGGAGATATGGTGCCTACAAGGGCTATTACTGGTTGGTGCATGTGCATCGACTACCGAAAGTTGAATGCCATGAGGAAAAATGATCATTTTCCTCTTCCCTTTATTGATCAAATGCTAGATAGGTTAGTCGTACATGAATATTTTTGTTTTCTTGATGATTTGTCTGGTTACAATCAGGTTGCTATTGCTCTAGAGGATCAGGCCAAGACGATATTTACCTACCCATTCGGGACATATGCTTACCGGCGGATGCCTTTTGGTCTTTGCAATGCACCAGGCACCATTCAGAGGTGCATGATGTCGATTTTCTCAGAGATGATTGGAGACTTCCTTGAGGTATTCATGGATGACTTTCGGTATTTGGGTTTCCTTTCATGATTGCCTAGATAAGATTGATTGCGTGCTCAAGCGTTGTGTGGAGAGCAATCTCACTCTGAGTTGGGAAAAGAGTCACTTTATGGTTAAGAGTGAGATGTTTTTAGGGCATATTGTGTCTAGAAAGAGCATTGAGGTTGATAAGGCTGAGGTGGGTGTAATTGAAAAGTTACCTCCACCCGTTGATGTTAAAGGCATTAGGAGCTTTTTAGGACATGCGGGTTTTTACCGTAGGTTTATAAAATATTTTTGTAAGATAAGCCAACCCTTATGCCATCTACTTGCTCAAGATGTTCTTTTCAACTTTGATGATAAATGCTTGCATGCTTTCAATTTGCTCAAGGAGAAATTGACTAGTGCCCCAGTTGTTGTTGCTCCAAATTGGTCTCTACCATTTGAAATGATGTGTGATGCTAGAAATGTGGCTGTGGGTGTTGTTTTGGGTCAACGAGTGGATAAAATGTTGCGTGTGATTTATTATGCTAGCTTGACTTTAAGTTATTCTCAAGTAAATTACACCACTATGAAAAAAGAGTTGTTTGCTGTGATCTTTGCTTTAGATAAGTTTCGTGCTTATATCATTGGCTCTAAAGTGATTGTTCACATTGATCATGCTGCCTTGAGATATCTGTTGACCAAATCCCAAGCCAAACCTAGATTGATTTGTTGGGTTCTACATTTGCAAGAATCTGATCTTGAAATTGTAAACAGGAAAGATAGTGACAATGGCGTTGCTGACCATTTGTCTCGGCTCGAGTCTCCTTTTGTTTTACCTGCACAGTAGAATCTTGTTGAGTCTTATCCTTTTGAGCATGCTTTGGGAATTAATTCATCACCTTTGTATGTTCATATTGTTAATTACTTGTCTTGTGGCTCCTTAAGATCTGATTTGACTTCCCAAGAAAGAAAGCGATTTCTTAGTGTGTGCAAGCATTATTTTTGGGATGACCCATATCTTTTCAAGCTCGGGAAGGACGAGGTGGTTAGAAGATGCATTCATAATGAGGAGCAAGGTCAAGTGTTAAGGTTGTGTTATGAGGCCCACTGTGGAGGTCATTTTGGTGGGCGCAAGACTGCTTTTAATGTGCTGCAGAGTGGTCTTTTTTGGCCAACACTTTTCAAGGATGCCCACGCATTCTACCTCTCATGTGACAGATGCTAACGAGTGGGTAATGTGGGGAGAAGAATACATAGGGTATTGATTTTATAGGGTATTGATTTTATGGGGCCTTTCCCAAAATATAACGGTTTTGAATACATCTTGCTTGCTGTTGATTATGTATCCAAGTGGGTTGAAGAAATCCCCACACAGACTTGTGATGCTAATGCTGTCCTGAAGTTTGTGCAGGAGAACATTTTTTGCAGGTTTGGTTTCCCCTGAGCAATCATTAGTGATGGGGGACGCATTTCTTCAATAAATTGTTCAAGAGGCTCATGGAGAAAAATGACATCACCCACAAGGTGGTCACGCCATATCATCCACAAACTTCAGGACAGGCTGAGACAAGCAACAAGCAGATCAAAGGTGTTTTCAAGAAGACGGTCCAACCATCCAGGAAGGACAGGTCAATGAAGTTAAATGCAACAATTTAGGCATACCGTACTGCTTTTAAGAGCATTTTGGGAATGAGTCCATATAGGCTTGTGTATGGAAAAACATGTCATTTACCAGTGGAGATTGAGCATAAAGACTATTGGGCGATAAAGGCCATGAATCTCGACATCACAAAAGCAGGCAAGAGTAGAGCTTTTCAGATGACCGGACTCGAGGAATTGCGGGATGAAGCATATGAGAATGCCCGTAGTTACAAGGATAAAGTGAAACGGATTCATGATCGGTGGATAGTTCGCAAGGATTTAAAGCCGGGAATGAAAGTTTTACTTCTATAGTCCCGTTTGAAACTCTTCCCCGGAAAGCTCAACTCCAGGTGGAGTGGTCCCTACATCATTGAGGAGGTGTTTCCTTACGGAGCAGTTTCACTTCGTGATCCTAATAGCAATGGATCATTTATGGTAAACGGACAGCGAGTGAAGCCTTACATTGAACGAGAGGGTCTGGAAGAAGTGGAGAGAACCATGCTCATTGATCCTATCTATCTCTGACTTGACTATGTCGTGCTCACGACGTTAAACTGAGTACTACATGGGAGTTTACCCACGAATTTTTCTGTTCTTTTATTTCTCTTTTTGCTTGGTTCTATGGTCTTTTTTGTCGATCGACTGTCTTTGGTTTTATTTTTGTTCAGAAGTTGGAAGAAAAGTTAGAAAAATAGTACGTATTGTCGTCGAGCAATGAGGAACGTGTTGGATTTTTGTATTGAAGTCTCTCAGTTGAACCGACGTTCTGTGATACTCCGGCGTTCATTATCTATCCAGTCCATATCTTACCCGATGCTCAACTTTCACCAGCATTCATTCAGGGGTAAACCGTTCGGAAATGAATGCCGATTCAAGAGTTAAACAGATAGCACCTTTGAACGAGCATTCGGCAAGAACCGGTGCTCAATTACCCTCTCAACCGGTGCTCTATGTTGAATCGGTGCTCACCCTCTGTACAGAACATCCTTCTCAACCGGCGTTCATCTCTAAGCCGGCGCTCATAAATGGTACAGAAGCTACCCCTAAACCGGCTCTCATCTTTGAACCGGCGCTGACTATTGCCTTTAAATTAGGGCACCCGTGCCCTAATATTCATTCCATAACCAAACTCCGCCGCCACACCCCTCCTCTCCAGAAATCGCTCCGCCGTCCCTCGCCGCCGTTCATCGCCACCGTCGTTCTTTGTCGTCGCCACCAGTCAGCTCTCCAACGCCCGCTCAACCTATAGGTCGGTGCTCGCTCTCACGTACATCCAGCGCTCATCCACACATCGAGCGCTCGCCCGCCCTTACGCACCTTCTCGGCCTCGCCCGTTGCCTCCGTGCTTCCGAGCACCTGCACAATGCCCCTTGCACCCAATACGCCCTTCGCTCGCTCGGCCTCTCCCAGCCTCTGCATCGCACGCTCACACTCGAGTGCACGTTTACCTCACTCCAGCTGCTCTCTAAACCCGACGCTTTCTCCCAGCGCGCACTTCCTTACACCGTGCGGTCGTACCTCAGAGCCCATTCCGAGCAAGCCACATCCCTGTCCGACATCCCGTTCACAATGGTTTGCACAAAGAATCTACTCACTTCTTTATCCAAGAGAGCAATAACAGACGCGGGCCCTTCAGGATTCAGTGAGGCGCCCGAGGATTTACCGACCAACTACTTAGCCCCCTTCCCCATTTACTCACTAGAAGAAGGTATATTCTTTACAGTTGTTCGTTCCAAGGAGGTTAGTCACCCTCGTTCTTATGATTGGAATATTTTGGCTTCTTTGGGTGTTGATGTAACTGTGAAACGTTATCTGAAATTCTGGGGTTTGCTTGACTTAGCAATGAGAGAACAGGAGAATGGTATAAAGACACTACTTAGGGAATTTTGTGGACACTTGAGATTAATCTTAATTTCAAATCGGTTTATTGTCAGATGGGAGGGAATAGATATGCTCTAACCCTAAAGGTTATGCAAAAGGCCTTTGGTTTTCATACTAGTGGACTTACTGATATACCAAAGGATTTCCCTCTCACTGAAACGAGGAAAATTATAACTTGATTTGATAATTGGACATCAACGGGCATTCCAAGTGCCTTTCTTAAGGATCCAGCTCTCGTTATTGCCCACAAATTCCTTGCCTATAACCTCACAGGGAAAGAGCAGGCTTATAAAGTGAGTGCTCATGAAGTATTATTCTTGTGGTGTGTTGTGAATAACAAGAATGTTTGTACGGCGCCGTTCTTGTGGCGACGTTTTGACTATATGAGTGTCACAGCCCGACTACTTAATCAAGTAATTAGGCCGTGACTTAAGCGGTGACATGAGTTAAGAAATAACTTCTGATAATCGATAACAACAATTTCGACCGAATATATTTATCAAAACAATTTATGACATCAATTTTCATCAATAAGGAATCAAACATTTATGGTTCGAAGAAATGAAATGAAGTTTTACAAAGGTTGACTTTAAGTTTTCAAATTACAATGAAGAATCGAGTGTAAAAGAACTAATATCAAGAATGTGCATTCTCAAGCATGCTTCAACAATGATAAAAATTTTCGATGTTTCAAAGCATGGTTCGAAAATGTTTCCAAACATTTTATATATCATATTGGATTCAACAAAAAAAATTCTGAACTTTCGAGTAAATCCTTGTTCACAGAGCATTTCAATGAATCCATGTTTTTATTATCAAGTCGACATTATAACAACAATGCCGAGATCATATGAGCAAAATAAGGACTATCGTCAAGATTATGATCAATTCAGAGTAACAAAACTCTTAAGCAGGTAAAGGCCAAAGTTCGGCAATGAGAAGAGTGGTTGAGAATTATGTGTGAAGACATAACTCTCTGGGCAACAAAACATGTTGACATGAAATGAATAACCTCAACAATTTATCAATATCATCATCAATCAAATTACTTAGAGAAGCTCCTTTGCACAACATTCGATTCCAGCATCCTCTCGAGCTCAACCTGCACGTTTAGAAATACATGCAGGGCGTGAATACAAAAATGCACTCAGTGGGTATACGCCAAAACATAAAACATTGCCCTTAGGGCTATATAATTGACTTGCCATAATGTTAGCAATGCACATGGGTTTTAGTGAAATAACTCGTGCATGCATCATAATAAACATAAACATTTACTTACTTGCTTTCATTTCATAGCATCGTCATAAAATATGCATATGCATGTTCTCATTTCGCCGATAACTTTCTCTTTCCATTTCCACGATTACTTTATGTGTTGAGAAGTAGCCTCCTTCTCAAACACGCTATACATCACATACACGTATTGATGGACCGAAGGTACCATGCCACGGTCATACCCGACGTCGGTAACATTCTTTCATTCTTTCTTTCATCATTTCTTTCTTTTCTTTCTTTCATTTCCGTGGATAGGTAATGCATCATGCTCATGCTCAAAACAGGCAAGTCATTTAACTTTGAAACTTTGCTCATAATGAAATTCATTTCATTTTGAGAACATAAAACATAAGCATATCGATTAGAAAATATTTATACCCACTGGCGGCGGTCACTGACGAGTGTACTTTTATCTTTCATTCATTTCTTCTTTTTCTTCTTAGTCCTTCAATCAACATAGATCGGCGTTAAAGCTGCCAAGAATCAAACAAGAACATAACTTGTTTTAGTCTTTGATATGACTATATTTTCTCGATATCAAGACACTATGGTCGATAACACTTGGGTCATTACATCCTCTAACATCTTATATAAATAAATTCTAATGAAATTTCGTCAGAATAACGTTTATAAAACGCATCGTCATTTCAATACCAAAACAACCAACTTATCCCATACTTCACCAAATCATCACCGTATGTCTAAATGAGTATATTAAACTCGGCAACAAGTAAACTATCTCATCTTAGCCAAAAAATTTTATAGTAATTAATAAAGTTTGATTATTAGATATTATTAAAGGCTTAAAAGTTATTTAAGCCTTAAAGTTTGATTATTTATAAAATTTTAATATAGTGAAATATTAATCGGTATGAATCCGATTAATTTAAGATTTGAGTATATGGAATCGAAAAATGTAGAAATTATTAGAAATGAGTTTATTTGTGATAAAATGTGAATTTTGTGATTATTAATGAATGGTTGTATGAAAAATGCTATAAATTAGAAATTATGCTATGAATTACATTAATTATTTTTGCATGTTATTTTTCTTATAAAATGAGATAAAATATTATTTAAGATATTAAAGTCTTGAATAAATTGTTTTATTAATAACTAATGATTAAAGAATTTATTTATATAATTTTCGAATATTTAAGAAATATTATTGAAATGAATTGAATTTTATTAAATAAAGTTATTTAAATTATGCTATATGAATCTAAATTTAATTATGAATATAAGTTGTATCATACTTTATAAATTATCAAAGATAAAGCTTGTTAATTTAACTAACACAAAGTATGGAACTTAGTAAATTGAGAGGTGTAAATATAATATTTTTGAAATTTGTGTATAATTATCTTGAAATTTTACATAAATGCACATTAAATCTAAATTAAACTTCTAGAATTATAATACAAAGAAATAAATGATCTTCTTCCCATTTTTCCTACAAAACTCACGACACACACACCAAAACACATAAAATTTTATTTTCTCATTTAAACCAAAATTTGACTTGGGAATTAGTGGGAAATTATTCCAAGGAAGGTAATTATCTTATTTACTTCAAGTTTTTGTAAATTAAATTAATGAATATGATGTTTAAATGTTTAGTTTTTTTTTCGAAAATTAGAGGATTAATATTAAGGTTGATTTGTTTCAATTTTATTATGTTTAATGATTTAATTATGCTTAGGATGTATAAATATCATGAATTATGGATTTAATTCTTTCATTTGTAAAAGTTGATAAATTAAAGTATGAACATGAACCCTAAATTTTGGTACATGAATTATATGTTATAATTTGATTGAATTGAGCTTATATACATGTTTAGAAGTGAATATAAACATCATATAATCAAAGAAATTAAAATTAAATCATGTATGTTCAATATTTGAAATTTTGAAAATTTCATATTGAATGAACTTGATGATTTTGATTTTATTGATGAATTTAACATGATATTTATGCTTAGGGATATGAATAATGTATAAAATGAATTTATAAAATTTAATTCAAACATGTACTAATTTTTCAAAATTTCAAAATAAAGGGACCTATAGAACTTTGGTTTCTTGATTTTATTTGATATATTTGAATTGATATTTGAGATCTATGATAAATATAAGGTCTAATTACAATTTATGGGAATTTTTGCACATAGATATCAAAAGTTACAAAAATTAAAGTTTAGGTTGAAAGTTATGTTCATATGTGATATAATTGATCTATAATTGAATGGATCATAAATTAATGATCAATGATGTTAATTTAGCATAATTATGTGATATTTGATAATTAATGGGTTATAGATGTTAAAAATGTCAATATATATATATAACTAGTTAATCGCCTTAGGCGATTAATGTTGGAATTAATAGTATTAACCTTGTTTTTAGAATCTTGAATATATGTTTGATCATATAATGATGATATTGGGGAGTTTGGGATGAAACTGGAGTGGTTTGGTGTATTTGGGCTGTACACATTCTAAACGTTACTCTGCCAAAATTTCGGTAGAATTAGACGTTAATAAGATAAGGTTATATGTTAGCTAATAGTTGTTAACATATAGTTAGACTAGAAAGAAAGATTACTAAAAATCGACTATAAATTTTTATGTTTTAAGGATCAAGCAAGGGAAACCAAGAAGTGAAGGACGAAGAAGCGAATCTGTTAAAGTGAACGTCACGAGGTGGGTAATGCATTACGAACTTTATTTTGAAGCTAAACACATGATATGTTATGAGCTTGATTTCTTGTGAAAGCATTTGATCACCACATGATAATTATGCTAAATGTTTTACCACATTGTGGGTATGACGGCAATTACCTATCTGCGGTAGGAAGATGTTAATTACTGTGCACAGGTAGATGGCTGTGAGCTTGCAAATGTAGGCCGGCCATGGTATTGGGGAGGAGGCCTACTTCCCTTTACCGTATGACGTAGATAGGGTATGACCGTAGTTGCTATCCTTCGGGACCAACTCGGGTATGTTATGCCGGTATGTTCAAAACAAAGTGTGGTGATATGTTATTATGTGAAAGTTTTTCTTATGAATCACTGATTAAATTGTCTTATGAACTGTTATTTGAAAGAAAGGTTTTCTTGAATAAAACATTTAAACTTTGAATATTATATCGGCATTATCCACTGAGTACTTTCTGGTACTCATGCCCTCCAAATGTTTTTATTATGCAGGTTGAGTATGAAGAAGATGTGGCAGGGAAACTGAGCTGAAATATCGTTTTAATCTTTACACTTTGTTTGATTATGTCTGAATATCATGTCTTCATACATGATATTCATTGATCTTCCGCTGCTGGAACCTTGAAACTTTGAAACCGTACTTTTGATAAACCGTGTAAATATTTTGAAACTTTGATGTATATAATTTGAGGCTGTGCCCTAATTTGTGAGTATATTGTTGTTGGATATTTTCCGAGTGCAGGTTGGCTTATTCCATTTTCAAACGTTATGCTGTCCGTTTGTTTCCAAAACTAATCCTCTTAATCACTCATTTTGGAAAGATTATCGTTAATTAAACCAGTCATGGCTTGATTATTTAGTTAAATAAGTAATTAAATAGTCGGGTCGTGACAGAGTGGTATCAGAGCATTTGTTCGCTTTGATCCTGTAAAAATTTTCTTTCCTTGATCCAACCTTTCTTTAAAATTTCTGATTCATTGGTAAAGGTTCAGTGTTCCGGTCCATCTCTTCAGCTCAACCAGGTAAGGTAAGATGAGAATGTTGTGCATATATGAACAAAATGTGATTATGTTGAATTTTTTATATAGTACGTATGAATATAGATGATATGATGTGTTATTCTAATTAGTATAGAAATGATATCTACTTATAGGATGCCAAGGATAAAATCAACCGTTTGAAAGAATACCGGGTATAAACCGCCAGGCTTAGGAGATATCAATAAGTTTTATGCGCTACGAATGAGACCAGAACAGGACATGTCGTTCTTCCTTCATCATTTCAAAGTTATGTGGCGATCGGTTTTGAAGTGTGGAACGACCGAGCTTGACGGGGTACTTCAACTGGTGCAAGCTTTGCCTCCTGACTGGAGAGGATGGGCATCCGAAATAGCTTTTGATTACGTGCATCCTGACATGGAGTGTAGAATCACTGGTAATCTTAAGAAGTTCATAAGAATTATTAAAGACCAATACAGACGGGGGAAAATCCTCCACTCATTCCTTACCGTCCCTTTGATTATTTTATCCCTACAGTTCATCAAAACTTAGATGATATCCTTGATCCAAAAAGTAAAAGAAATAAACCTATATCTCATGAGCTTGTTAGAGCCAGTCCTAAATATAAGTATTGTGATTATGATGATACTACTATGTTTCCTCTCGGACCTCAATGGACCTTGGATGACCTAGGTTTATTTGATCAACCATTTGCACTGAAAACTCCTTCACCACCCTATCTCCTCTTCCTGAAATTCCACTTATAATGTCTTCCACTGAGGTAGAGAATGAGTTTAATCAGCAATCGGTTGTTGGCACTTCTAGCTTACAACCTTTGTCTTCTAATGACATGCCTTCGTTGTCGGATCCATCCCTTCTCTTGCCAGGAGAGCCCGTTAATTCGTCTGTTGATCACACATCCGCTCCTAAAGAAGAAGAAGATCCAGAAGAAGATGTAGATGGTTAAGGAGAAATTGGGTTAACTAATTAAGAAAGTAGGCGGAGCTACCAGCCTGTACATATGAAACTAACCTATGTGTGTAAAAGTCCTCGATGAGGCAATTTTCTTGTAAATTATAAACTGTTTTGTTATCTTTGATGTGATAAATAGTTATGCCTCTATCTTTTGTTGATGATTATATCTTGTTGCTGTTACATGTTAAAATTCCTTTCTTTTGTTGATACTTATTTACTGTTGTGAAAATAATAAATTTCTTTTGAAGCGAAATGCCTCCTCGAAGAAGAAACCAGAACATGGAAGAAAGAGCAAGTCAAATTACTCCCCAAAACCTTCCTGAACAAAACCTTTATGATCGTGAACCCTCTCCCCTGAACAGAAAAATAGCCGAACTTTTTCTTCGTCAGAACCCACCTAACTTCACAGTCTTTGGTAGTCCCACCGAGGTAAGAATGGGTAAGGACTGTGGAGAGAATCTTTAAGTTCTTGGAATGTAGCGATCAGGAATGCTTGCTATGTATAAACTTTCTCATGAAAGGACCCGCAGACTTTTGGTGGGAGGCCAGACAGAAAACTCTTACTCCAGAACAAATGGCGAACTTTACTTGGGAACAGTTCAAGGAAGAACTGTACGCTAAGTTCATTCCTCGAAGTTATAGGAAGCAGAAAGAGATGGAATTCATGAATTTAAAACAAGGAAATAGGAGTGTGGCGTAGTACGATCGAGAATTCTGCACATTATCCCGATATGCACCTTACAAGGTAGAAACAGATGAAAGAATGGCTGAAATGTTTCGCTCGGATTACGACACGAAATCCAATTATTTTAGTCGCTCAACCGCCCATGTCTTACGCAGAAACTCTTAACCGTCGTTAGACATGGAAATGGAGATCTGGCAAGAGAAGAATGCTACCGAGTCAAATACGGGTGTACCACAAGGAACTGTACCATTAAGATCCTCTCAAATGGAACAAAGATATAAAGGAAAAAGAAAATGGGAGATGCGAGGAAATCCAAACAAAAGGTCGTTTCAGAGACAGGGACCCACGGTGTCAAGATCAATCCAACCACCGACTACTGGACAACCATTCTTTTCTCCGAATCAGATAAGACCACCCATGTGCCCTCAGTGTAACCGTACACATTTCGGATTATGTAGAAGTGGGAGCAACACTTGCTATTCGTGTGGACAGTACGGTCACTTTGCTTCTGCCTGTCCATACAGGCAGAATGTGGCCGGAAGAGGAGAAAGAGGGAAATCTTCTCGACCCGTTCAGACTGTGAAAGCAATGACAGGATATCCACAACCGCCTCGCTATCAACTTCCTCCACCACCAGTTATTGCAACCGCAGAGACTTCAGCTCAACAGGCGTCATCTCAATCTCTACAAGTTCAACCTCAACATCAGGAGGCGTATGCTTTGAAACAGAAACAACCAGAAAAGAGTGCGGAAATCGGCGGTATGGCCCGGTTAAAGGTGTACTGTTATAGTTTTGTTTGATCACGGAGCATCGCATTCTTTCATTTCTACCGCATGTGTAGATAATCTTGAACTTCCCGTAGAATCATCTGAAGTAGGTTTCAAAGTGCTTACTCCAATAGGTGGGGCGACAGTAGTTGATAAAGTATGTCCTAACTTAGAATTCGAGTTAGGATCACTTCAGTTAAAAGCTGAATCATTACGCCTCTTATGCATGTGGGATGTAGATATTATCTTGGGTATGGATTGGTTAGCGGAGAATTTTGCAACGATTCGTTGTGAACAACGAGAAATTTCGTTTCAACCACCAGGAAAAGAACCCACGTGCTTTTATGGGATTGATGAGAGAAGAAGAAGGGTGCCTATAATATCAGCTTTGCAGGCAGAAAAGTTGATAAGATGTAACGAAAATCATGCCTATCTTGTATGCCTAAGCAAGGAAGATAAGAAGAATAGGAAGATTGATGATGTGCCAATTGTTCGAGAATATCTAGATGTGTTTCCAGAAAAGTTACCAGGTGTACCGCCGGATCGACAATTTGATTTCGCAATCGACCTCGAGCCAGGATCTGCGCCAATTTCCAAAGCACCATATCGGATGGCACCTAAGGAATTACAAGAATTGAAAGTCCAATTACAAGAACTTTTGGACTTAGGATTCATTCGACCAAGTGTATCACCTTGGGGAGCTCCAATGTTATTTGTCAAAAAGAAGGATGGCACCTTAAGGATGTGCATTGACTACCGAGAGTTGAACAAGGTGACGTTGAAGAACAAATACCCTCTTCCTAGAATTGATGATTTATTCGACCAATTGAAAGGAGCTAGGGTATTTTCGAAGATTGATTTGAGATCGGGTTATCATCAAGTGAAAATCAAACCCGAGGATATACCTAAAACCGCTTTTAGGACCCGATACGGACACTACGAATTTGTAGTGATGCCGTTTGGACTAACCAATGCTCCAGCTGTATTCATGGACCTCATGAACACAGATTCCATGAATATCTTGATAAATTCGTATTAGTATTTATCGATGATATTCTGATCTATTCGAAGAGCGAACAAGAACACGAAGCGCATTTAAGAACCGTGTTGGAAAAACTAAGGATGCAAAGATTATATGCCAAGTTTAGCAAATGCGACTTCTGGCTAAAAGAAGTCAATTTCCTGGGGCATATAGTTTCAGCTGAAGGAATTAAAGTGGATCCTGCCAAGGTCCAAGCGGTACAGGAGTGGAAATCACCTACGACTCCGAATGAGATTCGTAGTTTTCTAGGCTTAGCCGGATATTATAGAAGATTCATCGAAGGATTTTCTAAAATTGCTAAGCCAATGACGCAATTGCTGAAAAAAGGGGTAAAATTTCAATGGACCCCGGAATGCGAAGACAGTTTCCAAGAACTTAAAGAAAGATTGACCAACGCTCCTATCCTAACTATACCTGATCCAGAGAAAGATTATACCATATACACGGATGCGTCGAGAAATGGAATAGGATGCGTTTTAATGCAAGAAGGAAAGGTCGTCGCATACGCTTCACGACAGTTGAAGATTCACGAACACAACTATCCCACTCATGATCTGGAGCTCGCAGCGGTGGTCCACGCATTGAAAATTTGGAGACATTATTTATACGGGTCAAGATGCGAGATTTTCACGGATCACAAAAGCTTGAAGTATTTCTTTGAACAAAAAGATTTGAATATGCGGCAACGAAGATGGCTCGAGCTGGTCAAAGACTACGATTGTGAGATCAAGTATCATCCAGGAAAAGCTAACGTCGTAGAAGACGCTCTGAGTATGAAAAGTCAGGAGAAATTGGGAACTCTTTTAACAAACCAAGAAGAATTATTAAAAGAGTTCGAGAGAATGAAATTGGAAATAGTGTTACCTCCTCAGAACATTCAAGGAATTGTGGCGTCGTTAGTGGTACTTCCTGATTTGAGAACTCGTATTATCAAAGCACAAAGAAAAGATAAACAACTCGAAATTCTGCGTGCAAAGATTCGAATGGGAAATTTTCCGGAATATCATGAAGCTGGGGATAATGCAATTATGCTTGGTGATCGCATATATGTACCTAACGATACAGAGTTGAAAAATGAAATTATGAATGAAGCTCATAAGGTTCCATACGCGGCACATCCCGAAAGTACGAAGATGTACCAGGATCTTAAACAAAAATTCGTGTGGACGGGGATGAAACAAGACATTGCCTCCTACGTCGAACGGTGTTTAGCGTGCCAACAAGTAAAAGCTTTGCATCAAAGACCATACGGAAAGTTACCTCTTGAAGTGCACGAATGGAAATGGGATCACATCGCTATGGATTTTGTAATTGGTTTACCCAAGTCAGACGAGGAAATACGCCATATGGGTAATCATTGATCGATTAACCAAGAGCGCCATTTCATTCCAATTCGATAACGTATGGAGCGAGATAAGTTGGCACAGATTTATGTTCGGAAATTGTTCGGCTACATGGAGTGCCGATCTCAATCACCTCAGATCGTGATGCCAAATTCACCTCTCGGTTCTGGACTACTTTTCAAAAAGAATTGGGTCTCGATTAAATTTTAGTACCGCTTTTCATCCGCAGAAAGAAGGTTAGACCGAGAGAACAATTCAGACTCTGGAGGATATGCTCAGAACAGTGGTGCTTGATCGGGGAGACCAATGGGAACAAGTTTTACCATTGATCGAATTTGCTTACAACAACAGTTATCAAGCTACAATCGGCATGGCTCCCTATGAAGCACTTTATGGCAAGAAATGCAGATCACCTCTGTATTGGGATGAAGTGGGAGAACGAAAGATTCTTGGCCCTGAAGCAATTGAAGAAATGGTCCAAATTGTACGACAGATAAGACAAAGAATGAAAGAAGCTCAAGACCGACAAAAGTCCTACGCTGACAATCGCCGTAGAGAATTGAAGTTTGAAATAGGGGACAAGGTCTTTCTTAAAGTTTCCCCAACCAAAGGAGTTCACCATTTTGGAATAAAATGGAAACTTAAACCCAGATTTCTTGGACCTTACGAGATATTAGAACGGATTGGGCCTGTAGCTTATAGGTTAACGTTGCCTCCAAACTTCGCTAACGTGCATGATGTTTTCCACGTGTCTCAGCTTAGAAAATATGTGTATGACCCACAACACATTCTTCATCATGATGAAATAGTTCCCGATGCTGAGTTAAGCTATGAGGAAGAGCCTGAAAGCATTCTGGACCGAAAAGAACAGAAGTTAAGGAATAAAGTTATTCCTTTAGTGAAAGTTCAATGGAAACATCATGGTCCAGAAGAAGTCACATGGGAATTGGAAAATCAAATGAGAGAAAAGTATCCCGACTTATTTAATAAGGTACGAAAATTTCGGGGACGAAATTTCTTTAAGGAGGAGGGAATGTAGTAGCCCGAAAATTTTATAGTAATTAATAAAGTTTGATTAAGTATTATTAAAGGCTTAAAAGCTATTTAAGCCTTAAGAATTCGTAAAATTCAATATAGTGAAATATTAATCGGTATGAATCCGATTAATTTAAGATTTGAGTATATGGAATCGGAAAATGTAGAGAATTATTAGAAATGAGTTTATTTGTGATAAAATGTGAATTTTGTGATTATTAATGAATGGTTGTATGAAAAATGCTATAAATTAGAAATTATGCTATGAATTACATTAATTATTTTTGCATGTTATTTTTCTTATAAAATGAGATAAAATATTATTTAAGATATTAAAGTCTTGAATAAATTGTTTTATTAATAACTAATGATTAAAGAATTTATTTATATAATTTTCGAATATTTAAGAAATATTATTGAAATGAATTGAATTTTTATTAAATAAAGTTATTTAAATTATGCTATATGAATCTAAATTTAATTATGAATATAAGTTGTATCATACTTTATAAATTATCAAAGATAAAGTTTGTTAATTTAATTAACACAAAGTATGGAACTTAGTAAATTGAGAGGTGTAAATATAATATTTTTGAAATTTGTGTATAATTATCTTGAAATTTTACATAAATGCACATTAAATCTAAATTAAACTTCTAGAATTATAATACAAAGAAATAAATGATCTTCTTCCCCATTTTTCCTACAAAACTCACGACACACACACACCAAAACACATAAAATTTTATTTTCTCATTTAAACCAAAATTTGACTTGGGAATTAGTGGGAAATTATTCCAAGGAAGGTAATTATCTTATTTACTTCAAGTTTTTGTAAATTAAATTAATGAATATGATGTTTAAATGTTTAGTTTTTTTTCCAAAATTAGAGGATTAATATTAAGGTTGATTTGTTTCAATTTTATTATGTTTAATGATTTAATTATGCTTAGGATGTATAAATATCATGAATTATGGATTTAATTCTTTCATTTGTAAAAGTTGATAAATTAAAGTATGAACATGAACCCTAAATTTTGGTACATGAATTATATGTTATAATTTGATTGAATTGAGCTTATATACATGTTTAGAAGTGAATATAAACATCATATAATCAAAGAAATTAAAAATTAAATCATGTATGTTCAATATTTGAAATTTTCGAAAATTTCATATTGAATGAACTTGATGATTTTGATTTTTATTGATGAATTTAACATGATATTTATGCTTAGGGATATGAATAATGTATAAAATGAATTTATAAGAATTTAATTCAAACATGTACTAATTTTTCAAAAATTTCAAAAATAAAGGGGACCTATAGAACTTTGGTTTCTTGATTTTATTTGATATATTTGAATTGATATTTGAGATCTATGATAAATATAAGGTCTAATTAGAATTTATGGGAATTTTCGCACATAGATATCAAAAGTTACAAAAATTAAAGTTTAGGTTGAAAGTTATGTTCATATGTGATATAACTGATCTATAATTGAATGGATCATAAATTAATGATCAATGATGTTAATTTAGCATAATTATGTGATATTTGATAATTAATGGGTTATAGATGTTAAAAATGTCAATATATATATATATAACTAGTTAATCGCCTTAGGCGATTAATGTTGGAATTAATAGTATTAACCTTGTTTTTAGAATCTTGAATATATGTTTGATCATATAATGATGATATTGGGGAGTTTGGGATGAAACTGGAGTGGTTTGGTGTATTTGGGCTGTACACATTCTAAACGTTACTCTGCCGAAATTTCGGTAGAATTAGACGTTAATAAGATAAGGTTATATGTTAGCTAATAGTTGTTAACATATAGTTAGACTAGAAAGAAAGATTACTAAAAATCGACTATAAATTTTTATGTTTTAAGGATCAAGCAAGGGAAACCAAGAAGTGAAGGACGAAGAAGCGAATCTGTTAAAGTGAACGTCACGAGGTGGGTAATGCATTACGAACTTTATTTTGAAGCTAAACACATGATATGTTATGAGCTTGATTTCTTGTGAAAGCATTTGATCACCACATGATAATTATGCTAAATGTTTTACCACATTGTGGGTATGACGACAATTACCTATCTGCGGTAGGAAGATGTTAATTACTGTGCACAAGTAGATGGCTATGAGCTTGCAAATGTAGGTCGGCCATGGTATTGGGGAGGAGGCCTACTTCCCTTTACCGTATGACGTAGATAGGGTATGACCGTAGTTGCTATCCTTCGGGACCAACCGTGGTATGTTATGCCGGTATATTCAAAACAAAGTGTGGTGATATGTTATTATGTGAAAGTTTTTCTTATGAATCACCGATTAAATTGTCTTATGAACTCGTTATTTGAAAGAAAGGTTTTCTTGAATAAAACATTTAAACTTTGAATATTATATCGGCATTATCCATCGAGTACTTTCTCGTACTCATGCCTCCAAATGTTTTTATTATGCGGTTGAGTATGAAGAAGATGTGGCGTGGAAACCGAAATAAATATCGTTTTAATCTTTACACTTTGTTTGATTATGTCTCGAATATCATGTCTTCATACATGATATTCATTGATCTTCCGCCGGAACCTTGAAACTTTGAAACCGTACTTTTGATAAACCGTAAATATTTTGAAACTTTGATGTATATAATTTGAGGCTGTGCCCTAATTTGTGAGTATATTGTTGTTGGATATTTTCCGAGTGCAGGTTGGCTTATTCCATTTTCAAACGTTATGCTGTCCGTTTGTTTCCAAAACTAATCCTCTTAATCACTCATTTTGGAAAGATTATCGTTAATTAAACCATTCATGGCTTGATTATTTAGTTAAATAAGTAATTAAATAGTCGGGTCGTGACAAAAACAATTTTTCGTCGGCAAACTAAAATTTTTCAACTTTTGAATACGTCGGCCGAAAAATCTGAATAAATCATTTTAAGCTTTATTCATATCATAGAATCCAAATATGAACTCAAAATGATCAAATAAAATCAAAATTTTAACATAATAAGGGCTAGGGTTTCGGCCAACTTAGGAGTTTTTGCATATGTTCGATTTCAAACGTTTTTCTTGCTCAAAACATGCTTATATCAACTCCTCAACACATATATGAAAGAATATCAAACATATAAACAATATATATTCAAGATCCCTACCTTTCATAATTTCAAAAATTTCATAAAATTTTAAAGGATAAACATATGCTAAAAATTTCAACATTAAACAACTTATCGGCGATAAATCGAACATAGAATCAAGAATTATTCAAACAACAACATATCCTTCACAATTTTTCCAATATGACCGAAAATTAAGCATGCTCTTAAGTTCATGTTTTTCAAAATTTCAAACCATAGATGTGTTCTAAGGATTGACTTATACCTTAATTCGACGACGGATCGAAAATTCAACGGTTGGATCTTGAGATAATTGAGCCAAAAATTTCAAAATTTTTGTGTGTAAATGTGTGTGATGCGTGAATTTGGAGAGAAAAATGGAGATGAATAGTGATCTCCAAAAATTTATGGTATTTAATAGCAAAATTCCATTTATTTTTTAAATTTCTTTAATTAGTGATTATTCATCACTAATTCTAGAGAATTCTATAGGTTTCTACATTTTTCATTTACTTTAAACATGATGAATAATCATGTTTCTAGAAAGACACATTTTTCTAGGATTACACGCTTTTCGAGGAATAATACTGATGTTATAAATACATGCTATTAATCCATATCGTTCCGATTTCAACTCAATTTCTAATAAAATGCTCTCTACTTGAAATTCTCTTTTAAATTCAAATAACATATATAAACATCAAACTTTGATTGTAAAAACATTTTTGGCTTCAAAAACCATTTTAAGCATTCAGCCGACGATTAGGGTTTAATCGGCAATGTATGAAACAAAGGATAAAACTTTGAAATCAAGATTTCGTTGAGCATGTATCTATCATCTTAAGACTTTCAAAATCTAGGACTTCTTATTCTAAACAAGACCTAAGAATCTTATCTTAGGTTCTATCTCGAATCGATCTCAAATAAATCTCAAATTCTATTTTCGTCGACGCCAAGCTTAACATAAAAGCTTCTAGCTTAAACAACTCTTTCTTAAGGATGCAATGCCCTTCTAATAAGCTCTTAATTAGGAGCTAATCTCTGCTATAGGACTGCTACAGGAATGTGGGGTATTACAATGAGGCATCACCGTAAGGCGCATCTATCTTTGAGCCAGTACCCTCTAATTCTGGGCAAGTACTTTGGGGGACTATCTGCAGATAATGTTCCACAATCGGGCTCCAATGTCGTTGAAAATTTTCCTATATCACGTTCAGATACTTTCGGGTGATAGCATCTGACCCAGCTACATTGCTACCTTATGAAACACGACTCAGCGTGCAGGACGAAGATATCCCCGAGGATGAGGCCGTCGAAGAAGGAGAGGCGGGAGCACAAGAAACATCCCTCTTGACTTACCTCGGCACCTATCAGCCCCTTCAGGGATTTTAGGGCTCACTTTAACTCCAACTTTGGCCAGTTCCAGCAGGCCACTTCACAGCAGTTTGGGGACTTTAGCTTCTCTTAGAGTCAGAACTTTAGGGAGTACAGGCAGCAGATGGGTTAACAATTCACAGATTTCAATCAATCCATGACTCAAGGGTTTGGACAGTTCCGCGATGAGATATATCAGCGTCTTGACACCCACTCTCGCCAATTCACTGACTTAAGCCAATTTTCACAGCAGGCATTTGGAGATTTTCGTCAAGATGTCTACCAGAGATTAGACACCCATGAGCAGCATTTGGCCGACCTCGAGGCCAAGTAGGATGCATGATCCCTTTCCCACACTGCCTATCCACCGCTACCACCGTCGGACCAAAGATGATCCTTCACTATTGGAGAGTATGTACATATTTCTTTATTTTATTTTTATTTTCACTCGTTTTTCTTTCGGTTGGGTGGTTTCTTTCTAGTTGTGGTGTGTTTTTCGTTGCTTTATGGTGTCTACTGAAGGCCTCCTTATGGGATACGGTGCGTGAGTGGCCCTCTTTCTGCCATCTCTTATCAGGGAAGTCTCATCTACTATTGGTCATCTCGTGTTATTAATGTCTTGAGCACTGGGGACAGTGCTCGAATTTAGCATGGGGGAGAGTATTTGGTGTTGTGTCGTGTCGTGTCGTGTCTATTTGCCTGATTGGTGATGTGCATTTGTGATTATTTTGAACTCTTGGAATCAAGTTTTTGTCTATGCGAGTAAGTCAGGATTTTGATTTGTGCAACTAAACTCTATGGTATTGGTCAAACCTTGGTGTAATTCTATTTCTCTTGATGATATGTGATTGAAGTGTAATGTGAATTGACGAGATTGTGTAAATTGATCTTAAATTGGGGGTTATTGATGTGATTTGTCCGGCTAATGCTTGGGGTAGTGTTAACATTATGGTTTTCTATATATTTGTTTCCTATTTAAAAAAAGTTGAAAAAGGAGAATGAAAACTCCAATAATTTGTTGAGATTGTTGAAATGGAGGATAGGCTCTGCCCCTCTCTCGTAAATCAAGAAATAGGCATGGAAAACCACGATAAGAGACTCGAGTTCATCGAGAATTCACCTTTCGAACACTGTTCCTGAGCAAAAATCACCTTATTGTTTATTTGACATCTCTCACAATCTTAGATTTGTTTCACGTTAAATTTGAATATGTATTCACCAAGTTTGGGGGGAAAACAAAAATGGGTTTGATTGATTGGACTAAGAGTGAAGTTGCATAAGTTATTTTTCTATTCTTATTAGTCTAGACTTTGCTTGAGGACAAGCAAATGGATAAGTGTGGGGGAGTTGTTTGGTGTCGATTTGGTTGTCTTACCGAAAGGTCCTGGTTTCAATTGTGGATCTTTTTATTAATTTATTAGCATAAATTACTTTGTGATTTAATTCTAAGATCTTATTATTGTTCTCGGCTTGATGTAGGGAATTTGTTCATTATTTGAGCAAGAATCCGGAGCTCGTGGCCCATCGTGCAAGCGAATACCCGTGCCCATCCGCAGAGCACGGTACATGCCCACGCAATGCGCATTCAGTGCGGCGCGCTCACACCTTCAACCCGCGTTTATCTTCTCACGCCCGTTCAAGCACGCAGCACCGGCTCACACCAAACGCCCGCTCACCCTGCCGCGCCGGCTCGCACTGAGCTCCCGCTCACCCTACTGCACCCGCTGATCCTTGCGCGTCCACTCACTCTCAATGAACGCTCACCTTTGAAATAGAGACACCCACGCGGCGAGCGCTCTGCCTCAACCGCGCTCACCCTGACTTTTAAACACTGCATCATGCTCGCTAAGCGTGCAACCAACATCACTCATTGGACGTATTTTAACGGCGCGCACGCAGAGAGTTAGGGTTCCGGGAGTTTTTGAGAGATAGACAGAAAGTTAGACGAAAGAAAAGATCCTTTTTCTCATTTTTCTTGTTCTTTAGTTCCTATCGATTTGCACAACATAACCTTAGATTTTTAGCTCGGTTGGATTTAGATTCAGACTTGGCTTCGGATTATTGTTTTTCCTATTGGTATTATCTTTCCTTTTGCATTCTATCATTTACTATTCACGAAGTTTGATATTGAATTGTTATTATTGTGTTTAATCTTTCTCTATCGCATTTTATTGTTTTCCGATTTATGATTTTGGCCTCGAGTTATTGTTGAAGTTTGAATTTTGATTACTTGATCTTTTAATCATTCGTCTTTTTTGTGCTTTGCTATTAGATTGGTGATTTATGTTTTAGGTGAATTTGCTTAGGTTGTTTTGATTGTGATTGATGAAATTTTAGTTTTGTTCGATGCAATTAGCTAGTCGTATTCGTGATTTTTTTAGGTATCAACTAGGTATTGACAACCCCTAGCTAGGATTGTTTTTACTTAAGTTTACTTTTCCGTATTTTAATTCCTGTTTGTTCCAAAAACCCCTTTGGTATTAGAGTGTTTAGGATTTACCGCTTTTTGTATGTGACACGAACAATAAGCCCTGTTATGTTTTCCTTGAGAGACGACTTAGGTCAACTTTCTGTAGGAAAATCTGATTTTAACCCTCTCCCGATGATCTATCTTGGATGTTTAATTCACCATACATTGATCATATACCTAGCATGCACCTATATAATTAATTGCAACACGTTGGTGTTTTCTCGTGTTTACCTGCGAATTTGCTAGGTAAGGATTGGATCAAGACTCGTGCTTTGATCTTTTGGACTGTATCCCGAAAGCCTAAACTCCAATGCCGAGTGAGGACAATCGATGGAGAGTGCTATAGAAATTCGCCTTCTTCCTCTTCTCAAAGTTTTCGAAAATCCTAACTTGGAGAAGTATGATTCTCGAAAATTTCACTATTTAGGATTTTTTTTTTATTTTCTCTCACCTTATATTTATAATGCAACCCTAAATCCTATCCAGATAGAATTTCTGCATATGCAATAAATATAATAATATCACTTAAGATAGAGAGAATCAAAACAGAGTCCCAGTGGGACTCTAAGAGGAGGTGGACGAAAATTCACTAAGCTCCAGGCCTAGATGGGCCAGCCAGGGATCAAATGCAAGGAATAAAGATGGGCCTCAAATAAATTAATTATCTTATGTTCAGCCCAGAACATAAATTAATTCATAAACATTTATTCATGCCACTAGAGAATAAATGCTGACTTACCCTTTTATTTCCGAAGTTAAGCCGGGCTTGCATTTAGACTTCACGAATCCCCGTATTTAAGATATCACGCGTCCATTAATTATTTATAGCGTTCTGACTGCTTAAAATAATTAATATCTTTAATTCCTTAAGTAGTACCACTCAACCTTATTATTGTACTTGAGATAACTCAACCCGCGGGGTTTAGTACAATAAACCTTTGAGCTCCTTAAGGGCGCCATCATCCTAAACGGATACGGTGACTCGACATGGGTAACTAGCATGACATACAAGATCGCCACCACCCAAGATGTAGAGAATCTTGGGTTATCTCATGTAACCGCCATCTATAACAAGTCAAAGTGATGGTCAAGAACTCATACTCACCTAATACCTTAACGAGGTTTAGATCAACGTAAAGTCACCGAGATCTAGGTTCTTCACGACGGTCGATAGAAGAACTCATCTCACCGTGATCCATCAATACGCCGAGACGCACCAAATAGACAAGCAACTAAGTCAAGTCACTTCTTATCTATACCTAACTTATATATGAGATAAATGGACATAAATATGCAATCATGTAAACAATTCAAATAGGAGATTATAATAGTGGTAACAGGAAACATTGTATAGAAGCTCAACCAAAACTGCTTCCAATATACAAATCCAACAATCTCCCACTTATACTAAAGCAAAACTTTTAGTATACAATGTGTCTCTCTACTAGCTATTACAAACAACACCATCACTTTGCTTCTCTCACTTATACAAAAGTTTCCTTTCTAAGTGAGTGCCATCTTGCGCAATCCAAGTCCTCGAATATGCTCTTCGTAGACTTTTTACGGCAGGCTCTTCGTGAATGGGTCAGCTAGGTTATCCGCAGTACCAATCTTTTTAATCAGCACGTCTCCTCGTCTAACGATTTCTCGTATGACATGGTACTTTCTCTCTATGTGTTTGGTTGCCTTGTGGGTCCGTGGTCCCTTCGAGTTTACCACTGCACCTGAGTTATCACAATAAACTATGATGCTCTTGTACAAACCAGGTACCACATCTAGATCAATAAGGTAGTTCTTGAACCATACAACCTCTTTAGCAGCTTCCGAAGCGGCTACATATTCGGCTTCCATGGTAGAGTCTGCAATGCAACGCTGTTTTGCACTCCGCCAGGATATGGCTCCTCCTCCCAAGGTAAACACATTGCCTAAGGTAGACTTTTTCTCATCACGGTCGGCTTGGAAATCGAGTCCAATAACCCAAAGGCATTAAACTATCTCGCTGGTAACCAGCCTATAATCTCGAGTCCTTTTCAGGTACTTGAGTATATGCTTTACCACAGTCTAATGAGCTTGTCCAGGGTTAGACTGATATCTTGCTACTATGCCTACCGCATAGCAGATATCGGGTCTCGTACATAGCATTGCATACATGAGACTTCCTGCGGTGGAAGCGTAAGGAACTTGTCTCATTTCCTCTATTTCCTATGTAGTCATAGGTGACTGCTCCTTAGATAAAGGAACACCATGCCTGAAAGGTAGAAATCCTTTCTTGGCGGTCTGCATACTAAAACGAGTAATTATAGTATCAATGTAAGACGCTTGAGATAAGCTCAACATTTTCCTCTTACGATATCGGTAAACCTTGATCCCAAGAATGTACGCTGCATCTCCTAAGTCTTTCATTTGAAACTGATCGGATAACCAACTCTTTACGTCTGATAACAACTTCACATTGTTGCTAAGTAGAAGGATGTCATATACGTAAAGTGCAAGAAATACCACGTCACCGTTGACATCTAAACGATACACACAACTTTCGCTAGGCAACTGGATAAATCCATAGGACTTTACCACCTCGTCAAAACGTAAGTTCCATGATCGGGAAGCTTGCTTAAGTCTATAAATGGACGTCTTAAGCTTCCATACTAGATGCTCTTCACCCTTCACCACATAACCTTCGGGTTGCTGCACATAGATGTCTCTACCTTCTTCAAGGTAACCGCTTAGAAAAGCGGTTTTACATCCATTTGCCAAACCTCATGGTTTAAGTGGTCATATGGCTGAAGAATTCGATGGACTTGAGCATTGCTACTGTGAGAAGGTCTCATCGAAATCGATGCCCTCAATTTGAGTGTACCCTTCGTCACAAGCCCGGCTTTAAAAGCCCAAACCTCTCATCTGAATCTCTTTCCTCTTGTATACCCACTTACCACCGGCTTCCTTGCCATCCGGTAGAGGTGTCTTTCGTATACATCCATAGTCATATGGACTTAATTTCTAAGTCCATAGCGGTGTGCCATGATCTTGCATCAATGTCTTGTATCGCCTCCTTTGTATGTCCATAAGTCGATTATTGTCCGCTTTCGCTTCTCGACTAAATCAAGATTCACCCACGAACATAAATCGCTTGGGTTGACGAACAACCTCCCACTACGACGAGGCGCCATCGCACAATGGCAACAATGGGTGCGAGAACTGGGGTTCTCTATCTTGCACAACTTGCTGGATAGGTGCCACTTGTACGGTCGGTATCTCCAGTGGAACTCGACCCACTTTAATTTCTTGAAGTATTTGGTGTCAATCTCTCCCACTACACACGACATCTCGTACCTTTGGCTTAATCGGTGGTGGAATACGATCATCTTCTAGTTCTTGAAGAATGATTTCAACTTTGGATTTATGGTTTTTCATATAATCCTCTTCTAAGAATCGGACATTAGTGCTAATAATGACCTTCTGATCCTTAGGAATATAGAAATAACCACCTTTCTTTCCTCTATGATAGCCAATAAACAGCCTTGCTTCAGATCTAGCCTCCAACCTATCAGCCTCAGCACATGTGCCGGACTGCCCCATATCCTTATGTGGTTTAAACTCGGCTTGCGCCCAAACCACAACTCGAATGAGTCTTTTCGACTGACTTGGATGGTACTAGATTTAGCAAGTATGCCACTGTTTCTAAGACGTACCCCCAGAACGAAATAGGCAGTGTTCCATAACTCATCATTGATCTAACCATTTCTAAGAGAGTCATATTTCTTCACTCTGACACACCATTTTCTTGTGGTGTGCCCGGTGTAGTGAGCTGGGAGGTAATCCCACACTGCACCAAATAGTCCATATACTCACATCGAGATATTCACCACCGCGATCGATCGCAGTGACTTGATACTTTTACCTAGCTTCGCTCCACTTCCGACTTAAATTCTTTGAATTTCTCAAAGCATCTGACTTGCGGTGAAGCGGTATATGTATTCGCACTTGAGTAATCGCCAATGAAAGTGACAAAATACTGCACCCTCCACGAGCTTGTGTGGACATAGGTCCACACAGTCGAATGGACTAGCTCCAACACTTCTTTGGCTCTATAACCCTTCGCTTTGAAGGTCCGGTCGACATCTTTCCTTCTATACGTGATTCGCAGACCGAACGGATAATCGTGATATCACCCAACGCTCTATTCTTAGCTAGTCTTTGGATCCTATTTAGATTGATGTGACCTAATCTAAGATGCTAGAGAAATATGGTGCCATCTTGCGAAGAAAACTTTCTCTTCTTAAGGTTTGAAGTAGATGCAACATAATTAAAGGTATTATGCTTGGCAGAAATAGTATAAAGCGAATTATATAATGAGCCACCACAGATAACTTCGTTATTTCTTATGATAGAAACATCACTATCAAAAACAACTGAATATCCATGAATAAATAGTTTGGATATGGAAATAAGGTTCATGAAACTCCAAAGACATATAAAACGCCTTTAATACTAAACCATTCTATCAAAACATAAAGAAACATCTCGACTACAATGGCCTCGACTTTCACGCGCTGCCCATGGAGATCGTTATCTCGCCATCATGCAGCCCCTTGTCCGTAGGAACCCCTACAAGGTGTAACAAACATGATCAACGACCCAGATCTACTACCCATGAATGAGTAGAACAAGTCGCTAAACATGTTTCACATTAAAGCAAATGGCGACTTGAGCCTTGAGCATAGGGCATTTAGCCTCCAATGCCCGCCTTGCCGCACTTGAAGCACTTGCCTCTCTCCTTTGGCTTTTCAAGCCTCCTGGCGACCATGTTCTTGCTCCCACTGGTTCATTTACCTCTACCACCTTTGGTGCTCCTTTTTCTTCTTCCATTTTTCAACGGAAAATTTGGGCCTTTAGATGTGCTAGCAAGGGCATGTGCTCCTTTACCCATGACTCTTTTCACGGCCGCGAGATCATTAAGCAACTGACTAAGTGTATACTCGGCCTTGCTCATGATCGCGTTCATGAAAAAATTCTCAAAAGACTTGGGCAGTGTGTTGAGGATGATATCGACCTTGGTTTCGCCGTCAATACCTCCTCCCAACTAATCAAGACTATCCATTAGATGAGTCATGTGGGAGACATGTTCATGGACCGAACTTCCTTCTTCCATCCTGCATGCCAAGATTTCTCTCATTGTGTGGAAGTGAACTATCCGATCCGACTGTCCAAACTTACTCTCAAGACTTGACCATATTTCGTCAAGATCTACCATCGATCGATGTCATAAATGCAAGCCTTTAGACATAGTAGTCATCATATAGCATTTGGCCATATTGTTTGACTTATGCCAAAGTCCGCCGACTCGCGCTCATTAGTCGATCGTCGAGAAGGGCATCGGTTTGAGAGTAGTGAGAACAAACATGTGTTCTTCAATGATAAGAACATATTCCATGTTTCGCTTCCACTCGATAAAATTTGGACCGGACAGAGGATTTTGTGCGAGCATATTGATAATCGGTGTAAGAGACATATCTGAATAGATAATATAAACACATAAGCATACGATCGCACATAATTCGTAATAATAATATTGTAACCTTTGATAAAACAATATTAATTGAAACCTCCAATCGCCCAAGGATTCCACATACAAGCCACGCGTGTGGACGCTGAGATGAACCCCCACTGCACTAAAATATAACTTTAGTCGCTTAATTTCAATCCATGTCAACTTATCCTTATGACAAATGAAATTAATGATTGGACCTTACTAGACCACATCACTATCACAAGAAGGGACTTCCCGAGAAGTTGTACTTGAGGTGATGTCTAAGTAATGACCATAATTTTAAAAGCAGAAAATGAATTCTTAGAATTGGCATACTCACTAGGACCATACCGCTTCTAATCCAAATTCTTTTGTCTTCACATTTTAAATCTATCTCTAGAGAACTTATGAAAATCGCATATGCAAGCCACGCGTGTGGATGTTTACACATGAAACTCCCACTTCTCAATAGATTAAAATGTTTTGTTTAGAAATCTCATCTAACAAACTTATGAAAATAGTGCGAGCAAGCCACGCGTGTGGACGTTTACTCACAATGAGTAATACTTTGTTTAGAGATTAAAAAGTGGTGGTCTTGACATTTTAAATTTAGAAATTAATATGTCAGGTTACTTGCTTAGTCTTTTGTTTCAAAAGGTTTGTCCATCCAGATCACGTAATCCTAGCATGCTTTTCTATAGAACTCAACATGTAAAACATGCTTGCAGAATTCTAAAATATGCTTGAGAAACGCGATAAACCTAGCATGCTTACTATGCGCATCCAATCACGAAAACATATAATATGTTTATATACGTAATTAAGCATACATAGCATGCTTCTGCATAATTTAAACATCCACGACATACTTTGAACGATAAAAATAAAATAAATTCGTTCATCGCGGTCCACTCGTGGATCCTGTACTTCCCTGCCGAATTTATTACATAAATTTGCAAAGTACAGATCTTACGGACCGGATTTGTCAAAACTAGATTTGGGTCAAAAATTTGAAAATGGGCCGGAACAATAGATCGGGCCGGGCCGGGTCAAAAATCTTGAACCGGGTTGTATTCGGTCTCATGCCGAATATTCGGTTTGGGCAAACGGGCGGGTCGACCCAAAATGGGTCAAGCAGCTGGGCACGCCCATGAGCACGCCCAACACCATCCGCCACACAACCCTCCTGCCTCGTCGTTGCCCTACTGCTCGCGAGCGCCGCCAACGCTGTCGAGATCGGGCCGAGCATCGTCGCCCAGCCTCGCCGAGACCTGCCCGGACTCGTTCGCACCATCGCCCAGCCTCCCGCGTCAAGCTGCCATGAGCTGCCGAGCGAGACCTACCGAGACCGCCCAGGCACTGTCGGGAGCGACCTGTCGAGGTCATCTTGGTGCCGCCGAGGGCGTTCGAGCGCTGCCGAGCGACAATCGCCCGCACGCTGCCGAGGCTGCCGAGCGCTGCCAGGCACGACCCGCAGAGGCATGCTGAGGCGTCCATGTAAAAAACATGCACCTCGCACGCCCGACTGCCGAAGCCTGCTGCGCGCGATCTTCCGAGTCTCGTCCGAGTGCTGCTGTGCACAACCCACTGAGGCGTGCCGAACCGCGTCGCCCGATGCCGCCCGCTGCTGTCGAAGACCTATCGAGCCCGCCGAGCGCGTCGAGCGCGCAAGCTCAACGCCGAGGCATCCGAACGGAAAACGCCCGCCCCACACGCCCTGTCACGCCCCCACTCCGGATAGCCCGGACTAGAGGGTGACTAATACTAGGAATAGTATTATAGGACAAATTGACTAAGATAAAGGTACACGTTGATTATAAACTAGCATGCTTAACATGGCATAAGATAATATCCCAATAATTCAAAAGGTTTAGGCCATCAGACCCAAAGATTAAACAGTGATCTGATGGACCTCAATAGTTCAAAACAGTAAGCATAATAAAGAAGAGTTCAGAGAATACAGCGGAAAGTGTTTGAATACATATATGATGATATGCATTCAAGGTGAAAACCAAATTTAAAAACACGGTCAAGGACACCGACTCTCAACACTTCCCATCACCATCATCGAGCTCAACCGCACATTTAAAACAAACATGCGGGGCTAAGTACAAGAAATTGCACTCAGTGGGCTCATGCCGAAAAACATTTGATAAAATTTGAATTACGCTGCCAATATCAAGGTAAGTCACAAGGGTTTTAGTTGAAATGCCTTATGCTTACTAAAACATTTTCAGTTCGTAAACATCGCTCGGCCGAACATTTTTCTTGGTGTGTATGATTCGTATCCCGATATCACAATTCATCATAATGTCAAAGATCAAACGTCGAGAGGAGGCCTCCTTCTACGACGCCGTAACCGTCCGTAATCCCATACAAAGACACAACACGCTCGGTGTACACGTTAACATATCATATAGTTCCAACCTTCACGCCAATCCTAGCCAGGCATTAACCTCCGGCACAGGACCCGATATTAATTTCATAAAAAGGTTGGGCGCGACCCAACAAATGACATAACTCGTCATCATATATTTCAACCTTCACACCAAATTTCTAACCAGTATAACAGATAGGATCCATACACAAAATGTAACATTTTGGTAAGTAATGTAATATACATTTATCAACAACAAAATAAGTATTGTAAATGAATTCATTTTGGAAGAATAGTAAAGTCACATTTTGTTTGAAAAGTAAGCCCACCTGGACTATGATTTGTCGTAAACTGAGTCCTAGTTTTGTTTGCATGTCAGTGCCCAATCGTCTCGTTCGCGTCCACACCTTTACGCAAAAGCGATATTTTAGTACGTTGTCACGCTTATCGAGACTCGCAAAGTCTAAGACAAATTCGATATTCTATATCGATGTAAATTGAATTCCTCAATGAATTCAATATGCTTTCAATTACGTAATTCAATCGAACTATTCTCGCTCTTGAGATATGTTCGACTATTTCGCTTAATCCTTCCTATTAATCGCTCAACGATAAGCACGCTTCTCGATATAAGGATTTCATTTATAAATCTTCTTACTAATGAGGTATCATACTCAATTAGTATATTTTACGCCAGACATGCGTTTATCGGACGATAATCGCACGCTTGACTTTAAAAGTCAACGAAGTCTACATCGTCAACAAAGTCAACAATTTTGACTTTTAGATAGTAATTTCTTACCATTTCATTTTATAAATCGAATTTCGATCGATTTAAAATCGTAAAGTCCTATTTCTCGATCTATCACGTAAATCAAAGGACTTATAAATAATTTTCGTAATTATTAATCCTTTTAATAATTAAAACGCATATTTTCAATTATTACGTTATAAAATGTAACGTTTGTCTTGTATATAGTAATCTATGTTTATAAAATTTCATAAAATCCAAATATGTCTAAAATAATTATTAGACATATAATTTATTATTAAACTGAATTAAAAGGATTTAAAACCCTTATAATTATCAAAATTTCGGTAATTAATTAAAATTACCAAATGACTTTCAAATTTTTCTAAATTAATATAGTGTATTATTATACACTATGGTCCAGAATATGAATTAGTAACATCCATATGATATTGTCATTTATTAATATGTATACATATATTCCTCACGAAATTTCAAAATTTTAGGAATAATTGTCCAAAAATTCTCAAAATTTGATATAGACTTAGTATAATATCATAATATTAATATATATCACAAATATAACCTATAGTCCATCATAACCATTCATTCATGAATAAACACACATTATTCACGGCATTATCGAAATAATTACCAAACAATTATCAAATAATCCCCAAAAATTCTAATTAAATCATATCATGACTAAACATTATATAATAACATTGTAACATCACAATATTAACCAAACCAATTGAAATCATCACCATATGGAGTTCAATGCTCTCGGCTTTTTGATTAATTTTTGGTTTTTGGTTTTCAAAAATTCCAACATTTATATACTATGATTATATACTATAGTACAATAATATAACATCATTTAATCATTAAAAACCAATTAAATCATCACCATATGAAGCTCATTGCTCTCGGTTTATTTGATTTAATTAGGTATTTGATTTCCAAAAATTCTAACAATTATACACTATGCTTATATACTATAGTATAATAATATAACATCATTTAATCATCAAAAACCAATTAAATCATCACCATTCTCAAGCCATAGCTTTCGGTTTATTTGATTTAGATAGGTAATTGATTTCCAAAAATTCTAGCAAAATCATACATCACATAATATATATATTAAAGCATTAATACACTATTGCATTGTAACAGCCCCTAAATCCTAAGTACGATTTAGCAGGGTTAAAACTTGGAATAATAATTAAGGAAACTTTATCAAATATATATACAAGACTCATAAGTTCAGAAGTATTCAACTAATCAACATCATAAGATAAATTAATTAAATTGCAGCGGAAAAACGTGTGAATACACATATGACGATGTGTATTCAAGGTTTCTAAATATATTGTATTCAAAATGGGTTCGATTGCTCGACACATCTCCATCCATCATCTCGCTCAACCCGCACATTTAAAAACAACATGCGGTGGTGAGTACAAGATTGCACTCGATGGCTCATGCCAAAATAATTTATCACATTTGAATTACTCGCCCATCACAAGAATAACACGAGGTTTTAATTCAAAATACTCGTGCTTACTAAATATTTTCTATCATTTTCCATAAAGATTAAATGCGCCGACATTTTCCTTGTATGTATGATCCATATCCACCACAATAATTCATTCCTCAACAATTCCTGGCTTTGAGAGTGAGGCCTCCTCTCACAGACGCCGTGACCGGCCGAGCACCCTTTCAGCACACAGTCACAAAATAATCAGTGCACAAAATCCATGTCATCTCAGCACAGGATACGGATTCTCCATCATCCTTGGGGGTACTTCCAAGAATACGAATTCAAGCATGTCATAAAGTGGGAGTTACCCAACATTATGCATCAACAATCATGGATCGATACATACATAAAACATAAATATTTTGGGTAGGTAATTAAATAAATCATTTCATAAATATTTGCTTGCAATAAAGCATCATAAATAAATCATTTGGTAAATTCTACCAGTTTGAGTATAGTAAAGCCCACCTTTACTTTTGAACTTCGAATTTCGACACGTGTTCTCTCTTCATTGCGTGTGAGTCTTCACGTCCCACCTTTACGCAAAAATTTTACGTTTAGAACGTTGGCACGCTTTTCGAGATTTTCAAAGTTCATTCAACTTTGATAAATAATAATAATTGGAAGTTTTTATAAACTTTAATACGTCGTTTCAGCGCGTATTTCAATAAAAATAATTCTCGTATTTCGAGAGAGATGTAATATGATCTATAGTCTCATTTTAACCTTTTATGTTAAATAATTAACTTATAATAACGTTATTCAATAAAATGATTTCAATTATGAAATCTTTTCTCACAATTGAGATATTCAAATAAAAGTAATACGTTTTTCACGTATTAGCGTATTTAACGAACGTATTTCGTACGTTAATTTCGAAAGTCAACCATTTTGACTTTTCGTTATAAAATTTCAATAAAATACATTTTTAATGTATAAAATTAATATAAATCGATTTTCAATCGATTTCTTTTCAATTTCGATTTTCACGAAATCGATAAACTTGATTAATATTTTCTTTTAATATTAATCTTTAATACTTTAAGCATTATTTTATATTTCTAACGTTATTTAATATAACGTTTAAATCAGAAACATAGTATACTATGTTTATAAAATTTCATAAATTCTTAATATGTCTAAAATAATTTCTAGACATATAATGTATTATTTTTCTTGATAAAAAGAATTTAATACTCTAAATTCTTTAACTTAGCTTTCAGCCATCACACAATTTATTCTCAAATTTCTTCCAAAAATTCTTATAAAATCACATAATGCTCTATATTATCACAGGATCCATAATATGTATTAACGAACTCATTCTTGCACTTAGTTTCATTTAACAAATATTGGAACCCGAAAAAAAAGAGTAAATATCATAATAGGCCCTAATTCGGGTTTACTATCCGAACATGCTCAGAAAAATACTGTAATTTCACATTAGTACTTAAACACACCCAAACATATATAAATGGATACAAAACAAGCATAACATTTACTATTCTTAAGTTTTATACCATTAATTAAAACGATTCAACGTAGTAAACTTTCAAATTTTATCCGAAAAATCTAATAAATTCCTATCATGCATTATACATACTCCCAAGTCTAGATATGTAATTAAATTTAACATATAACAATCAATTGCCACAAACCCATATCATGAGGTTTCGATCGCTTTTTCAAAGAAATTTATACAAATTTCTAAAATTTGTGCATTAATACACACATACTCCATTAGTACCTAACATCATATATACATGACCAATTCAACCAAAACAAGAAAACAAATTCAACCCATAATACTTCACATATTTCGTCATGTTAGAAAGAAAATCAAACATCCTCAACCTTATACAAAACTTTAAACAAGCTCAAAATCATCATATAAACCATATTAATTTTCTACTTAAATTATTTAAACAAGACCTCAAAAATTCTCAAAAGTAGTCGAACACTTCATCATGCTTAAACCATGGTGAAATCTTAATTTTCTTACATATATAAAGAGGTTAGAAGGTTATCTACCTCTTAATCGATTTTGATTTGTTGAAAAATCAAGAATCTAGCTTGTTCTTCAAATTTGAGGAAGAATGCTTTTTTTATCGATGCTCTCGGCGAGGAGAGAGAGAGAGAGAATGAAATTATTATGTGATATCTCCTATCTTAGTAACTAAGTAATTCAAATTGTGGCCCAAAATAAACCAAGACATTTTCCTTACCTTTTTCTCGCTTGATCGGCCACAAGAGAGAAAATAAGGAGATATTTCTCCTTCCATTTAACTTTAGTGGTATATATTAATAATTTCCAACAAGTCAATTAAACATGTGGTGGAAATTAGAATAACTTTTCTTTACCTTTTCACTATCAATATCTCGGTCATAGCAAGACCAAAAGGAAGACTTTAATACATATTTTATATTATAATAATAAGTATTTTGCTTTTCCCTTTATTAAAAAAAAATGTAGTATAATTTTCCAAAAATAGATTTAATAGCATGTGGTGAACAATTTCAATCTTTATTCCTTAATCCTCTAGCATTGTTTTAATGCTAAATAATACTCTTATTACATAAAATAATCATAGGAATTTAAATAATATAATTCCTTGATCATTAAACTCGATTTTCTAATCGTCTCTAAACGTTGACGTTTAAAACGTCTCAAAACGTTCATAATCGACCCATCTCAAAATGGTCGTAATAAAGCCGTAATCACTTTATTAAAATATTCCAATAATAATGGAATTTAATTCTAAGCTTAAACACTTAGAAAAGATTACGAAATTTCAATTATCGATACGCAATCGACGTTGAAATAATACTGTTGAAATACGTTATATAATCGTATTTATCAATTCACCATTATTAGTGAATATAATATAGGAATTTATCATTCCAACAATAATCGAAATAATTATTCGATATATTAATAATCAAATTATCATAATAATACTCAAATTTACGAAATTAATATCGTAATTAGGCGTTTAAAAAATCGGGGTATTACATTCCACCCCCCTTAAAGAAATTTCGTCCCGAAATTTACATACATCAAAAATATGGGGCATCGTAGCACCATAGCATCTTAAGTTTCCACGTGATTTCCTTTTGTCCATGGTTTCTCCATTGGACTTTCATCAAAGACCCAATTTAATATTTAATCATTGAATCGTACGATCATAATAGTCGTAGATTTTCATCACAACTCATATTTGAGTTAAAGTTCACGCCATTATGATGAATTACGTGATTTGGGTCATATTCATATATCTGTAGCTGTGACACGTGAAAATCATTATGTACATTCCCAAATTTTTGGTGGAAGTACCAATTTATAGGCTACTGGGCCTATTATTTCTAGGATCCTCGTAAGGTCCTATAATACATAATCTCAATGTTCCTCGTACTTGAACTTTATAATTTCCTCGATGGAGAAATCTTAAGGAATTGCATTTCGCATTTAAAATGCGGTTCGGATTCACGCTGCACTAGCAGAAGACTTTGGTCCAGATCGAGCTTCTCTCGCCTTTGCCTTTTTGGCAAATATCTTAATCATTTCATTTACGTTGTCAAGACCTTATACTTTCTCTCACCTACTTTATTACAATAAAGTGGTGGTCGATATTTCTTTCCATATAATACCACGTGTGGCTATGTCAATCGTTGTTTGACAGTTATAGTCGTACGTAAACTTAATATGTGGTAAAACATGTTTTCACTTGTACCTTGATTTAAACATTAGTGTTCTCATCGTATCTTTAAACATTCATATTGTAATATTCCAAAGAAACGAATATACGATTACGGTTCTCTAAGCCCGTAATTGTGGTTTTGCCAGATATTATCTTTTACGACATCGAATATTGTGATTTCGATACGATACCGTTATAACTAATTCCTTTTATAATTCACTAAGGATTGTGAATTTAAGGATTTAAATATTACGAAATGATTCGTCAATATATTTTAACGTCAAACGCAGATCGAACGCCGCCTTTTCATGAAATTTTCTCGAGCGGTGAAGCTTGGAATTAAATTCCATCTTAATTCCTTTATTAAAAGGAATATATTTATTTAGTAAGTACGAACTTATCATGCACCATTTTGAGATGAGTCGATTTTGAACGCTTTGAGACGTTAACGCCAACGCCTGAGACGCTTTGTAAAATGAGTTTAATGCTCGTGAAATTATAATAATTAATTTCCTATTATTATTTTATATAATTACAGTATTAATGATTCTTAAAATCAATATTTGAGGTATTAAACTCAATATTTTCGAAATTTAATTTCGAAAACCTAAACTTATAAATAAGTGGTTTTATCACATGAAATGATACCATTAAATTATCCTATGGTATCTAAACTTTATAATATGTTATATATGGATATTATTAAGCTTTTAATCAGAATTTCATCCATAAAATCAAGGTTTCAGTTTTATAAAATTGAAACCCTAATTTTCAAATTAGGGTTTTATATGATCAAATGTGTAATAATTTTATCCTATGCTATTATTCAATGTTTAAATCATATATTATGATATGTTTGATCGAAATGAGCATGAGTATCAATAATAGGTGTGATTTACATTCTATTTCCTATTTTTCCAATTTTGTAATCGGTAGTTTCGAAATTAAGCTATGTGATAATTTAATTATTTTTATGGCATGTATTATATATCTATGACTTATACTATGATTAATACATTGTATTAGGATAAAAATTAAAACAAACTCAGCCCCTAAAACCTCTCCTATGCGACGCCATCATCACCCAACAAGGCATGGGAGCCTTTTTAATTTGGACCAATGCATGGCTTAGCTTTTTGCTCTAGCCTAATAATCATCTCTCACTCCCCATGTGCTGCAGATTTTATCCCATTTTGGGCTAAAATCGAGAGAGAGAAGGATATGATGGGAGAGACTCTTCCTCTTCACCCCTTTGTTGTTATATTTCTTCCTCCATTTCAAACACTTTGGAACCTCATTTCACTCTCCATTTCTCTCCAACTTGAGTAAAAATCGAGAGCTGCCTTCTCCTCTCCATTTTCGAACAGCCTTTCTTCCATTTCTTCTTCATTTCTTCTCTCTCCACTTCACAACCTTGATTCCATACCATATACAAGGTAACACGGACCATAGCTTCGATTTTCATCTCCTTGATTATAAGAATTTTCGAACCGCCCTATATGTATATGTATGTGTGATCGAGTTTTATATATATGTACATGGATGTTTTAAATGTTCCTGAGCATGAGATATATTGTTCTTGATGATTTTATTCCAAAAATATATGTGAATATATGTTAGAAGAGCATAGATGGTTGTTTATTAAATGGTTGAAATGGATCTAGCATGTATATACAATTTTCGAACCATAGACCTTGTTTAAAATAATTTTTGAAAATGATAAAAATGCATATGTGATGACCGAATGCTTCTTAGCATTTTCTAAGCATGTATTATTGATCTATGTTATGATTTAAGACTATAGTATGTTATTTAAAATTTTTGGAAAACCCTAATTATTTTCTTGAGAGGGCCGAGACATATATAGCTTAATACATTAGTGTATAATTTTTATTTCAAGCTTGTAATGACATATTATTGCTATAGAACCTTGATTATATGTTCTATGATTTAATTGAAATTTTTGAAAACCATATACATGATTTCTCAATAATACCGTGAGCATGTAAGATGTGTAGATTGGTGTATGATTTTATTTTTGAACATGTAATGGTGTTTTAATGCTTTAGTATATTATTTATGCATTGTGTGAATTAATTAGAATTTTTGGAAATCAAATACTATTTTAAATCAAATAAACCGTGAGCTTGTTGCTCTTGAAGGTGATGATTTAATTAGTTTTGATAAATATTATGATGTTATATTACTATACTATAGTGTATAAACATAGTATATAATTGTTGAATTTTGAAAACCAAATACTAAATAAAATCGAAAAAGCCGAGACTTACAAGCTCATATGGTGACGATTTAAATTAGTTTGGTTGATATTATGATGTTACAATGTTATAATATAATGTTTAATGATGTTGGAATTTATTTAGAATTTTTAGAAATTATTTGCTAATTATTCTAAAATTATCAAGTATTACCGTGAATAATTGTTATAAATTGTGAAATGAATGCTTATGATGAACTATAGGTTATATTAATGATATATATTGATGTTGGGATATTATACAAAGTATATATCAATTTTGAGAATTTTGGATAATTATTCCTATTTATTTGAAATTACCGTAAATGTATATATGTATATATATAAATAAATAGCAATAATACCATATGAATTTTATAAATTCATATTCTGGACCATAGTATAATAATGCACTATATTAATTTAGAAAATTTTTCAAAAGTCATTTGACATTTTTAAATTAATTATCGAGTTTTAGATAATTAATAAGGATTTTAAATCCTTTTAAATCAGTTTATTAATAAAATATATGTCTATTTATATTCTGGACATATTTTGAAATTATAAAATTTTACAAACATAGTTTACTATGTTTAAGACAAACGTTAAGTTGTTAACGCTTTAAAACCAAAATACGATTTTATTTATAAGGGTTATTAAAATGCGAAAATATTTATAAGTCCTCGATTACGAGATAGATCGAAAAATAGGACTTTACGCTTTCAAATCGATCAAATTCGACTTATAAAACAAAATAGTAAGAAGTTACTATTTTTAAAAGTCAAAATCGCCGACTTTGTCGACCAATGTCGACTTCGCCGACTTTTCAAGTCAAACGCGATTATATACGCTTATAAATACGTCAAGACGCCGTAAGATATACTAATCGAGTATGATACCTTATTAGTAAGAAAAGATTTCCCAAATGAAATCCATATATCGAAAACGTATTTATATCGCTGAAAGATCTCAAGAATCGAGAACAAGTCAATCGTGATACGCAGTTAGAGACGATCAATTCACTAAGGAATTCACCTACATCGATATGAAATATCGAAGTTTATCTTAGTTTTCGAAAGTCTCGAGAGACTTGAGCGACGTACTAAAACCTCGCCAGTAAAGCGTGTGGGCGCAAACGCAATGACGGGATTGTGACGAACGAACGAACCTCAGACTTTTACAACAAACCATAGTCCAGTGGGCTTTTATCCTCAATAGTGTGGGCCCCCTTTACTTACCCCACTATTGTAGCTTACTTTCAAACGAGATATGACTTTCTTGCCTTCCAAAACGAGCTTATTTACAATGCTTATTCTATAACTATTGAAAAATATTTACCATTACACCGCCAAAAATATTTCGCTTTGTGTATGGATCCTATCTGTTATGCCCGGTAGGGCTGTGGAGATGGTTGGAACTATTATATCAATTGTTGTGGTAGCACCCAACCTTTTAATGTCGGGTCCCGTGTCGGATGATAAATGCCCGCTAGGATTGGCGTGAAGGTCGAACTATACTTGTGTTAACATATGCTTGCAGAGAGTGACCGTGGTGTGTGACGGATTACGGCCGATCACGGCGTCGCAGACGGGAGGCCTCCTCTCGACGCTTGTTTATTTATTTATTATTATTATGTATTGTGACTATGAGATACGGACCATACACACCAAGAAAATGCTCGGCCGAGCTATGTTTACTTAACTTAATGATTTGGTAAGCCTGAGCATTTTAACAAAACCCTCGACTTACCCGATATTGGCAGTAATCTAAATTTATCAAATGTTTTCGCATAAGTCCACCGAGTGCAATTTCTTGTACTTAGCCCCGCATATTTGTTTTTAAGTGTGCAGGTTGAGCTCGATGGTGATGATGGGAATGTGTTGAGGAGTCCAAAGGTCCTCGACCGATTTACTCAATTTACGGGTTATACCTCAATGCATATCGTCATATATGTATTCACACACTTTCCGCCGCTATACTCGAACTCCTTTATTTATGCTTACGCTACAAACTATCAAGGTCCATCTGATCGCCAAGTTTTGGGGTCCGATGGCCTAAACCTTTAAAAAAAACATTATGACATCACCTCATATTCTGCCCAAGCATGTTAGTTTATTTTTATGCATCTTTATTTTTCCCATGTAACCCCTAAAATACTACTCCTAGTATTAGTCGCCCTCCAGTCCGGGTTGGTCCGGAGTGGGGTCGATGTAGTGGTATCGAGCCCTTTGCTCTTTGTAAACCCAAAACCTTTCATTCTAAGTCTAGATCGAGTCACTGGACTTCTAGAAACCTACTGACTCCTCTCAACACTCCATCACATCGAGCTCAACCGGAAAAAGGTAACTGCATTTCTTTCTCAAACTCATGAAATGGAAAACTTCTGCATGATGAGCAAGTTAGAGGGACTTTTGAGAAATTTTATTATTATGAAAATTTTTGAAGTTGAGAAAGAAATTTTTCCAAAATTTTTTGAATTGAACCAATACAATTGCTCAAGTATTGAGATGGAAGTGTATGGTAGTATCGAGTTAAATGATCAACATTAAATGAACGAATTCATTTTGAATATGTATATGAGTTGATCATGACTGTCTTTTGAAATCATACTTCCAAATTTGCAAATAAAACTTTACTTTCCGACTTTAAAAATTTTATTTATGATGAATGATATGTTATCACGAGAGACGAACTTAGACTCTAAGGAAGCATGTTCACATATCGTGAAAGAACATAGAAGTACGAACTTCTTTTTCCTTACGATAACAAAAGAACGATAGGAAGAATGAGAGTAATGATGGCCTCAAGCTCGAGCAACGAAAGACGAGCAAGAAGGATGAACAAGGGTGACCTCAACCTTAAAGATGAACAACGCCGACACTTCATCACTACTTCGACATGAGTGAGCATCGACACAAATCACGACATGGACGCCACTTACGGCTTCAGAATGTTCAGCCTCAACATAAAAACCCAAGACGATAGATCGACACGTCGACATACGCCTCGATTTGCAATTTGGCACGATCGCGCAAATTTCCTATACTGCGCAGTAGATTTGTTTTAGCTAGATCTCTCGTTAGGACTCCGATTTACGCATGGTTTTCACCTACATACTCCTAACGCACTGATCTTCATTTGTTATGAAGAACAGAATCATTAATTATGCCTCCAGAACGCGATAGAGTCCGTTGAACTCTAGTTCGAGTGTTTGGTATAGAATAAGAATCTCGTAGCTTATGTTAAGATGTTGTTGGCTTATGTATACGCTTGGGTAAGACTAAGAAGGTAAGTTGTGGTAAGTATTGTGCAGTATGATGTTGCCTACCTTATAGACTTGCTTGACCTTATCTAGTTGCTTCATGCTACATTAAGATATCCTTGCCTCGCTTGAGACGACGATAGTCGACTTATGTAAGTTTTGTTCGTGATGATGGAGGGATGAGATATCTCGCGAGGAGGAGGATTGGACCACACCCCACCCCTGAGGAGGAGGTGAGTATTTATCGCCCACCGGATGTGCTACTGGGAAGACTTGGGTGAGTTCTCGCATATTACCTCCGTCTTTGGAGACGCCCGAGCCCACGGCGTGACTGACATGACGGCATCTAGCGCCTACTAGCGATACTCCCCGCACTGGATGGGTATGCCGAGAGATATCGGGAGATTACATCTACCGAGCGATGGGCGCTACGACTTGGTGGGAGATTTGCCCAGATTCGTGAGTCATCCGACTTACGATACAAGATTTACGGACAACACCGAGAGACCCTACCTCCCTCCCGAGAGTATACTGGCGGGATGAGTCGCCAGAGTGGCTTTACACGAGGTTCCGAGGCAGATTGACCCGACGTGCCTCCTTTCCTTTTGACGAGGGAAGGCCTGCCGCTTAGAGAGGCAAGACGCCCGAGCCTTGGGAGAGCCGGTATTTCCACCCTCACCTGCTTGGACACCCCTGACGTCCACCAAGACCACCTCCACCACCTATGGTCCCACCATACCACCACGAGCACTTCCGTCGACAAGACGGATGAGGGTAACAGATGTCGCAGTGGCTACACCCGATCCGCCATTTACTACGAGCATCGGGTGAATGCAACGAACGCCTTAACCCCTGCGAGACATACCGATGGTGAAAGCGATGGAGCCGGTCCATCTAGGGACCGCCCGCATGGACATTTCGACAATGAGGACGACTCAGGAGGAAGATCCCGAGGAGGACGGACGGTGGGAGGACGCATGATGCACTCACGATGAAGCTTAAGGAGATTTTTTATGTTAAGCTTCATTGTTTTCCTTTTCCTATGTTTAATCTTTAGTGATGGACTTAGAACCTTAACTTTGGAAGGCCGCCGTGGGCGGGACTTATGTTTTATTTCTCTTTTGATAACCGCTGGTTTTGAACATCCCGCCTATGGTAGAAATTTTTTTCGATATATATATACATGACCCTAATAGGCTTTTATGCATGTTATGTTCGTTAAGAGTGGTTTTCTGTTTGGAATCGCTTTTACAATAAAGCCATAATAGCGTTGGTGTATGTTGAGTTATGAAAAGGATAAGTGACTAATGATTACCGCTTTCTATAAGATGCCTCCGAGAAGGAATCCGAGCGGTGAACCTGTGGTCGAGGTCGGGAAGGCCAAGAGGAAGGGTAGGATCCCGAGCAAGAGCCGTAAGATATTCCCCAACCACCACCTCCACCTCAACCCGATCGCAGGATCGAAGAAATGTTTCTAAGACAGTAACCTCCGCCTTTAACGGAAAGGTAGCCGGAAGAAGCCGAACAATGGGTTAGGCCATTGAACGGATTTTTACATTTTTAAGATGCACGGCACAGGAAAGGTTGTCGTGTGTTACCTTCCAGCTTATAGGACCAGCTGACTTCTGGTGGGAGGCCAGAAGAAGACTTTCACAACAACAACTTGAAGAATTCTCGTGGAGGATTTCAAGAGGAGTCAGATGAAAAGTACATACCTAAAAGCTATAAGAGGAAGAAGGAGCAGGAGTTTTTCCTGCTAAAACAAGAAAGGATGACCGTAACCGACTATGATCGCACTTTCTGCGAGATGTCGAGATATGCACCAGAACTGGTGGACACCGACTTGAAAATGTCGGAAAAGTTCAGGGCAGGGCTAAGAATGGAGATACGCATGTCTCTTGCCAGCCATGGAGACCTGTCCTACACTGAAGCTCTCGCACGAGCTTTAGATATTGAGGCGGCCATGACCGAAAATAAGTCGGTGTCGTCTCAGACACACAATGCACTGGATAGAGGAAAGGGGAAATGGGAACCCAACCGCGGGAATAACAACCGCGGGAGCTATGGGGACGCGAGTCACAAGCGCCCGTGGCAAGGAGACGCGGCGCCACAAGGACAAGGCTGGAAGAGAGCAGCTTATGCTCCACCAAAGAAGGGACCACATGAACAGCGAGGACACCTCAATGCCCTCGATGCCATAGGACACACAAGGTGTGTGTGCGCAAACGTGGTAAGTCGTTATAAGCAAGGGCAACGGGCATTACGCCAACAATTGCCCAAAGGTCACGCTCGGATGTAAGGCCGAACCAACCGGCAATGCTCACCATTAAGGGCTATACAACTTCAACCCTGTACCGCAGTTAGCTAAAATTTCAACCCTCAAGAAGCAACAAACCTCAACAACAACTCCAACAAAGAATAACAACTCAAACACCAAGAATAATGGCAAAGAACAAGAAGAATAAATCCCGAACAAAGCGTGGCAACAACCACCGCAATAGCGAGGCGTCAACCACGTGTTAACGCCAAAGCGGCAAAGAATAAAGCCAGCAACACCGCCGCCAATCAGCCAGACCACCTGTCACCTCAAATCACCGGCTCAAGTTAGAGCCTACGCCCGCATAGAAGGCGAATCTAATGTAACCAAGGAAACTTGGCGGTATGGGAGTTCTACTCAACCCACCGTTATAGTATTGTTCGATACGGGTGCTTCAGATTCTTTATTGCAAAATCATGCATAGAAATGTCGAGCCTTAGGTCCGAGAAATCAAGCCGTGATATGAGAATCTCATCGCCTATAGGAGGGATTATGATCGTTACCACTTTTGTTCGAACCTAGAGTCGACATTAGGATCACTTAAGGTTCAAGCTACCACCCAAACATAATACCCATGGATGATGTAGACATAATCCTCGGAATGGATCGGTTAGCTAAGAATCATTCCACGATTCTCTGTAAGGAAAGGAAAATTTCGCTTCACTTTCCCTCGGACATGAAGCTACGCACTTCCACCGGATCGCATGGGAGGAGGATTCCATAGTATCGCACTACAAGCTAGGAGGATGATGAACCGGAAGGGATGCCATGCATTCCTTGTTGATTTAAACGATGAGGATAAACCCGCGCGGTAGAAGACATTGAAGTTGTCCGAGAATTTTCGACGATTTCCGAAAATCTACCGGACTACCTCCCGATAGACAACTAGAGTTTACCATCGACTTGGAGCCGTGATCAGCCCCAAAGGTCGGGCGCCCATAGGATGGCCCCAAAGGAGCTAGAAGAGTGAAAATCCAAATCCAAGAGCTTTTGGATCTAGGATTCATTAGGCCAAGTGTTTCACCTTGGGGAGCGCCTGTTTTGTTTGTTAAGAAAAATGATGGTTCTTTGAGGATGTGCATCGATTATAGAGAGCTAAATAAGATGACACTAAAGAACAAATACCCTTTACCCAGAATTGATGACCTGTTTGATCAATTGCGAGGAGCGGGAGTATTCTCTAAAATTGATCTTAAGTCAGGATACCATCAGCTGAAAATACGGTCTGAGGATGTACCTAAGACTTCATTCCGAACCAGATATGGCCACTATGAATTCATAGTTATGCCATTCGGATTAACCAATGCACCAGCCGTATTCATGGACCTCATGAATAGAGTATTCCATCCATTTCTGGCTGAATTTGTTTTGGTCTTCATAGATGATATCCTTATTTACTCAAAGAATGAAGAGGAGCATAAGGAACATCTAAGAACGGTCTTGCAAACCCTGAGAGACGAAAGACTCTTTGCTAAGTTTAGCAAATATGAGTTTTGGCTGAAGGAAGTTATGTTCCTTGGACACATCGTGTCTGCTGAAGGTATAAAAGTAGATCCACCAAAGTAGAGGCCGTGCGAGAATGGAAATCACCAAAGACTCAAGACGAAATTAGAAGTTTCTAGATTAGTGGCTACTATAGGAGATTCATCAAGGATTCTCCAAGATTGCAAGGCCAATAACCCGCCTACTCCTAAGGGAATCAAGTTCAATTGGACCGATGAGTGCGATACGAGCTTCCAAATACTCAAGGAAAAATCGACCAAGTGCACCAGCCTAGCGGTCCCGTAAGCGGACAAAGTACGTGGTCTATACTGCACGCATCTAAGACCGGACTGGTTGTGTTACGATGCAAGAAGGAAAAGTGATAGCTACGCATCCCAACAACTCGGACCCCACTAACCGAACTACCCAACCCACGATTTGGAATTAGCAAACTGTAGTTCATGCACTAAAATATGGAGACACCATCTCTACGGTGTGAGATGTGAGATCTTCACGGACCATATAAGTTTCAAGTATTTCTTGAACAAAGAGATCTGAATATGAGACAAAGAAGATGGCTTGAATCGGTAAAAGACTACGATCGTGGTATTAACTATCACCCGGCAAAGCGAATGTAGTAGCGGACGCTTGAGTCGTAAAAGCCATACCAAGTTAGGATGTCTCTTTATACAAGAGGAAAAACTCGTTGAAGAGTTTGGTAGGATGAGGATTGAACTAGTGGAACCGCCTGAGACAATTGTGAGCTGTATCGCTACACTCACATTGGCATCTGACCTAAGAAAAAGAATTGTCAAGGGACAAAGGATGGAGGAAAAGTTGAAAAGATCCGAGAAAGACTAAGGTCCAAGGATTCAAGAATTTTCAAGAGGCACGAATAACGCCTTATTGTTTGAAGGTAGGATATGCTCCTCGACGACGCAAAGCTCCGCAACAAAATCATGAGTGAGGCTCACGATACGCCCTACACCGCCCACCCAGGCAGTACTAAAATGTACCAGACCAAGGAAAAATTTTGGTGGGAAGGCATGAAACGAGACATAGCTTCTTTAGAGAACGCCTTGTTTGCCAACAAGTGAAGGCCCTACACCAACGTCCCCACGGAAGTTACAACCGCTGGAAATCCTCGAATGGAAGTGGGACGATATAACGATGGATTTCACAAGCTTACCCAAATCGAGAAAGGGAAACACAGCCGTATGGGTAATTGTGGATAGACTTACCAAAAGTGCTCATTTTCACCTATTCAAAGCACTTATGGATCCGATAAGTCGCCCAGATGTACGTTAAGGAAATTGTACGACTACATGGAGTGCCAAAATCTATTACCTCCGATCGAGACTCCAAGTTCACATCCGATTTTGATTAGCTTGCGAGAGAACCTGGCACAGATTAAACTTCAAGACAAAGATTCCACCCACAAACCGATGGATACCGGAGAGAACGATCCAAACGCTTGAAGATATGCTTAGAACCGTAATTTTGGATCGAGGTGCAAAATGGGAAGATATTTTACCTCGATTGAATTTGCTTACAACAACGCTATCGTTTACGATCGGCATGGCCCCATACGAAGCCTCAGTATGGCGAGAAGTGTAGATCATCACTTTATCGGGACGAAGTCGGTGAGAGAAAGTTATAGGGCGATGCGATTGAACGAGATGATCGAAATCGCTCAATGTTAAGTGAGGATGTTAAGCTCGGATGCAGAAAATCTTCCGACGTCGCCGAGATCGTAGCTACGCTTGAGGATGGAGACAAAGTATTTCTTAAGGTCTCCATCAAAAGGGATTGTCGTTTGGCACGAAAGGAAAGCTTAGACCCGCTTTATAGACCTTATGAGATCCTAGAAAGGATAGGTCCAGATGGCATATAGGTTGGCTCTTCCGCCAAACCTAGGAAATGTCCATAATGTTTTCACGCCTCACAATTACGAAAATACGTCACGACCCAAAGCACGTGATTCACCAAGACGACGTGATCCTTGTTTACATGAGCTATAAGGAAGAACCCGCAGCCATACTTGACCACAAAGTTCAAGAACTACGAGCAAGTCAATCTGCTAGTCAAAGTCTCATGGAGACACCACCGACGCAAGAAGCCGCGTGGGAGCTTGAAGAAGTCGATGAGGAAAAATACCCGATTTATTTTTCTAGAGGTATACTAATTTCGGGACTAAATTTTTCGTAGGGGTGGAATGTAATATTCCAAAGAAACGAATATACGATTACGGTTCTCTAAGCCCGTAATTGTGGTTTTGCAGTGATATTATCTTTTACGACATCGAATATTGTGATTTCGATACGATACCGTTATAACGAATTCCTTTTTATAATTCACTAAGGATTGTGAATTTAAGATTTAAATATTACGAAATGATTCACAATATATTTTAACGTCAAACGCGATCGAACGCCGCCTTTTCATGAAATTTTCTGAGCAAAGAAGCTTGGAATTAAATTCCATCTTAATTCCTTTATTAAAAGGAATATATTTATTTAGTAAGTACGAACTTATCGCGACCATTTTGAGATGAGTCGATTTTGAACGCTTTGAGACGTTAACGCCAACGCCTGAGACGCTTTGTAAAATGAGTTTAATGCTCGTGAAATTATAATAATTAATTTCCTATTATTATTTTATATAATTACAGTATTAATGATTATTAAAATCAATATTTGAGGTATTAAACTCGATATTATCGAATTTAATTTCAAAACCCTAAACTTATAAATAAGGGTTTTATCATACGAAATGATACCATTAAATTATCCTATGGTATCTAAACTTTATAATATGTTATATATGGATATTATTAAACTTTTAATCAGAATTTCATCCATAAAATCGAAGGTTTCAGTTTTATAAAATTGAAACCTAATTTTCAAATTAGGGTTTATATGATCAAATGTGTAATAATTTTATCCTATGCTATTATTCAATGTTTAAATCATATATTATGATATGTTTGATCAAAATGAGCATGAGTATCAATAATAGGTGTGATTTACATTCTATCTCCTATTTTTCCAATTTTGTAATCGGTAGTTTCAAATTAAGCTATGTGATAATTTAATTATTTTACGGCATGTATTATATATCTATGACTTATACTATGATTAATACATTGTATTAGGATAAAAATTAAAACAAACTCAGCCCTAAAACCTCTCTATGCGACGCCATCATCACCCAACAAGGCATGGGAGCCTTTTAATTGGACCAACGCATGGCTTAGCTTTTTGCTCTAGCTTAATAATCATCTCTCACTCCCCATGTGCTGCAGATTTTATCCCATTTTGGGCTAAAATCGAGAGAGAGAGAGGGATATGATGGGGAGACTCTTCCTCTTCACCCCTTTGTTGTTATATCTCTTCCTCCATTTCAAACACTTTTGGAACCTCATTTCACTCTCCATTTCTCCAACTTTAAAAAATCGAGAGCAAGCTTCTCCTCTCCATTTTCGAACAGCCTTCTTCCATTTCTTCTTCATTTCTTCTCTTCTCCACTTCACAACCTTGATTCCATACCATATACAAGGTAATCTGGACCATAGCTTCGATTTTCATCTCCTTGATTATAAGAATTTTCGAACGCCTCTATATGTATACGTATGTGATCGAGTTTTATATATATGTACATGGATGTTTTAAATGTTCTTGAGCATGAGATATATTGTTCTTGATGATTTTATTCCAAAATATATGTGAATATATGTTAGAAGAGCATAGATGGTTGTTTATTAAATGGTTGAAATGGATCTAGCATGTATATACAATTTTCGAACCATAGACCTTGTTTAAAATAATTTTGAAAATGATAAAATGCATATGTGATGACCGAATGCTTCTTAGCATTTTTAAGCATGTATTATTGATCTATGTTATGATTTAAGACTATAGTATGTTATTTAAAATTTTGGAAAACCCTAGTTATTTTCTTGAGAGGTTTGAGACATATATAGCTTAATACATTAGTGTATAATTTTTATTTCAAGCTTGTAATGACATATTATTGCTATAGAACCTTGATTATATGTTCTATGATTTAATTGAATTTTGAAAACCATATACATGATTTCTCAATAATACCGTGAGCATGTAAGATGTGTAGATTGGTGTATGATTTTATTTTGAACATGTAATGGTGTTTTAATGCTTTAGTATATTATTTATGCATTGTGTGAATTAATTAGAATTTTTGGAAATCAAATACTATTTTAAATCAAATAAACCGTGAGCTTGTTGCTCTTGAAGGTGATGATTTAATTAGTTTTGATAAATATTATGATGTTATATTACTATACTATAGTGTATAAACATAGTATATAATTGTTGGAATTTTGAAACCAAATACTAAATAAAATCGAAAAAGCCGAGACTTACAAGCTCATATGGTGACGATTTAAATTAGTTTGGTTGATATTATGATGTTACAATGTTATAATATAATGTTTAATGATGTTGGAATTTATTTAGAATTTTTAGAAATTATTTGCTAATTATTCGGTAATTATCAAGTATTACCGTGAATAATTGTTATAAATTGTGAAATGAATGCTTATGATGAACTATAGGTTATATTAATGATATATATTGATGTTGGGATATTATACTAAGTATATATCAATTTTGGGAATTTTTGGATAATTATTCCCTATTTATTTGAAATTACCGTAAATGTATATATGTATATATATATAAATAAATAGCAATAATACCATATGAATTTTATAAATTCATATTCTGGACCATAGTGTATAATAAAGCACTATATTAATTTAGAAAATTTTCAAAAGTCATTTGACATTTTTAAATTAATTATCGAGTTTTCGATAATTAATAAGGATTTTAAATCCTTTTAAATCAATTTATTAATAAAATATATGTCTATTTATATTTTGGACATATTTTGAAATTATAAAATTTTACAAACATAGTTTACTATGTTTAAGACAAACGTTAGGTTGTTAACGCTTTAAAACAAAATACGCATTTTATTTATAAGGGTTATTAAAATGCGAAAATATTTATAAGTCCTCGATTACGAGATAGATCGAAAATAGTACTTTACGCTTTCAAATCGATCAAATTCAAACAAAATAGTAAGAAGTTACTATTTTAAAAGTCAAAATCGTTGACTTTGTCGACCAATGTCGACTTCGCCGACTTTTCAAGTCAAACGCACGATTATACGCTTATAAATCGTCAAGACGCCGTAAGATATACTAATTGAGTATGATACCTTATTAGTAAGAAAAGATTTCAAATGAAATCCATATATCGAAAACGCTTATACGCCGAAAGATCTCGAAGAATCGAACAAGTCAATCGTGATACGCAGTTGAGACGTATTGAATTCACTAAGGAATTCACCACATCGATATGAAATATCGAAGTTTATCTTAGTTTTCGAAAGTCTCGAGAGACTTGAGCGACGTACTAAAACCTCGCTTTTTCGTAAAGGTGTGGACGCAAACGCAGCGACGGGATTGTGACGAACGAACGAACCTAGGACTTTTTACAACAAACCATAGTCCAAAGGGCTTTTATCCTCAATAGTGTGGGCCCCACTTTACTTACCCCACTATTGTAGGCTTACTTTCAAACGAGATATGACTTTCACTGTCTTCCAAAACGAGCTTATTTACAATGCTTATTCTACAACTATTGAAAAATATTTACCGCATTACCGCCAAAATATTTCGCTTTGTGTATGGATCCTATCTGTTATGCCCGGTAGGTACCGTGGAGATGGTTGAAACTATTATATCAATTGTTGTGGTAGCACCCAACCTTTTAATGTCGGGTCCCGCGGATGATAAATGCCCAGCTAGGATCGGCGTGAAGGTTGGAACTATACTGTTGTGTTAACATATGCTTGCAGAGAGTTGTGTGTTGTACGGATTACGGCCGGTCACGGCGTCAGATGATAGTCCTCCTCTCAACGCTTGTTTATTTATTTATTATTATTATGTATTGTGACTATGAGATACGGACCATACACACCAAGAAAATGCTCGGCGAGCTATGTTTACTGACGAAATGATTTGGTAAGCACAGGCATTTTAACAAAACCCTCGCGACTTACCCGATATTGGCGAAGTAATCTAAATTTATCAAATGTTTTCGGCATAAGTCCACCGAGTGCAATTTCTTGTACTTAGCCCCCATATTTGTTTTAAGTGTGCAGGTTGAGCTCGATGGTGATGATGGGGAATGTGTTGAGGAGTCCGGTGTCCTCGACCGATTTACTTGAATTTACGGTTATACCTCAATGCATATCGTCATATGTATTCACACACTTTCCGCCGCTATACTCGAACTCCTTTATTTATGCTTACGCTTACAAACTATCAAGGTCCATCGGATCGTGCCAAGTTTTGGGGTCCGATGGCTAAACCTTTTCAAAAAACATTATGACATCACCTCATATTCGCCCAAGCATGTTAGTTTATTTTATGCATCTTTATTTTTCCCATGTAACCCTAAAATACTACTCCTAGATTAGTCGCCTCCAACCGGGTTGGTCCGGTGGGGGTCGTGACACATATTGTCCTTTTATCGTCCATTTGTCCATGAGGGGACCTCTACCATAGGGTTCAATATCGTGCATAACTCCCTTTTTTGTGAGCTAGCTCAAAAAAAATAGGGGTAAACTTGAAATCTCTATCTAAAGTGATAGGTATTGGGACCCCTGCAACGATACGATTTCATTTATGTACGACTGAGATAAAATTTTCAGATCTCTGAATCATCTGGATAGGCAGAGATAAGCATATTTGGTGAGTCAATCCACTACTACCCATATAGTTGTGTTATTTCTTTATGACTTTGACAAAATCTGACATAAAAATCTATTGTTATGTCATTTCATTTTCATTTGTATCTCATTAGAGATTATAACCTCTTATAAGGTCATTGATACAATGCCTTCATCTCTTATAACCGAGACAATGCTCGTCAATGAGGTTATAGCTCATTTCATTCTTTACTATCAAATTTTTCTTGTAAATCATAATGTACTTTAATGCTTCTTGGGTGGGCGGTATGAGGAATATCATGAGCTTCATTCATGATTTCATTTCTAAGCTTATTATTGCTTGAAATATATATGACCTTTCTTGACAATATCACATTGTCGCGCACCTCTTTAAAAACCTTGACCCTTCATAGGTGATAATTTATATCACAACCGAATCTTTCTTGATTCGAGCCCTCTTTTCTATCTCATTTTAAGTCTCTTGCTCAAGAAATAATCCAAACTTTTATAGTTTGTGAAGATCTCATAACTTATTCCATATAGGAAATGTCTCCAAAATTTTGCAGTGCATATATCTGCTTTGCTATATCAAGTCGTGAGTTGGGTGATTCCATTCACGAGATCTAAGTTATTGTGGTGCGTTAACTATCACCTCTCTACTTTAATAAGTGGCCTCACATTCATTTGTCCATGTAAATTTGATTCATTCGGAAGACATAATGTGTCTAAGGAATTTTCCTTCTTTAAGCCGAAATTCATATATTAAACTTGGCAAAATTTTGCTCGACTCAAAAGCCCGCAATGATCCTTGATATTCTTTATGTTCTTTCTCGTCCTTCATATGGATAAGAACATCGTTCATAAAGATTTAGACAAAATTGTCTAAGTACATATGGAACACTCGATTTTTGAGGTTCATGAATAGGGCTGGTGTACTAGCTTGTCCGATTGGCATAACTATAATCTCATAGCAACCATATCTTATTCGGAAAATTTTGCTTTCGTACATCAGATACCATTTACACATAAGCCACCATTTATATATGAGTCTTATATTATCATAGGACTCTATGTCTCTGAGTGGCCTTCGTCGGAATCGTACCTTTCGCTTAGAAACTTGCCTATTTCAAGGTACGTTTTTACCTCATATGTCCGACGATCTTTATCTTTCAAAGAGCTAGGGGTCACATCGCTCCTCGTTACTTTTTTTTATTCCGTATGTGTGTTACTTTTATCGAAAAGTAAGGTCGATTTGATAACGGTAATTCCTCTAATTTCGAGGGCGATAAGATCCTGTCCTTTTGCCATTCTCGTCTCTTTCTGGTATAATAGACGGCACAGGACGTGGGGCGGCATTTGGAACATCAGGGTACAACCATTCCTTTATGCCCTGCTGTGTAGCTTGCCGGGGACCAGGACAAGTACCCGTAGGTGCCGTTCCCTACGCATTATATGTATACTTGAGGCTGTTGACAAATCCTGATAAGTCTGCCCAAGTCTTGGAATTTTCTACTTGGAGAAGATTTTATCTTGATACTTCTTTTGCAAGATCATGTCATTCTGTTGGCAACCGATGGATAAGTTATTGGATGTCATCCTCATCTATCTCTCCATAGTTACGAGCATTCATCCATAGGTGTAGAAATTCCTTCAAAAACTGTCCTAAGCCATGCCCAGTTTATAATAAAAGAGTCGATACTTCTGTGTGAGCTTTATACTTGTAGGCCTTGGGGTTAGCCTTTTTACTCATCAGAGACCCTTTTCTTACCATCTGTAAATATAGTTCTAGGTGAGCCATCCTTAAATTAATGCAATTGAGGATCCAAAATCCCGTTGCATAGAATTTCAATGGAGAGGCTATGCCCGTGCTTCTTGTCACGTGAGTGACATCCATTTTTGAAACTTTTGTTTCTTGAATTATATCTACGTTTCACATAGATATTATGATCTAACTAATTTGTTAGAACCTTAGGCGATCCTAGGTCCAATTCTAAACTCGAACAACACCTGCGATGGCCATAATTCTCGTATAGGCGAAGAGATTTTCATTTCTCGATTCGTTTACCACAACTGGTTCTATCGTTTCTACGCATACTTGTGCGATGTTAGAAAACGAAACACCTATATTGAATGTAAAATTATAAGTATTATGAGAACTTTTTCTCATGCCTATCAGGCCTTCCTGATTTCTGTTTCGGTGCGAAGTATAGGCTCTGGTCTACGGTGTTCTTTGTCTGTTCAATTAAACATCTATTTCATACATCATTATCCTTTCCCTTGGGACATTATGTTTCCTTGCTATGGCCTTCTGTTACTTCGTTCACCCTACCCTTCTCGGTGTCAGTACTATTATGCTTTTATCAATAGCATTCCGTGGTTAGGTTTATATCGACCTATCCTTGATATTAATATCTCGATAACTTAATCTCATCGTAGAGATCGTGATGTATCTGACACTATCATTCATTTCTGATCCAGTACGAATGATTTAATTCCCCTTTTTCACTTTATCGATCTTAGAAATATATTTCTCATATATCCTTACTTTAAACTCTTTTCCAGAGAAAATCCTTGTACTGGCATTTAGTGCCATCGTTTGTAATATCCCTTTTTGGATATACGTCATTTCTTCTAAATCTTTACTAATTCATTTTGAAATTTTGCATAGGATAAAATCATTTGTCCACTAGAGACATATTATACTTTTGCCTTGACGTCAAATATCTTTACCATTTTCTCGACATTCGATGAATGCTTCATTCTCATGTCAGAGATACTTAATATACCACTTTATTGATCGTCACAAAAGTATGAGGGGTAATATTTACAATTAGATTCACCTTAAGATTCTTCCATGTGAATCTTTTCATTTGTCCTCTTGGATGCATTTCCTTTTTGCAAAAGTCTATAGAAGCTATCTCGCTTGTTAATTTCTAAGACACACAAGACAAGCATTTTGTGTCAATACAATTTAGAGTACTAAGATCCATTTCAAATAATGAATCTGTTTCTTTCTCTGCTTCTTTACTTCAAATGAATTACTTTACTTATCGAAGTCATAATATCGCTGAAACTTATCTCATATTGTGGCTATCTCATAATTGTATAGCTCATAATTTCTTCAGCTATTTTTTTGACTTTTGTCCCTTTTTCTTGAGCATGGTGTCAGAAGGTAATATTACTTTCATTATACTTCGGTTCTTACTCTCAGGAGTAGAACCGTCATTAATGTCATATAGCTTGGTAAGGTAGTACATTTGTACACCATAACTTAGATTCCAAGCATCTCATCACCATGTCTTCATTTTGGAGATATTTTCTCCATACTTGATTTACATGCTAGGGCTATCCTAGTTGTTCACACATCTCAATGATTATGATTCCTCAATCTCATTATCATTGGTTTAACCAAGTCTCAATTACTTGGAATTGATTATGCTCAAGCATAATCTCATTGATTGAGGTATAAAACGAGAGATTCATTATATGAGATGCTATCGCTTCTTTACATATATATATTTTTTTGAAAAGAACATTGTGCATCTCCATTCTTTAGACATGTCCAACCTACTAAGGAGGTGTTAGGGACAAACAACTATCTTAAAGGTAAGTTGTAATTTATCTCGTTATGTCATAATAAGGGGAAATTATATCCCACCTAATATCATATACTTTTCTTTACTTGTACTCTTGCATTCCATGCTAAAGAGTATCTCATTCATAACATTTCATTTTCATAACAAATCACATGAAGATATAACTTCACCGTTATCAATATCGATAAGCCCATCGTGGTCATTGCATCCATGTGCATCATAGGAAAATATCTCGCCTCATCGAGATCTTATTTACATCATATCTCCTTGATGTCTCACACCCATCGATCCGCAACCTTTAGGTTACCAAAATAAGTCAACCTACATCATAACCGATGTTTATCACTTTACTAATTCAAAACTTGGGTGACAAGATAAATCAACCTGCATCTTACCTATTTGTCTCTAGGATTGAAGAAAATGCATCATGTCGACTTTCAAAAGATATGGGTTCGTGATTCAAAAATAACATATCTTACTATTTGAATCCATTTATTCCTTGAATCGAATAATTTGGGATCTAGGTCCAAGACCGTAAAGACGACTCTCGAGATTTCTTTGGTCATATGGGTTGGCGGACCCATCACAAATATTTTCTCATCACACAAGGATTTGGTTTCAAATGAACATTTTGTAAATTCTTGGGTTGAAAATTTTCTTCGAAAAGTGAGAAACTCATGTGATTTCTCAATTTAAACTAGTCGTAGAGTTAAACTCAATGATGTAAATTGGGTAATGCATAGAATTTAAAACTTTATATAACACATTATAGGTCATCATCAAAGGTTCCCCTATATGTCATAGCGCTTCTTGTACTACTGGGAATACTACTTTCTAGTATCATTCTAAAATTCTAATCGCACTGTAAAATTCCCATTCTATAAAACTATAACTAACTTCAACTGACTCTCGTCAATTCTGGTGAAGGAATCAGGGCTTTGGTTCTTCATAAGAATTATAGTACTCTGTGACAGGAGTACGTAGGCAAAAACTGTTCATAAATCGGAGTTCTAACGAAGGAGAACGGACTAATACAAAAACATTGCGCAAACAGTTTTGCTGATGACGAGCTCGGGATACCGAGGTCGTAAGTGATACCGATGTCAAAGTTGTTGCCAAAATCATTTGCCAATGCCGAGGTCATTGCCGAGGTTATTGACATAATGACGAAGTCATTAAGGCCAACTTGAGCGGGTTGAAGGTATCGACGCCGCAATCGAGGGCGTACATGTCAACGCCAAGTCGTACATGATAATGCCGACATCAAAGCCAAGCGTGCATGTCGACGCCGAGGTTGATTTCGAGGTGGAGGTGATCGACCGAGGTCAAGATAAATTGGCGGGTGGATGTCACACCGCCGCTGCCGAGGTTAGAAGCCGAGCTCGTACCCACCGCTCGCGTCTGCCGAGGTCGCACTCGCTAAACTCGAAGCCGACATGGACCGACAAGGTCGAACAGCGAGGTCGAACAACCAAGTCGCACCGCCAAGGTCGGATGAATCGACCAAAAGCGGTCAAAATTATACATGCTTGGTGCGAGCCGAGGTCGAATTTAAGGTCGATCGAGCATGATCACGAGTTCGCCTCTTTAACCGACTCTAACGAATTCTTTGATCACATTTTGCCTGTTTCCAACGAAGAGTCATAGATGATTTGGAGTTCCGTCATGCGTGAACTTCCAAATAAAAAGATCATTCTTGTGTTACTTATCGCATAGTGACATTCATCGTCTTGACATCATTTTCAATTCTGAACTTAAATTTGTTTCTCGTCTATCAATTCGAGATTCTCAGGATGGAATAAAATTCTAATAATTCATCTTCCTATGTTCTTTCGCAAATGGGATCATGCTTCTTAAACAGTCTACGTTTTCTTGGGATAACATACCCATCATCGTAAACATCTTTGGGATTTGGAATAAAATTTTCAAATATTCATAACAATAAATTTCTATTGATTTACATGAATTCAAGCATTTTATCCCTTAAAAAAAAATTTATCAATACATTCTCGTATGACATTATAATACATTGGTAGCGAACCAACGACTTTCAATCAATCCTCATAACTTTCATTTGGGATGACATAGTCATTAATCAAAACAATATTGAGAATTGAAGAATAAAATTTCAAATATGACGAACATAGTTCGTTTCAAACATACGCATTTCTTGCAAAAAAAAATTCAATCAATAATCCATCAATCAATAAATCATGGTTATTTACAACCTTTTTCATTTCATTTGTCGATAATGTTCTATCGACAACAAATCAAATTCATAAATCATTTGTCGATAATGTTCTATCGACAACAAATCAAATTCATAAATTATTTGTCGATAATGTTCTATCGACACCAAATCATTGGTCGATAATGTTCTATCGACACCAAATCAAATTCATAAATCTCAAATTTTTCTTTTCAAAGATGAGAAAATAATTTACCTTTTCCCAGTTGAGCTTGATGTGATGGAGTGTCGAGTAGTGTCGGCTGACCTCTAGAAGTCTAGTGACTCAATCTAGACTTAACTCTGAAAAGAGGTTTTGGACTCAAAGAGCGAACTGCTCTGATACCACTTAGTAACAGCCCCTAAATCCTAAGTACGATTTAGCAGGGCTAAAACTTGGAATAATAATTAAGGAAACTTTATCCAATATATATACAAGACTCATATGTTCAGAAGTATTCAACTAATCAACATCATAAGATAAATTAATTCAATTGCAGCGGAAAAACGTGTGAATACACATATGACGATGTGTATTCAAGGTTTCTAAATATATTGTATTCAAAATGGGTTCCGACTGCTCCGACACATCTCCATCCATCATCTGCTCAACCTGCACATTTAAAAACAACATGCGGTCGAGTACAAGATTGCACTCGATGGCTCATGCCAAAATAATTTATCACATTTGAATTACTCGCCCATCACAAGAATACACGAGGTTTTAATTCAAAATACTCGTGCTTACTAAATATTTTCTTTCATTTTCCATAAAGATTAAATGCGCCGGACATTTTCCTTATATGTATGATCCATATCCACCACAATAAATCATTCCTCAACAATTCCTCTACCGGAGAGAGGCCTCCTCTCACAGACACCGTGACCGCCGAGCACCCTTTCAAAGACACACTCACAAAATAATCGATGCACAAAATCCGGGCCGTCTCAAGACAGATACTAATTCTCCATCATCCTTGGGGTACTTCCAAGAATACGAATTCAAGCATGTCATAAAGTGGGAGTTACCCAACATTATGCATCAACAATCATGGATTGGATACATACATAAAACATAAATATTTTGGGCAGATAATTAAATAAATCATTTCATAAATATTTGCTTGCAATAAAGCATCATAAATAAATCATTTGGTAAATTCTACCAGTTTGAGTATAGTAAAGCCCACCTTTACTTTTGAACTTCGAATTTCGATACGCGTGTTCTCCTCTTGTTGCGTGTGAGTCTTCACGTCCCACCTTTACGCAAAAATTTTACGTTTAGAACGTTGACACGCTTTTCGAGATTTTCAAAGTTCATTCAACTTTGATAAATAATAATAATAATTCGAAGTTTTTATAAACTTTAATACGTTGTTTCAGTGCGTATTTCAATAAAAATAATTCTCGTATTTCGAGAGAGACGTAATATGATCTACAGTCTCATTTTAACCTTTTAGGTTAAATAATTAACGTATAATAACGTTATTCAATAAAATGATTTCAATTATGAAATCTTTTCTCACAATTGAGATATTCAAATAAAAGTAATACGTTTTCACGTATTAGCGTATTTAACTAACGATTTCAGACGTTAATTTCGAAAGTCAACCATTTTGACTTTTCGTTATAAAATTTCAATAAAATTTCAATAAAATACATTTTTAATGTATAATATTAATATAAATCGATTTTCAATCGATTTCTTTTCAATTCTCGATTTTTCACGCAAATCGATAAACTTGATTAATATTTTCTTTCAATATTAATCTTTTAATACTTTAAGCATTATTTTATATTTCTAACGTTATTTAATATAACGTTTAAATAAATAAACATAGTATACTATGTTTATAAAATTTCATAAATTCTTAATATGTCTAAAATAATTTCTAGACATATAATGTATTATTTTTCTTGATAAAAAGAATTTAATACTCTAAATTCTTTAACTTAGCTTTCGGCCATCACACAATTTATTCTCAAATTTCTTCCAAAAATTCTTATAAAATCATATAATGCTCTATATTATCACAGGATACATAATATGTATTAACGAACTCATTCTTGCATTTAGTTTCATTTAACAAATATTGGAACCCGAAAAAAAAAAGTAAATATCATAATAGGCCCTAATTCGGGTTTACTACCCGAACATGCTCAGAAAAATACTGTAATTTCACATTAGCACTTAAACACACCCAAACATATATAAATGGATACAAAACATGCATAACATTTACTGTTCTTAAGTTTTATACCATTAATTAAAACGATTCAACGTAGTAAACTTTCAAATTTTATCCGAAAAATCTAATAAATTCCTATCATACATTATACATACTCCCAAGTCTAGATATGTAATTAAATTTAACATATAACAATCAATTTCCACAAACCCATATCATGAGGCTCTCGACTGTTTTTCAAATAAATTCTATACAAATTTCTAAAATTTGTGCATTGATACACACATACTCCATTAGTACCTAACATCATATATACATGACCAATTCAACCAAAAACAAGAAAACAAATTCAACCCATAATACTTCACATATTTCGGTCATGTTAGAAAGAAAATCAAACATCCTCAACCTTATACAAAACTTTAAACATAAGCTCAAAATCATCATATAAACCATATTAATTTACTACTTAAATTATTTAAACAAGACCTCAAAAATTCTCAAAAGTAGTCGAACACTTCATCATGCTTAAACCTTGGTGAAATCTTAATTTTCTTACATATATAAAGAGGTTAGAAGGTTATCTACCTCTTAATCGATTTTGATTTGTTGAAAAAAAATCAAGAATCTAGCTTGTTCTTCGAAATTTGAGGAAGAACAGTTTTTTTTTACTGATGCTCTCGGCAGTGTGAGAGAGGTGAGAGGAGAATGAAATTATTATGTGATATCTCCCTATCTTAGTAACTAAGTAATTCAAATTGTGGCCCAAAATAAACCAGCACATTTTCCTTACCTTTTTCTGTTTGATCGGCCACAGTAGAGAAAATAAGGGAGATATTTCTCCTTCCATTTAACTTTAGTGGTATATATTAATAATTTCCAACAAGTTGAATTAAACATGTGGTGGAAATTAGAATAACTTTTCTTTACCTTTTTCACTATCAATATCTCGGTCATAGCAAGACCAAAAGGAAGACTTTTAGTCCATATTTTATATTATAATAATAAGTATTTTGCTTTTCCCTTTATTAAAAAAAAATGATGTATAATTTTCCAAAAATAGATTTAATAAAGATGTGGTGAACAATTTCAATCTTTATTCCTTAATCCTCTAGCATTGTTTTAATGCTAAATAATACTCTTATTACATAAAATAATCATAGGAATTTAAATATTATAATTCCTTGATCATTAAACTCGATTTTCTAATCGTCTCTAAACGTTGACGTTTAAAACGTCTCAAAACGTTCATAATCAACCCATCTCAAAATGGTCGTAATAAAGCCGTAATCACTTTATTAAAATATTCCAATAATAATGGAATTTAATTCTAAGCTTAAACACTTAGAAAAGATTACGAAATTTCAATTATCGATACGCAATCGACGTTGAAATAATACTGTTGAAATATGTTATATAATCGTATTTATCAATTCACCATTATTAGTGAATATAATATAGGAATTTATCATTCCAACAATAATCGAAATCATTATTCGATATATTAATAATCAAATTATCATAATAATACTCTAATTTACGAAATTAATATCGTAATTAGGCGTTTAAATAATCGGGGTATTACATGCATGATCAAAATAAAAATCATACACCAACATATATAACCCTATAGCTCACGGTAATATTGAAATATTAAGCATATGATTTTCAAAAATTCTAAATAAATCATAGAGTATATAATCAAGGTTCTAAATATTAATATGCCATGGAATGATTAAAATAAAAATTTCATACCAAGGTATAACCATATATAACTCACGGCTTTTTGAAGAAATAGCCTAGGGTTTTCCAAAATTTTTCATATAATACATATGAACTCTAAACATGATATAGAACAATAATCCATCCCCAAAATAACCAAGAAGCAATCGGTCATTACCATTTTAATTTTAACATTTTTTAAAAATAATTTTTTTAAACATGCTTATGGTTCGAAAATATCATGGGTATGCTAGATCCATTCAAAAATCTCATACACAACAACATATGATTATTCTAGCATATATTCCCTATTCTTGAAAATAAAAATCATCAAGCATTGCATATACATCAATAGATCATCAATACAACATTTAGAACAGCATATATATATATATATATATCATGTTCGGTCCTTTCGAAAACAAGAAGGATAAAATCGAAGCTTTAGGGTGTTGTTTACCTTTGTAAATAGAATAGAATGACATGAACACTATATGGTATCAAGGTGTGAGTGAAAGAATGAAGGAGAAGAGAGGAAAAAATTTTAGAGAATGGGGATGAGGGTCTCGGCTATGGAGCAGAAAAATGGAGAGGGAGAGAGTGAAAAATGAGAGAGTGTGTAAGTGTAGAGTGTAGAATGAAGTGAAGGAAGAGTTCCCATGTCTACCCTCTCTCACTCTCGGCGCACATCACACACACACACACCAATGGATCAATTTGCAGCCAAATGACGAGGATTAGTGATGATTAGGCTAATCTAAAAAGGGTGCCCATGCATTGGTCCAAAAATAGGTGGAGCTCATGCTTTGTTGGAGATGGGGTAGGCGTCGGCTATGGGGGGTTTGGGGCTGATTTTTATTTTGTTTCCATTATAACACAATGTATTAATCATGTATAATTCATAAATATATAATACATGTAACAAAAATAATTAAAACACTACATAGGCAAGAACACGAAAATAGGCGAGAAAAAGGATAAAATAGGATAAAAATATAAATCACACCTATAATTGATACTCATGTAATTTTCAATCTAAATACACTCATATATATCATGATATATGATTTAGGTAATAAATAATAGCATAGGATAAAATAATAGCATCATTTCATGCAAACAAAACCCTAATTTTAAAATTAGGGTTTCGAAACCCATATGCATACATTATCGAGTTTTCATGGTTCAAAAATGTTTTTAATGCTTAGTAATATTCATATATATCATAACATATATGTTAGATACCATAGGATAATTTAATGGTATCATTTCATGTGAAAAACCATAATTTAAGAAATTAGGGTTTTCGAAAAACCCATTTCAAAAATATCGAATTTTAATAGCTAAAATTTTGATTTTAAAACTTAATAATACAGTAATTATATTAAATAATAATAGAAAATTAATTATAATAATTTCCTGAGCATTAAACTCGTTTTTCAAAACGTCTCTAGACGTTAACGTTCAATACGTCTCAAAACGTTCAAAATCGACTCATCTCAAAATGGTCGCAGTAAGTTCGCACTTACTTTATAAATATATTCCATTTAATATAGGAATTAATATGGAAATTAATTCCGGGCTTTACTGCTCAGAAATTTCCATAAAATACTGACGTTCGATACGCGTTCGACGTTAAAAATAAGCTGTCGAATTACTACGCGATATTCGATTCCTGAATTCACAATCATTAGTGAATATAAAAAGGAATTCGTTATACGATACCGAATCGAAATAAAAATTTTGATGTCATACAGATAAGATAAAAAAATTATCCGGTAAAAACCCTGATTTACGGGTTTAAAATACTGTAAACGACGTTCGTTTCTTTAGAATATTACATTCCACCCCCCTTAAAAGAAATTCCATCCCGGAATTTGCATACCTCTAGAAAAACAATTCGGGGTATCGTTCTTTCATCGCTTCTTCAAGCTCCCACGTGGCTTCCTCTTGTCCGTGGTGTCTCCACATCACTTTGACTAACGGAATCGACTTGCTCCGTAGTTGCTGAACTTTATGGTCGAGGATTGCCGATGGTTCTTCTTCATAGCTCATGTCTGGCTTGAGAATTACGTCGTCCTGGTGGATCACGTGCTTTGGATCGTGAACGATATTTCCGTAATTGCGAGACATGGAAAACATTGTGAACATTCCCTAGGTTTGGCGGAAGAGCCAACCTATAAGCTACTGGACCTATCCTCTCTAGGATCTCATAAGGTCCTATAAAGCGGGGTCTAAGCTTTCCTTTCAGTCCAAATCTGACAATTCCTTTCGATGGAGAGACCTTAAGAAACACTTTGTCTCCACTTTCAAATTGTAGCTCAGATCTACGAGTATCAGCGTAAGATTTCTGCCTATCTTGAGCTTCTTTAATTCTTAGCCTAATTTTTTGGACGATCTCAATCATCTTGTTCACCGCATCTGGCCCTATGATTTTTCTCTCACCTACTTCATCCCATGGCGGTGATCTACACTTCTTGCCATACAAGGCTTCAGATACACCGATCGTCGCTGATAGTCGTTGTTGTAGTAACTCAATAAGAGGTAAAATGTCTTCCCATTTTGCACCTCGATCCAACACTACTGTTCTAAGCATATCTTCTAGTGTCTGGATCGTTCTTTCCGACTGCCCATCAGTTTGTGGATGAAATGCCGTACTGAAATTTAATTTCGTACCCAATTCTCTTTGCAAGCTAATCCAGAATCTGGATGTGAACTTGGAGTCTATATCAGAGGTAATAGATTTTGGCACTCCATGTAGTCGTATAATTTCCTTAACGTACAGCTGGGCCAATTTATCAGATCCATAAGTGCTTTGAATCGGTAGAAAGTGAGCACTCTTGGTAAGTCTATCCACAATTACCCATATGGCTGTGTTTCCTCTTTTCGATTTGGGTAAGTTTGTAACGAAATCCATCGTTATCTCGTCCCATTTCCACTCAGGTATTTCCAACGGTTGCAACTTTCCGTAAGGTCGTTGATGTAACGCCTTCACTTGCTGGCAAACAAGACAGCGTTCTACGAAAGAAGCTATGTCTCGTTTCATGCCTTCCCACCAAAACTTTTCCTTCAGGTCTTGGTACATTTTAGTACTACCTAGGTGGGCGGTGTAGGGTGTATCGTAAACCTCACTCATAATTTCATTTTGAAGCTCGGCGTCGTCTGGAACGCATATTCTACCTTCAAACAATAGGGCGTTGTCTGACGCCTCTTGGAAATTCTTAAATCCTTCAGACCTTACCCTTTGTCTGATCTTTTCTAACTTTTCCTCCATCCTCTGTCACTCGACAATCCTTTTCCTTAGATCAGATGCCAGTGTGAGTGTAGCGATACAGCTCACAATTGTCTCGGGTGGTTCAACCAGTTCGATCCTCAATCTTTCAAACTCTTTAACGAGTTTTTCTTCCTGCGTAAGGAGACATCCTAGCTTGGATTGGCTCTTACTACTTAAAGCGTCAGCTACTACATTCGCCTTACCCGGGTGGTAGTTGATACCGCAGTCGTAATCTTTCACTAGTTCGTGCCATCTTCGTTGTCTCATATTCAAATCTCGCTGTTCGAAGAAATACTTTAAACTCTTATGATCCGTGAAGATCTCACATCTCACTCCGTGAGATGGTGTCTCCAAATTTTCGGTCAAGAACTCTCGCCGCTAATTCCAAGTCATGGGTTGGGTAGTTCAGTTCATGCGGTCTGAGTTGTCGGGATGCATAAGCTATCACTTTCCCGTCTTGCATTAAAACACAACCCAGTCCAGTCTTAGAAGCGTCTGTATAGACTACATATTCTTTGTCTGCTTCTGGAACTGCTAGAACTGGTGCACTTGTCAACTTCTCCTTGAGTATTTGGAAACTCTTCTCACATTCATCAGTCCAGTTAAATTTGATTCCTTTTCGGAGTAGCTGAGTTATTGGCCTTGCAATCTTGGAGAATCCTTCGATGAATCTCCGATAATAACCAGCTAGTCCTAGGAAACTTCTAATCTCGTGTTGAGTCTTTGGTGATTTCCACCCTTGCACTGCTTCTACTTTGGCTGGGTCTACTTTTATGCCTTCGGCAGAAACGATGTGCCCAAGGAACATAACTTCCTTCAGCCAAAATTCACATTTGCTAAACTTAGCAAACAACCTTTCATCTCTTAAAGTTTGCAGTACCGTTCTCAGATGTTCTTTGTGATCCTCTTCATTCTTTGAATAGATAAGAATGTCGTCTATGAAGACTAAAACAAATTTATCCAAAAATGGATGAAATACCATGTTCATAAGATCCATGAATACGGCTGGTGCATTGGTTAATCCGAATGGCATAACTATGAACTCATAGTGGCCATATCTGGTTCGAATGCAGTCTTAGGTACATCCTCGCATCAGATTTTCAGATGGTAACCTGACTTGAGATCAATTTTCGAGAATACTCCTGCTCCTCGCAATTGATCAAACAGGTCATCAATTCTGGGTAAAGGATATTTGTTCTTTAGTGTCATCTTATTCAGATCTCGGTAATCGATGCACATTCTCAAAGAACCATCCTTCTTCTTGACAAACAACACGAGCGCTCCCAGTGACGCTAGGTCTAACGAAACCTAAATCCAACAATTCTTGAATCTGGATCTTCAGTTCCTCCAACTCCTTTGGGGCCATCCTATAGGGCGCCTTCGACACTGGAGCCGATCCTGGTTCCAAGTCGATGGTAAATTCTAATTGTCTATCAGGGGGTAGTCCTGGTAGATTTTCGGGAAATACGTCCGAAAATTCCCGAACAACTTCAATATCTTCGATCCTCGCTTCGGGTTTATCTTCCCCGTTTAAGTAGACAAGGAATGCGTGGCATCCTTTCTGGTTGATCATCCTTCCAGCCTTTAGTGCTGATACAATCGGGATTCTCCTTCCCATGCTGATCCCGTGAAAATGCGTAGCTTCTTGTCCAGGAAAGTGAAACGAAATTTTCCTTTCCTTACATAGAATCGTGGAATGATTCTTAGCTAACCAGTCCATTCCTAGGATTTTGTCTACATCGTCCATGGGTATTACGTTTAGATTGTTAGCGAGAACCTTAAGTGATCCTAGTGTCAACTCTAGGTTCGAGCAGAAATGCGTAACAGTCATAATCCCTCCTATAGGCGATGAGATTCTCATATCCTGCTTTCCTTTCGCACCTAAGGCCCAACATTTCACGCATGATTTTGCTATAAAGAATGCGAAGCACCCAGATCGAACAATACTATAACAGTATGTTGAGAAGAACTCCCATACCTACCGTGTTTCTGGTTTTGCTCGCTCGCCTCCGGTGTAGGCGAAGCTCTACCGAGCCGGCCGAGGCCGACGGGCGCCGGTCCTTGTTGGTTTGGCGGCCGCCGCCTGTTCTTCTTCCGCTTGGCGTTGTCTCGGTGGTGCCGCCTCTGTTGTTGAGGTGGTGGCTGCCACTGCTGCTGCGGGGGTTGTTGTTGCCGCCGCTGCCATTGTTGTTGCTACACCAATTGCTGGGGTTGCTGCCACTGTGGTTGCTGAGGTTGGGGCTGGAATCGATAGTCCTTAGTGGCTGAACATTACCGGTTGGTTCGCCTTACATCCGAACGTGACATTTGGGCAATTGTTGGCGTAATGCCCTTTTGCCCTCAAGATTGAAACAGCCTCACCACGTTCGCGTGCACACCCTTTGTGCATCCTATGGCATCTAGGGCATGGAGGTGCCCTTATTTGTTCCTCGCGGGCCTCTCGCCGGTGGGGCGAAAGCGCCCTTTTCGATTCGCCGGCTACGCCTGCCTTGCCGTGGTCGCTTGTGGTTTATTCTCATAGCACGCCTCGCTATGATTGCCGTGATTTGGTTCCCATTTTCCTTTTCCCTTATCCGTGGTGTTGTGTGTCTGAGCCGACACTGACTTATCGTCGGACATTGTCGCCTCAATATCTAAAGCTCGTGCGAGCTTGATGTAAGTCGGTCTCCATGGTGGCAAGAGACATCCGTATCTCCATCCTCGTGCCCCACCTAAACTTTTCCCACATTTTCAAGTCGGTGTCACCGCTCTGGTGCATACCTCGACATCTCGCAGAAAGCGATCATAGTCGGTCACGCATAACTTTTCTTGTTTCAAAGCAGAAAAATTCGCCCCTTTCTCTTCTTATAGCTTTTGGGTATGTATTTCTCATCAGTTCCCTCTTGAAGTCCTCCCATGAGAACTCTTCTAGTTGCTCGGCGATAAGGTCTTTTTCCGGCCTCCCACCGTAAATCATGGGTCCATTTAATTGAAAGCTACACAGACGATCGCCCCGTGTCGTGCATCGTGAAAATTAAAGATCCGCTCAATGGTTCGAACCCATTGTTCTCGCCTCCTCCGGTTACCCTTCCCATTAAAGGTAGGTGGGTTTTGCCTTAGAACAACTCTTCGATCCCGCGATCGGGTTGGGGTGGAGGTGGTGGTTGGGAATGTCCTCGCCTTCTTGTTCGGGATTCTACCCTTCCTCTAGCCTTCCCCACCTCGGCCTCGGGTTCCCGCCCGATTTCTTCTTGGAGGCATGCTTTGCTATAGGAAAACATGTAATTATCGACACTTATTCTTTCCATAACTTAACATACATAACACTATCATGGCCTTATTGCAAAACGATTCTAAACAAAATATTTCACCCTTAACAAACATAATTTGCAAAAGCCCTATCGTGGTCATATATATATATCCAAAATTTTACGCCATAGGCGTGATGTTCAAAACCAAAGAGTCATAAACAAAATTTAATCCCGCCCACACGGCCTTCCAAGAATTTCGTGGTTCTAGTTCCATCAAACAAAACATAAAAAAGAAAACAACGGAAGCTTAAACATAACAAAATCTATTTAAGCTTCATCCGTGCTCGCATCATGCATCCTCCCACCGCCGTCCTTCTCGTGATCTTCCTCTTCCTGAGTCGCCCTCACCGCCGAAACGTCCACGCGGGTCGCACTGATGGTCCCGCCCATCGCCTTCCATCATCGGTATGTCACGCATGGGGTTGAAGTCGTCATCGCCATAGAGCTCATAGTCATGGCGGATCGGGCTGTAGGTATAGCGGATCGGGCTATAACCATCTGATGCGTCTGTTACCCTCATCCGTGCTGTCTGGCGGAAGTGCTCGACTGGTGGTACGGATGCGGCCATAGGCGGTGGAGGTGGTATCGGTGGACGTACGGGGTGTCCAGTAGGTAGAGGAGGGAACACAGGCTCTCCCAAGGCTCGCGGGCGTCTTGCCTTCCAAGCGAAAGCAGTGCGCCTCGTCGAATAGGAATGGAGGCACAACTGGGTCGATCTGCCTCGGAACCTCAGTGTATAGCCACTCTGGTGACTCATCCCGCCAGGTGTACTCTCGGGGAGGGAGGTAGGGTCCTCTCGGTGCTGCCCCGTAGATGCTATACACGTAAGTCAGGTGACTTACGAATCTGGGCAAATCTCCCACCAAGTCATAGCTGCCCACTGCCCGGTAGATATAATCCCCTGATACTTCCCGGGCATAGTCCTCCCAATCACAAGGGAGTATGGCTAGGAGAGGTCTGATGCCATCATAGTCAGTCGCGCCATGGGCTCGGACGCTCTCTCAAAGGCGGAGGTAATACGCGAAACTTGCATAAATCCTCTCAACAAGACATCCACCGGAGCGATAAATACTCATCACCTCCTCGGGGTCGGTGTGGTCCAATCCTCCTCCGAGCGATATATCTCATCCCTCCATCTGTCACGATCAAAACTAACATAAGTTAACTATCGTCATCTCAAAAGCAGAAAGGATAACTTAAGTACAACGAGAAGCAACTAGGTTGAAACTAAACAATCTATAAGGTAGGCAACATCATAAGGTACAACACATATCACAACTTACCTTCTTAGTCTTACCCAACGTACACATATAATCTAATAATGCCCTAATATATAGGCTATGCTATGAGATCCTTGTCTTATACCAAACACTTGAACTAAAGTTAAACGGACTCTAGCGTATTCTGGAGACAGAATTAGGGATTCTGTTCTTCATAACAAATGAAGATCAGTGCGTTAGGAGTACGCAGGTGAAAACCATGCGTAAATCGGAGTCCTAACGAAAGATATCCAGCTAAAACAAATTTACTGCGCAGTGCAGGAAATTTCCGCGATCGCGCCCAAAATAAAATTCGAGACCTATGTCGATGTAATACGTCTACCACATCCACGTCTTTAGGTTGAGGCAGAACATTCTGAAGCCGTAATTGAGGTCCATGTCATGATTCGTGTCAACGCTCACTCATGTCGAAGTGGTGATGAAATGTCGACGTCGTTCATCTTCAAGGTTGAGGTCGTCCTCGTTCATCCTTCTCGCTCGTCTTTCGTCGTTCAAGCTCGAGGCTATCGTCACTTTCATTCTTCCCAAAGTTCTTTGTTCTCGTAAGGGGAAAAGAAGTTCATACTTCTATGTTCTTTCACGATACGTGAGCATGCTCCTTAGAGTCTAGGTTCTCCTCGTGATAACATATCGTTCATTGAAAACAAGTTTCGAAGTTTGGAAACAGTGTTTCATTTGAGAATTCAAAAGTAAAGTTTCATAATGACAATCATAGTCAACTCATACATGTATATCAAAAATGAATTCATCCCATCCATGTTGATCATTCAACTAGTACCACTATGTACTTTCATCCCAATACTTGAGTACTTGCATCAATTCAACTCAAAGTTTTTGGAAAAAATTTCTTGCTCAACTTTCATTTCATCATCAACCTCATAATATCACATCCTTTCCTCCAAGGATAACCCTTTCCAATTTCTTTCAAAAGTTCTTCCAACTCGCTCATCAATCAAAACTTTTTCATTTCATGAGTTTGAGAAAGAAATCAGTTACCTTTTTCCCGGTTGAGCTCGATGTGATGGAGTGTTGAGGGGAGTCAGTAGGTTTCTAGAAGTCCAGTGACTCGATCTAGACTTAGAACTTAAAAGGATTTGGGTTTTCAAAGAGCAACCGAGCTCTGATACCACTCTGTCACGCCCCCACTCCGGATAGCCCGGACTAGAGGGTGACTAATACTAGGAATAGTATTATAGGACAAATTGACTAAGATAAAGGTACACGTTGATTATAAACTAGCATGCTCAACATGGCATAAGATAATATCCCAATAATTGAAAGGTTTAGCCATCGCACCCAAAGATTAAACAGTGATCTGATGGACCTCAATAGTTCAAAACAGTAAGCATAATATAGAAGAGTTCAGAGATTGCAGCGGAAAGTGTGTGAATACATATATGATGATATGCATTCAAGGTGAAAACCAAATTCTAAATAACACGGTCAAGGACACCGGACTCCTCAACACTTCCCCCATCACCATCATCGGAGCTCAACCTGCACATTTAAAAACAAACATGCAGGGCTAAGTACAAGAAATTGCACTCAGTGGGCTCATGCCGAAAAACATTTGATAAAATTTGAATTACGCTGCCAATATCAAGGTAAGTCACAAGGGTTTTAGTTGAAATGCCTTGTGCTTACTAAAACATTTTCAGTTCGTAAACATCGCTCGGCCGAGCATTTTTCTTGGTGTGTATGATCCGTATCCCGATATCACAATTCATCATAATGTCAAAGATCAAACGTCGAGAAGGAGGCCTCCCTTCTACGACGCCGTAACCGGCCGCAATCCCATACAGCACACAGTCACGTTCAGGTGTACACGTTAACATATCATATAGTTCCAACCTTCACGCCAATCCTAGCCAGGCATTAACCTCCGGCACAGGACCCGATATTAATTTCATAAAAAGGTTGGGCGCGACCCAACAAATGACATAACATGTCATCATATATTTCCAACCTTCACACCAGCCCTAACCAGGCATAACAGATAGGATCCATACACAAAATAGAACATTTTTGGCAGGTAATGTAATATACATTTATCAACAGTTGCAAAATAAGTATTGTAAATAAATTCATTTTGGAAGAATAGTAAAGTCACATTTTGTTTGAAAAGTAAGCCCACCTGGACTATGATTTGTCGTAAATTGAGTCCTAGGTTTGTTTGCTTGTCAGTGCCCAATCCTCTCGTTCGCGTCCACACCTTTATGCAAAAGCGATATTTTAGTACGTTGTCACGCTTATCGAGACTCGCAAAGTCTAAGACAAATTCGATATTCTATATCGATGTAAATTGAATTCCTCAATGAATTCAATATGCTTTCAAATACGTAATTCAATCGAACTATTCTCGTTCTTCGAGATATGTTCGACTATTTCGGTTTAACCCTTCCGGTTTAATCGTTCAACGTATAAGCACGTTTCTCGATATAAGGATTTCATTTGCGAAATCTTCTCTTACTAATGAGGTATCATACTCAATTAGTATATTTTACGCGTATTGGCGTATTTATCGGACGTATAATCGTACGTTTGACTTTAAAAGTCAACGAAGTCTACACTGGTCAACAAAGTCAACAATTTTGACTTTTAGATAGTAATTTCTTACCATTTCATTTTATAAATCGAATTTCGATCGATTTAAAATCGTAAAGTCCTATTTCTCGATCTATCACGTAAATCAAAGGACTTATAAATAATTTTCGTAATTATTAATCCTTTTAATAATTAAAACGCATATTTTCGATTATTACGTTATAAAATGTAACGTTTGTCTTAGACATAGTAATCTATGTTTATAAAATTTCATAAAATCCAAATATGTCTAAAATAATTATTAGACATATAATTTATTATTAAACTGAATTAAAAAGGATTTAAAAACCCTTATAATTATAAAAATTCTCGGAATTAATTAAAATTACCAAATGACTTTCAAATTTTTCTAAATTAATATAGTGTATTATTAGACACTATGGTCCAGAATATGAATTAGTAACATCCATATGATATTGTTTGTCATTTATTAATATGTATACATATATTCCTCACGGAAATTTGAAAATTTTAGGAATAATTGTCCAAAATTCCCAAAATTTGATATACACTTAGTATAATATCCTAATATTAATATATATCACAAATATAACCTATAGTCCATCATAACCATTCATTCATGAATAAACTCACATTATTCACGACATTATCGAAATAATTACCAAACAATTATCAAATAATCCCCAAAAATTCTAATTAAATCATATCATGACTAAACATTATATAATAACATTGTAACATCACAATATTAACCAAACCAATTGAAATCATCACCATATGGAGCTCAATGCTTTCGGCTTTTTGATTAATTTTTGGTTTTTGGTTTTCAAAAATTCCAACATTTATATACTATGATTATATACTATAGTACAATAATATAACATCATTTAATCATCAAAAACCAATTAAATCATCACCATATGAAGCTCATTGCTCTCGGTTTATTTGATTTAATTAGGTATTTGATTTCCAAAAATTCTAACAATTATACACTATGCTTATATACTATAGTATAATAATATAACATCATTTAAGCATCAAAAACCAATTAAATCATCACCATTCTCAAGCCATAGCTTTCGGTTTATTTGATTTAGATAGGTAATTGATTTCCAAAAATTCTAGCAAAATCATACATCACATAATATATATATTAAAGCATTAATACACTATTGCATGATCAAAATAAAAATCATACACCAACATATATAACCCTATAGCTCACGGTAATATTGAAATATTAAGCATATGATTTTCAAAAATTCTAAATAAATCATAAAGTATATAATCAAGGTTCTAAAGCATTAATATGTCATGGAATGATTAAAATAAAAATTTCATACCAAGGTATAACCATATATAACTCACGGCTTTTGAAAAAATAGCCTAGGGTTTTTCAAAATTTTTCAAATAATACATATGAACTCTAAACATGATATAGAACAATAATCCATCCCTAAAATAACCAAGAAGCAATCGGTCATCACCATTTTAATTTTAACATTTTTCAAAAATAATTTTTTTAAACATGCTTATGGTTCGAAAATATCATGGGTATGCTAGATCCATTCAAAAATCTCTTACACAACAACATATGATTATTCTAGCATATATTCCCTATTCTTGAAAATAAAAATCATCAAGCATTGCATATACATCAATAGATCATCAATACAACATTTAGAACAGCATATATATATATATATCATGTTCGGTCCTTTCAAAAACAAGAAGGATAAAATCGAAGCTTTAGGGTGTTGTTTACCTTTGTAAATAGAATAGAATGACAAGAACACTATATGGTATCAAGGTGTGAGTGAAAGAATGAAGGAGAAGAGAGGAAAAATTTTAGAGAATGGGAGGAGGTCTCGGCTATGGAGCGTAAAATATGGAGAGGAGAGAGTGAAAAATGAGTGAAAAAGAGAGAGAGAGTGAAGAAGAGGGTCTCTCTCTCACTCTCAAGACATCACACACACACACCACCAATGGATCAATTTGCAGCCAAATTATGAGGATTAGTGATGATTAGGCTAATCTAAAAAGGTGCCCATGCATTGGTCAAAAATAAAGTAGCTCATGCTTTGTTGGAGAGAGTGTGCGTCGGCTATGGGGTTTGGGGCTGATTTTATTTTGTTTCCATTATAACACAATGTATTAATCATGTATAAGTCATACATATAATAAATGTCACAAAAATAATTAAAACACTACATAGGCAAGAACACGAAAATAGGCGAGAAAAAGGATAAAATAGGATAAAAATATAAATCACACCTATAATTGATACTCATGTAATTTTCGATCTAAATACACTCATATATATCATGATGTATGATTTAGATAATAAATAATAGCATAGGATAAAATAATAGCATCATTTCATGCAAACAAAACCCTAATTTTAAAATTAGGGTTTCGAAACCCATATGCATACATTATCGAGTTTTCATGGTTCAAAAATGTTTTTAATGCTTAGTAATATTCATATATATCATAACATATATGTTAGATACCATAGGATAATTTAATGGTATCATTTCATGTGAAAAATCATAATTTAAGAAATTAGGGTTTTAAAAAACCCATTTCAAAAATATCGAATTTTAATAGCTAAAATTTCGATTTTAAAACTTAATAATATAGTAATTATATAAAATAATAATAGAAAATTAATTATAATAATTTCCTGAGCATTAAACTCGTTTTTCAAAACGTCTCTAGACGTTAACGTTCAATACGCCTCAAAACGCTCAAAATCGACTCATCTCAAATGGTCGCAGAAGTTCGCACTTACTTTATAAATATATTCCATTTAATATAGGAATTAATATGGAAATTAATTCGGGCTTTATCGCCGTAAATTTCCATAAAATCTCGACGTTCGATACGTTCGACGTTAAAAATAAGCTATCGAATTACTACGCGATATTCGATTCTCGAATTCACAATCATTAGTGAATATAAAGAGGAATTCGTTATATCGATACCGAATCGAAATAAAAATTTCGATGTCATACGATAAGATAAAAATTATCCGTAAAACCCCGATTTAGGGTTTAAAATATCAGAACGATGTTCGCTTTTGAATATTACACGCCAGGCCTGCCGAACCGTGCCGCCGATGCTGCCCACTGCCTGCCGAGATATCCTGCCCAGGTCCGTCGAAGGCCTGGGCCCCTGTCCGTCCGATGCCACCGAGAAATCACGCACAGCTACCGAGAGACGTGCTGTAAGCGCCAAGCACGTCCGCGTGCCGTCGCCCGTATTCCCTCGGCCGTGCGTTCGGTTTTCCGGCGTGCCTCCCATCGTCTCGTTCTTCATGCTTTTTGTCTTCGTTCTTCTTTTACAGATTAGATTTATAAGAAAAAATCTAATCTAACCACGGTTTTTCTCGTGGTGAAAAACAAAATCCAACAAAAAATTAAAATGAGCCACGATGAACGATAGATCCGCAATTAATTAATTGCGCACGTAATAATCAAACGTAAATTAATCCAACAGAGCCAAGATACTGATCCCAGGCTCTCATACCAATTGTAGGAAAATCTGATTTTAACCCTCTCCCAATGATCTATTTTGGATGTTTAATTCACCATACATTGATTATATACCTAGCATGCACCTATATAATTAATTGCAACACGTTAGTGTTTTCTCGTGTTTACCTGCGAATTTTCCAAGCAAGAATTGGATTAAGACTCGTGCTTTGATCTTCTGGACTGTATCCCGATTGCTTAAACTCCAATGCCGAGTGAGGACAATCTATGGAGAGTGCTATAGAAATTCGCCTTCTTCCTCTTCTCAAAGTTTTCGAAAATCCTAACTTGGAGAAGTATGATTCTCGAAAATTTAACTATTCAGGATTTTTTTTTTATTTTCTCTCACCTTATATTTATAATACAACCCTAAATCCTATCCAGATAGAATTTCTGCATATCCAATAAATATAATAATATCACTTAAGATAGAGAGAATCAAAACAGAGTCCCAGTGGGACTCTAAGAGGAGGTGGATGAAAATTCACTAAGCTCCAGGCCTGGATGGGCCAGCCCATGGATTAAATACAAGGAATAAAGATGGGCCTCAAATAAATTAATTATCTTATATTCAGCCCAGAACATAAATTAATTCATAAACATTTATTCATGCCACTAGGGAATAAATGTTGACTTACACCTTTATTTTCGAAGTTGAACCGAGCTTGCACTTAGACTTCACGAATCCTCGTATTTAAGATATCGCACGTCCATTAATTATTTACAACGTTCTGACTGCTTAAAATAATTAATATCTTTAATTCCTTAAGTAGTACCACTCAACCTTATTATTGTACTTAAGATAACTCAACCTGCGGGTTTAGTACAATAAACCTTTGAGATCCTTAGGGGCGCCATCATCCTAAACGATACGGTGACTCGACACGGTAACTAGCATGACATACAAGATCGCCACCACCCAAGATGCAGAGAATCTTGGGTTATCTCATGTAACCTCACCCATTACAAGTCAAAGTGATGGTCAAGAACTCATATTCACCTAATACCTTATCGAGGTTTAGATCAACGTAAAGTCACCGAGATCTAGGTTCTTCAGGACTGCCAGATAGAAGAACTCATCTCAATGTGATCCATCAATACGTCAGAGACGTACCAGTAGGGACAAGCAACTAAGTCAAGTCACTTCTTATCTATACCGCAACCTATACCGACAACTCGTCCTCAAGTTATCTCAGCTGTGATACTTTTTATATCTCATTAAGCTTGACCAATCATACAGACTTCTGTGATCTACAACACACTGTATGATCTAACTTTTATATGAGATAAAGGGACATACATATGCAATCATGTAAACAATTCAGATAGGAGATTGTAATAGTGGTAATAGGAAATATTGTATACAAGCTCAACCAAAACTACTTCTAGTATACAAATCCAACACTTTCCACACTACGATTACCTCATTCAATTATGAGTAAACTAAGAGTGTACTTTTAGTTGAAACAAACACCCCACTTTTTGCTTGCATTAATTTTCTTTAAATTTTAAATCTTTTGTGTTGGATTTGTGAATATTTGGCATGCTCGATTTTAACTTGGACTTGAAGTGGTCTATAGTTGCACCCTTGGCTAGAACACAAATTTTGTAATTTATTTTTAGGGCCTTAATAATTTACTTTACAACGATATAAAAAATATTGGTTAAGTAATAAAATAAGTTTTGGCCTTATATAATTTTCAAATTATATTATTTATCCCCAAATTGGGCTTTGTAGAACATTATTTTGTTGAGCCCAAGTTCTATTTTTATATTTATTTTGATTTAAGATTTAGATGGAAACAATGAGAGATTGTTTAGTATTAGGATTCTTATTAGGGTTGTAACTACATGGGAAGAAAAGTGAATTAGGGTTTTGCCGTATGTTATTCTTATAACATCGAATATTGTGACTTCGATTCAGTTCTATATTAACGAATTCCTTCTTATATTCACTAAGGATTGTGAATTAAGGGATTGAAATATTACGAAATGATTCGTCAATATATTTTAACGTCGATCGCGTATCGAACGTCTGTATTTTATGAAAATTTCTGAGCTGTAAAGCTTGGGATTAATTTCCATCTTAATTCCTTTGTAAAAAGGGATATATTTATAAAGTAAGTACGTGCTTACTACGGCCATTTTGAGATGAGTCGATTTTGAACGTTTTAAGACGTTTTGAACGTCAACGTCTAGAGACGTTTTGAAAAATGAGTTTAATGCTCAGGAAATTATAATAATTAATTTCCTATTATTATTTTATATAATTACAGTATTTATAAACATTAAAATCGAATTTTAGCATTTAAAATTCGTTTATTTTCAAAAGTAAATTTCGAAAACCCTAATATTATAAACTATGGTTTTTCACATGAAATGATACCATTAAATTATCCTATGGTATCTAAACTATATGTTATAATATATATGAGTATTATTAAGCTATAAAATCAATTTTTGGAGCATTAAAACTCGATATTGCATATATATAATTTTCGAAACCTAATTTTTAAAATTAGGGTTTCATATGCATAAATTAATGAATTATTTTATCCTATGCTATTATTTATTATCTAAATCATATATTATGATATATATATGTATATTTTGATCGAATTGGGCATGAGTATCAATAATAGGTGTAATTTATAAATTTTATCCTATTTTTCCAATTTTTGATCGGTAATTTCGAATTATTACCTAAGTGATGATTTAATTATTTTTATGACTTGTATTATGTATCTATGATCATGTATGATATATATAATGTATTATGATACAAAAATGAAATTAAATCAGCCCTTAAACCCCTCCCCCCATGCGCCGATCTCTCTCTCCAACAAGCATGAGTTCCACCTATTGTTGGACCAATGCATGGCTTACCTTTTTATCTAGCCTAATCATCACTATAATCCTCATTATTTGCTGCAAATTTTCTCCCATTTGTTGGCTAAAAATCGAGAGTGAGAGAGAGAGATATAGGAGAGGGATCCTTCACATTCTTCTCCCACTTCATACTCCACACTCACATCAAACTCTCATCACTCTCAAAACACTCCATCCTCTCTCCTTTCAGCCAAGAAAAACCGAGAGCCCTCCCCCATTTTCGAAAGCTTGCTTCTTCCTCCATTCTTCATTTCTTCTCCCAAACCTTGATACCATATAGTGTTCTTGAGATCCTATACCATTTCAAGGTAAAACATGGCACCATAGCTTCGATTCTCTCATCCCTTGTTCAATGAAAATCGAGAGCATGCTTATATATATATGTGTGTGTTTCGAATGCTATATATGTATATTTTCGTATGTTTATTGCTCTTATGGATGAACTATGAATGAATGTTGTTCTTGATGTTCATATTGTGAAAAATGTGAGTATATATGTTAGAATAATCATATGGTATTGCTTATTAAATTTTAGAATGGATCTAGTAAATGTTCATGATTTTCGAACCATATGACTTGTTGAAATAATTTTTGAAAATTATTTAAAATGTACATAGGATGACCGATTACTTCTTGATTATTTTGGTGATGGATTATTGTTTATTATCATGTTTAGAGTCCATGGTTTTGATTTGAAAATTTTTAGAAAACCCTAGGTATTTTTATTAAAATACCGTGAGCATATATACATAGATGTTGGTGTATAATTTTTATTATAAGCTTGTGATGACATATTAATGCTTTAGTATATTGTTTATGTGTTGTATGAAATTATTGGAATTTTTGGAAATCAATTACCAAAAATTAAATCAAATAAACCGAAGGCTTTGAGCCTAAGTATGGTGATGATTTAATTGGGTTTTGATGAATGTTTTAATGTTATAATGTTGTATTATAGTGTATAAACATAGTGTATAATTATTAGAATTTTTGGAAATCAAATACCAAATTTAAATCAAAAAAACCGAGAGCACTATGTGCATAAGGTGATGATTTAATTGGTTTTTGATGATTAAATGATGTTATATTGTTATACTATAGTATATAAGCATAGTATATAATTGTTGGAATTTTTGAAAACCAAAAACCAAAAATAATCAAAAAGGCCGAGAGCTTACAAGCTCATATGGTGATGATTTCAATTGGTTTGGTTGATATTATGATGTTACAATGTTATAATATAATGTTTGATCATATTAGAATTTAATTAGAATTTTTAGGAATTGTTTGATAATTATTGGGTAATTAAATCGAAAATACCGTGAATATTATTATATATTGTGGAATGAATGTTTATGATGGACTATAGGTTATATTTGTGACATATATTGATGTTGGGATATTATACTATGTGTATATTAATTTTGGGAATTTTTGGATAATTATTCCATATTATATGGAATTACCGAATTTTATATATGTATATATGCTAATAAATGACAAACAATATCATATGGATTTTATAAATTCATATTCTGGACCATAGTGTATAATAATACACTATATTAATTTAGAAAAAATTTCAAAAGTCATTTAGTATTTTTAAATTAATTATCGAGATTTTTGATAATTAATAAGGATTTAAAATCCTTTTTAATTCAGTTTATTAATAAAATATATGTCTAATTAATATTCTGGATATATTCGAAATTTATAAAATTTTATAAACATAGATTACTATGTTTGAGACAAACGTTAGGTTATTAACGTTTTAAAATAAAAAATATATCGTTTTAATTATAAAGAGGTTTATTAAATGCGAAATTGTTTATAAGTCCTTTGATTTACGTGACAAATCAAGAAATGGGACTTTACGATTCTTAAATCGATCGAAAATTGATTTATAAAATAAAATGGTAAGAAATTACTATTTGAAAGTCAAAATTGTTGACTTTGTTGACCAGTGTTGACTTCGTTGACTTTTAAAGTCAAACGTACGATTATACGTTCGATAAATACACCAATACGCGTAAGATGTACTAATTGAGTATAAGACCTCATTAGTAATAAAAGATTTCACAAATGAAATCCTTATATTGAGAAACGTGCTCATACGTTAAAACGTTTAAACCGGAAGCGTTAAACCGAAATAATTGAACATATCTCGAGGAACGAGAACAATTCAATTGAATAACGTATTTGAAAGCATAGTGAATTCATTGAGGAATTCGGTTTACATCGATATAAAATATCGAAGTTATCTTAGCTTTGAAAGTCTCGAGACTTGAGCGACGTCTAAAAGCCTTTTTCGTAAAGGTATGGACGCAAACGCGGCGATCGGATCTTGACGTCTTTAACAAACCTAGGACTCGATTTACAACGAACCATAGTCCAGGGCTTTTATCTTCAAAATGTGGGCCTTTTCTTACCCCACTAAGATATGACTTTCTTGTTATTCCAAATGAGTTTTTTACAATGCTTATTCTACAACCGTTGACAAATATTTATGCATTACACCGCCAAAATATTCTTTTTGTGTATGGATCCTATCTGTTATGCCCGGTAGGGCTGTGGCGATGGTTGGAACTTTATTATGACAAGTTATGTCATTTGGGTCGCGCCCAACCTTTTAAATGTCGGGTCCCGTTGGATGATAAATGCCCGCTAGGATTGGCGTGAAGGTTGGAACTATTGCTATGTTAACATATGCTTGTGAGAGTTTGTGTCTTTGTGCGGGATTACGGCGGTCACGGCGTCGTAGATGGGAGGCCTCCTCTCGACGTTTAACTTTTAATACTGTTTTGAACTATTACTATGAGATATGGACCATACACACCAAGAAAATGCTCGGCCGAGCTATGTTTATGAACTGAAAATGTTTTAGTAAGCACAAGGCATTTCAACTAAAACCCTTGTGACTTACTCTGATATTGGCAGCGTAATCTTATATCAAATGTTTTCGGCATGAGTCCACTGAGTGCAATTTCTTGTACTTAGCCCTGCATGTTTGTTTTTAAATGTGCAGGTTGAGCTCTGATGGTGATGATGGAGGATGTGTTGAGGAGTCCAGTGTCCTTGACTGTTTATTTAGGATTTGGTTTTCGCCTTGAATACATATCATCATATATGTATTCACACACTTTCCTTGCTAAACTCCGAACTCTTTTACTTTATGTCATGAACTATTGAGGTCCATCAAACCATGGTAATTCTTGGGGTCTGATGGCCTAAACCTTTTTAATCGTTGGATATTGTAATATCGAACCTATCGAGCATGCTAAATGGAGTTGATGTGTACCCCTATCCTAGTCTGTTGTCCTATAATACTATTCCTAGTATTAGTCACCCTCTAGTCCGGGTCGTCCGGAGTGGGGGCGTGACAGAGTGGTATCAGAGCACTGTTGCTCTTTGTAAACCCAAATTCCTTTTATTCTAAGTCTAGGTCGAGTCACTGGACTTCTAGTAACCTACTGACTCCCCTCAACACTCCATCACATCGAGCTCAACCGGGAAAAGGTAACTGCATTCCTTCTCAAACTCATGAAATGGAAAATTCTTACATGATGAGCAAGTTGGAAGAGCTTTTGAAAGATTTGGTTATTATGAAAATTTTGATGATGGAAATGAAAGTTGAGCAAGAAAATTTTTCCAAAATTTTTTAGTTGAACTAATGCAAGTACTCAAGTATTGAGATGAAAGTACATGGTGGTACTAGTTGAATGATCAACATGGGATGAATGAATTCATTTTTGATATGTATATGAGTTGATTATGATTGTTATTTCGAAACCGTATTTTCAAATTCTCAAATGAGACCTTATTTCCAACTTTCAAAATTTTGTTTATGATGAACGATATGTTATCATAAGACGAACCTAGACTTTAAGGAGCATGCTCATGTATCGTGAAAGAACATAGAAGTATGAACTTCTTTTCCCTTACGAGAACAAAAGAACGATAGGAAGAATGAAAGTGATGATAGCCTCGAGCTCGAACGACGAAAGACGAGCGAGAAGGATGAACGAGGATGACCTCAACCTTGAAGATGAACGAAGTCGGCATTTCATCACCACGGAGACACGAGTAACCATCGACATAGGCTATGATGTGGACATCAATTACGACTACAGAATGTTCAAACATGAGGACGTGGATGTGGTAGACGTATTACGTCGACATACGTCTCGAATTTTATTTTGGCACGATCGCGCAAATTTCCTGCACTGCGCAGTAAATTTGTTTTAGCTAGATCTCTTTCGTTAGGACTCCGATTTACGCATGGTTTTCACCTGCGTACTCCTAACGCACTGATCTTCATTTATTATGAAGAACAGAATCCCTAATTCTGTCTCCAGAATACGATAGAGTCTGTTGAACTCTAGTTCGAGTGTTTGATATAAGACAAGGATCTCGTAGCATATATTAAGATGTTATTGGCCTATATGTATACGTTTGGGTAAGACTAAGAAGGTAAGTTGTGATATGTACTGTACATTATGATGTTGCCTACCTTATAGATTGCTTGGCCCTCACCTAGTTGCTTCACGTTATGTTTAAGTTATCCTTGCCTGCTTTTGAGATGACGATAGTTGACTTATGTTAGTTTTGATCGTGACAGATGGAGGGGATGAGATACATTGCTCGGAGGAGGATTGGACCGCACCCGACCCCCGAGGAGGTAATGAGCATTTATCGCTCCAGCTGGATGTGTGCTGGAGAGGACTTGGGCGAGTTCCTGGCATACTATCTCCGCCTTTGGAGAGACGCCCGAGCCCACGGTGCTACTGGCTATGATGGCATCAGACGTCTCCTAGCCATACTCCCTTGTGATTGGGAGGACTATGCCCGGGAAGTGTAAGGGGATTACATCTACCGGGCGATGGGCAGCTATGACTTGGTGGGAGATTTGCCCAGATTTGTAAGTCACCTGACTTACGTGTACAGCATTTATGGGGTAGCACCGAGAGGACCCTACCTCCCTCCCCGAGAGTACACCTGGCGGGATGAGTCGCCAGAATGGCTATACACGGAGGTTCCGAGGCAGATTGACCTAGTCGTGCCTCCATTCCTTTTTGACGAGGGAAGGCCCGCCCGCTTAGAGAGGGCAGCACGCCCAAGAGCCTTGGGAGAGCCTGTGTTCCCTCCCCTACCTGTTGGACACCCCGTACGTCCACCGATACCACCTCCACCACCCATGGCCGCACCCGTACCGCCAGTCGAACATCTCCATCGGACAGCACGGATGAGAGTGATAGACGCATCGGATGGGTATAGCCCGATTCGCTATACCTACAGTCCGATCCGTCACGACTATGAGCTATACGGCGATGACGACTTTAACCCCATGAGAGACATACCGATGGTGGAAGGCGATGGGCGGGACCATCGAGGACTACCCGCATGGACATTTCGACGGCGAGGATGACTCGAGAGGAAGAGGAAGATCCCGGAGGGCCGGACGGTGGGAGGACGCATGATGTAGACCACGATGAAGCTTAAAGAGATTTTTTTTGTGTGTTTAAGCTTCTGTTGTTTTCCTTTTTCTATGTTTAAATTTTGTGATGGATTTAGAAACCCTGACTTTTGGAAGGCCGTGTAGGCCGGGACTTATGTTTTCTGTATAACCGTTGGTATTGAACATCCTGCCTATGGCAGAAATTTTTGGATATATATATACATGACCCTGATAGGGCTTTTGCGGCAAATTATGTTTGTTAAGGGTAATATATTTTGTTTAGAATCGTTTTACATAAGTCCATAATAGTGTTGGTGTATGTTGAGTTGTGAAAAGAATAAGTGCCTAATGATTACCTGTTTTCTATAGCGGATGCCTCAGAGAAGAAATCCGGGCGCAGAACCCGAGGTCGAGGTCGGGAAGGCCGAGAGGAAGGGTAGAATCCTCGAGCAAGAAGTCGAGGACATTCCCCAACCACCCTCCACCTCAACCCGATCGCGGGATCGAAGAACTGCTTTCTAAGATGTAACCTCCTGCCTTTAACGGGAAAGGCAACCCGGAAGAAGCCGAGCAATGGGTTAGAGCCATTGAGCGGATTTTACTTTCTTAAGATGCACGCACAGAGAAAGGCGTCGTGCGTTACTTTCCACCGATTGGACCAAACTTACGGTGGGAGGCCGAAAGAAGACCTTCTTGTTGAGCAACTGGAGGAGTTCTCATGGGAGGACTTCAAGAGGGAATTGTATGAGAAATACATCCCTAAAAGCTATAAGAGGAAAAAGGAGCAGGAATTTTTCCTGCTAAAGCAAGAAAGGATGTCTGTGACCGACTATGATCGCGCTTTCTGCGAGATGTCGAGATATGCACCAGAACAGGTGGACACCGACTTGAAAATGTCGGAAAAGTTCAGGTCAGGGCTAAGAATGGAGATACGCATGTCTCTTGCCAGCCATGGAGACCTAACTTACACTGAAGCTCTCGCACGAGCTTTAGATATTGAGGCGGCCATGTCCGAAGATAAGTCAGTGTCGGCTCGCATAGTCACAAGCGCCGTGGCGGAAACGCGGCGCAGAAGGGCGAGCCGGAAGAGAGCGACTTATGCTCCACCGCAGGGGACCATTGAATAGTTGAGGGCACCTCAATGCCCTAGATGCCATAGAGCACACAAGGGAGTGTGCACGGAAAACATGGTGAGCTGTTACAAGTGCGGGGCAAAAGGGCATTACGCCAACAATTGCCCAGTGTCACGTTCGGATATAAGGCCGAACCAACCTGGCAATGCTCAGCCATTAAGGGCTATACAGCTTCAACCCCAGCCGCAACAATTCCAGCCCCAACCTCAACAACTCCAGTGGCAACAACCCCAGCAAGTGGTGCAGCAACCACAATGGCAGCAGCCGCAACAACAACCCCCGCAACCGCAGTGGCAGCCACCGCCTCAACAACAACAGAGGCGGCAGCCACCGCGACAACGCTTACAGAAGAAGAATAAAGCCGCAAAGCGGCCGCCGAATCAACAAGGACCAGCGCCCGTCACCCTCGGTAGGCTCAGTTAGAGCCTACGCCTGCATAGGAGGCGAATCTAACAAAACCGGGAAACTTGGCGGTATGGGAGTTCTCCTCAACCCACCGTTATAGTCTTGCTCGACACGGGTGCTTCGATTCTTTATTGCAAAATCATGCGTAAAAATGCCGGGCCTTAGGTCTGAAAAGTCAAGCCAGATATGAGAATCTCCTCGCCTATAGGAGGGATTATGACCGTTACACACTTTTGCTCGAACCTAGAGTTGACATTAGGATCTCTTAAAGTTCGGGCTAACAATCTAAACATAATACCCATGGACGATGTAGACTTAATCCTTGGAATGGGCTGGTTAGCTAAGAACCATTCCACGATTCTATGTAAGGAAAGGAAAATTTTGTTTCACTTTCACACAAGAAGCTACGATTTCACCGGATCAAGATGGGAAGGAGAGTTCCGATCATATCGGCACTACAGGCGAGAAGGATGATGAACCAGAAAGGATGCCATGCATTCCTTGTTTATTTGAACGAAGAGGATAAACCCGAAGCGCGGGTAGAAGACATTGAATTTGTTCGGGAATTTTCGGACGTATTTCCCGAGAATCTACCAGGATTACCCCCTAATAGACAATTAGAATTTACCATCGACTTGGAACCAGGATCGGCTCCAATGTCGAAGGCGCCCTATAGGATGGCCCCAAAAGAGTTGGAGGAACTGAAAATCCAAATCCAAGAGCTTTTGGATCTAGGATTCATTAGGCCGAGTGTTTCACCTTGGGGAGCGCCTGTTTTGTTTGTCAAGAAAAAGGACGGTTCTTTGAGGATGTGCATCGATTATAGAGAACTAAATAAGATGACACTAAAGAACAAATACCCTTTACCCAGAATTGATGACCTGTTTGATCAATTGCGAGGAGCAGGAGTATTCTCGAAAATTGATCTCAAGTCGGGATACCATCAGCTGAAAATACGGTCTGAGGATGTACCTAAGACTGCATTCCGAACCAGATACGGCCACTATGAGTTCATAGTTATGCCATTCGGATTAACCAATGCACCAGCCGTATTCATGGACCTTATGAACAGAGTATTTCATCCATTTTTGGATAAATTTGTTTTGGTCTTCATAGATGATATCCTTATTTATTCAAAGAATGAAGAGGATCATAGAGAACATCTAAGAACGGTTTTGCAAACCTTGAGAGATGAAAGACTCTTTGCTAAGTTTAGCAAATGTGAGTTTTGGCTGAAGGAAGTAATGTTCCTTGGACACATCGTGTCTGCAGAAGGTATAAAAGTAGACCCAGCCAAAGTAGAGGCCGTGCAGGAATGGAAATCACCAAAGACTCAAGATGAAATTAGAAGTTTCCTAGATTAGTGGTTACTATAGGAGATTCATCAAGGATTCTCCAAAATTGCAAGGCCAATAACCCAGCTACTTCGGAAGGGAATCAAGTTCAATTGGACTGATGAATGCGAGACGAGTTTCCAAATACTCAAGGAAAAATTGACAAGTGCACCAGTTCTAGCAGTCCCAGAAGCGGACAAAGGGTATGTAGTCTATACAGACGCATCCAAGACCGATCTGGGTTGTGTCTTGATGCAAGAAGGAAAAGTGATAGCTTATGCATCCCGACAACTCAGACCGCATGAACTGAACTACCCAACCCATGACCTGGAATTAGCAGCTGTAGTTCATGCACTGAAAATTTGGAGACACCATCTCTATGGTGTGAGATGTGAGATCTTCACGGACCATAAGAGTTTGAAGTACTTCTTCGAACAAAGAGATTTGAATATGAGACAAAGAAGATGGCTTGAATTAGTGAAAGATTACGACTGTGGTATTAACTATCACCCGGGCAAAGCGAATGTAGTAGCTGACGCCTTGAGTCGTAAGAGCCATACCAAGCTAGGATGTCTCTTTGTACAAGAGGAAAAACTCGTTGAAGAGTTTGGAAGAATGAGGATTGAACTGGTTGAACCACCCGAGACAATTGTGATCTGTATCGCTACACTCACACTGACATCTGATCTAAGAAAAAGGATTGTCGAGAGACAAAGGATGGAGGAAAAGTTAGAAAAGATCAGACAAAGGGTAAGGTCTGAAGGATTTAAGAATTTCCAAGAGGCGTCAGACAACGCCTTATTGTTTGAAGGTAGGATATGCGTCCCTGACGACGCAGAACTTCAGAATGAAATCATGAGTGAGGCTCATGATTCACCCTACACCGCCCACCCAGGCAGTACTAAAATGTACCAAGACCTGAAGGAAAATTTTTGGTGGGAAGGCATGAAACGAGACATATCTTCTTTTGTAGAACGCTGTCTTGTTTGCCAGCAGGTAAAGACGTTACATCAACGACCTTACGGAAAGTTGCAACCATTGGAAATCCCTGAGTGGAAATGGGACGATATAACAATGGATTTCATTACAAGCTTACCCAAATCGAAAAGAGGAAACACATCCATATGGGTAATTGTGGATAGACTTACCAAGACTGCTCACTTTCTACCTATTCAAGGCACTTATGGATCTGATAAATTGGCTCAGCTGTACGTTAAGGAAATTATACGACTACATGGAGTGCCAAAATCTATTACCTCTGACCGAGACTCCAAGTTCACATCCAGATTCTGGATTAGCTTGCAGAGAGAATTGGGTACCAAACTCAATTTCAGTACGACATTTCATCCACAAACCGATGGGCAGTCGGAAAGAACGATCCAAACGCTAGAAGATATGCTTAGAATAGTAATATTGGATCGAGGTGAAAAATGGGAAGACATTCTACCCCTGATTGAGTTTGCCTACAACAATATCTACCAAGCGACGATCGGCATGGCCCCATACAAAGCCTTGTATGGCAAAATGTGTAGATCACCGCTTTATTGGGATGAAGTCGATGAGAGAAAAGTCATAGGGCCTGATGCAGTGAACGAGATGATCGAGATCGTCCGACAAATTAGGATGAGAGTCAAAGAGGCTCAAGATAGGCAAAAATCTTACGCTGATACACGGAGATCCGAGCTACGATTTGAAGATGGAGACAAAGTGTTTCTTAAAGTCTCTCCATCAAAAGGGATTGTCAGATTCGGACTAAAAGGGAAGTTGAGACACCACTTTATAGGACCATATGAGATCCTAGAGAGGATAGGTCCGGTAGCTTATAGGTTGGCTCTTCCGCCAAACCTAGGGAATGTGCATAATGTTTTTCACGTGTCGCAATTGCGAAAATACGTTCAAGATCCTAAGCACGTGATCCACCAAGACGACGTGATTCTCAAACCCGACATGAGCTACGAAGAGGAACCAACGGCAATCCTCGACTATAAAGTCCAACAACTACGGAGCAAGTCAATTCCGTTAGTCAAAGTGCTGTGGAGACACCACGGACAAGAAGAAGCCACGTGGGAGCTTGAAGAAGCGATGAAAGAACGATACCCCGATTTGTTTTTCTAAAGGTATACAAATTTCGGGACGAAATTTTTCGTAAGGGGGGTGGAATGTAATATTCCAAAGAAACGAACGTATGATTACGGTAATTTAAACCCGTGAATTAGGGTTTTGCCGTATGTTATTCTTATAACATCGAATATTGTGACTTCGATTCAGTTCTATATTAACGAATTCCTTCTTATATTCACTAAGGATTGTGAATTAAGGGATTGAAATATTACGAAATGATTCGTCAATATATTTTAACGTCGATCGCGTATCGAACGTCTGTATTTTATGAAAATTTCTGAGCTGTAAAGCTTGGGATTAATTTCCATCTTAATTCCTTTGTAAAAAGGGATATATTTATAAAGTAAGTACGAGCTTACTACGGCCATTTTGAGATGAGTCGATTTTGAACGTTTTGAACGTCAACGTCTAGAGACGTTTCGAAAAATGAGTTTAATGCTCAGGAAATTATAATAATTAATGTCCTATTATTATTTTATATAATTACAGTATTTATAAACATTAAAATCGAATTTTAGCATTTAAAATTCGTTTATTTTCGAAAGTAAATTTCGAAAACCCTAATCTTATAAACTATGGTTTTTCACATGAAATGATACCATTAAATTATCCTATGGTATCTAAACTATATTTTATAATATATATATGAGTATTATTAAGCTATAAAATCAATTTTTGAAGCATTAAAACTCGATATTGCATATATATAATTTTCGAAACCCAATTTTTAAAATTAGGGTTTCATATGCATAAATTAATGCAATTATTTTATCCTATGCTATTATTTATTATCTAAATCATATATTATGATATATATATGTATATTTTGATCGAATTGGGCATGAGTATCAATAATAGGTGTAATTTATAAATTTTATCCTATTTTTCCAATTTTTGATCGGTAATTTCGAATTATTACCTAAGTGATGATTTAATTATTTTTATGACTTGTATTATGTATCTATGATCATGTATAATATATATAATGTATTATGGTACAAAAATGAAATTAAATCAGCCCTTAAACCCCCCATGCGCCGATCTCTCTCTCCAACAAGCATGAGTTCCACCTATTGTTGGACCAATGCATGGCTTACCTTTTTATCTAGCCTAATCATCACTATAATCCTCATTATTTGCGGTAGATTTTCTCCCATTTTTTGGCTAAAAATCGAGAGTGAGAGAGAGAGATATAGGAGAGGGATCCTTCACATTCTTCTCCCACTTCATACTCCACACTCACATCAAACTCTCATCACTCTCAAAACACTCCATCCTCTCTCCTTTCGGCCAAGAAAAACCGAGCGCCCTCCGCCATTTTCGAAAGCTTGCTTCTTCCTTCATTCTTTATTTCTTCTCCCAAACCTTGATACCATATAGTGTTCTTGAGATCCTATACCATTTCAAGGTAAAACAAGGCACCATAGCTTCGATTCTCTCATCCCTTGTTCAATGAAAATCGAGAGCATGCTTATATATATATGTGTGTTTTGAATGCTATATATGTATATTTTCGTATGTTTATTGCTCTTATGGATGAACTATGAATGAATGTTGTTCTTGATGTTCATATTGTGAAAAATGTGAGTATATATGTTAGAATAATCATATGGTATTGCTTATTAAATTTTAGAATGGATCTAGTAAATGTTCATGATTTTCGAACCATATGACTTGTTGAAATAATTTTTGAAAATTATTTAAAATGTACATAGGATGACCGATTACTTCTTGATTATTTTGGTGATGGATTATTGTTTATTATCATGTTTAGAGTCCATGGTTTTGATTTGAAAAATTTTAGAAAACACTAGGTATTTTTATTAAAATACCGTGAGCATATATACATAGATGTTGGTGTATAATTTTTATTTTAAGCTTGTGATGATATATTAATGCTTTAGTATATTGTTTATGTGTTGTATAAAATTATTGGAATTTTTGGAAATCAATTACCAAAAATTAAATAAAATAAATCGAAGGCTTTGAGCCTAAGTATGGTGATGATTTAATTGGGTTTTGATGAATGTTTTAATGTTATAATGTTGTATTATAGTGTATAAACATAGTGTATAATTATTAGAATTTTTGGAAATCAAATACCTAATTTAAATCAAAAAAACCGAGAGCACTATGTGCATAAGGTGATGATTTAATTGATTTTTGATGATTAAATGATGTTATATTGTTGTACTATAGTATATAAGCATAGTATATAATTGTTGGAATTTTTGAAAACCAAAAACAAAAAATAATCAAAAAGGCCGAGAGCTTACAAGCTCATATGGTGATGATTTCAATTGGTTTGGTTGATATTATGATGTTACAATGTTATAATATAATGTTTGATCATATTAGAATTTAATTAGAATTTTTAGGAATTGTTTGATAATTATTGGGTAATTAAATCGAAAATACCGTGAATATTATTATATATTGTGGAATGAATGTTTATGATGGACTATAGGTTATATTTGTGACAAATATTGATGTTGGGATATTATACTATGTGTATATTAATTTTGGGAATTTTTGGATAATTATTCCATATTATATGGAATTACCGAATTATATATATGTATATATGCTAATAAATGACAAACAATATCATATGGATTTTATAAATTCATATTCTGGACCATAGTGTATAATAATACACTATATTAATTTAGAAAAATTTTCAAAAGTCATTTAGTATTTTTAAATTAATTATCGAGATTTTCGATAATTAATAAGGATGTAAAATCCTTTTTAATTCAGTTTATTAATAAAATATATGTCTAATTAATATTCTGGACATATTTGAAATTTATAAAATTTTATAAACATAGATTACTATGTTTGAGACAAACGTTAGGTTATTAACGTTTTAAAATCAAAAATACGCGTTTTTAATTATAAAGAGGTTTATTAAATGCGAAATTGTTTATAAGTCCTTTGATTTACGTGACAAATCAAGAAATGGGACTTTACGATTCTTAAATCGATCGAAAATTGATTTATAAAATAAAATGGTAAGAATTTATTATTTGAAAGTCAAAATTGTTGACTTTGTTGACCAGTGTTGACTTCGTTGACTTTTAAAGTCAAACGTACGATTATATGTTCGATAAATACACCAATACGCGTAAGATGTACTAATTGAGTATAAGACCTCATTAGTAATAAAAGATTTCACAAATGAAATCCTTATATTGAGAAACGTGCACATACGTTAAAACGTTTAAACCGGAAGCGTTAAACCGAAATAATTGAACGTATCTCGAGGAACGAGAACAATTCAATTGAATAACGTATTTGAAAGCATAGTGAATTCATTGAGGAATTCAGTTTACATCGATATAAAATATCGAAGTTATCTTAGCTTTTGAAAGTCTCGAGACTCGAGCGACGTCTTAAAGCCTCGCCAGTTTAGTAAAGGTGTGCAAACGCGCGATCGGATCTTGACGTACGAACAAACCTAGGACTCGATTTACAACGAACCATAGTCCAGGTGGGCTTCTTATCTTCAAAATGTGGGCCCTTTTCTTACCCCACTAAGATATGACTTTATTGTTATTCCAAATGAGTTTCTTTACAATGCTTATTCTACAACCGCTGACAAATATTTACATTATTATCGTCAAAATATTCATTTTGTGTATGGATCCTATCGTTAAGCCCGGGTAGGGCTGTGGCGATTGTTGGAACTTTATTATGACGAGTTATGTCATTTGGTCGCGCCCAACCTTTTAAATGTCGGGTCTGTGCGGATGTTAAATGCCCGCTAGGATTGGCGTGAAGGTTGGAACTATTGCTATGTTAACATATGCTTGTGAGTGATTTGTGTCTTTGACGGGATTACGGCCGGTCACGGCGTCGTAGATGGGAGGCCTCCTCTCGACGTTTAACTTTTATCTTGTTTTGAATCATTACTATGAGATATGGACCATACACACCAAGAAAATGCTCGGCGAGCTATGTTTATGAACTGAAAATGTTTTAGTAAGCACAAGGCATTTCAATTAAAACCCTCATGACTTACTACGATATTGGCGTAATCTTATATCAAATGTTTTCGCATGAGTCCACCGAGTGCAATTTCTTGTACTTAGCCCCGCATGTTTGTTTTAAATGTGCGGTTTGAGCTATGATGGTGATGATGGAGGATGTGTTGAGGAGTCCAAAGTCCTCGATCGCTTATTTAGGATTTGGTTTTCGCCTTGAATACATATCATCATATATGTATTCACACACTTTCCGCTGCTAAACTCCGAACTCTTTTACTTTATGTCATGAACTATTGAGGTCCATCAAACCATGGTAATTCTTGGGGTCTGATAGCCTAAACCTTTTTAATCGTTGGATATTGTATTATCAAACCTATCGAGCTTGCTAAATGGAGTTGATGTGTACCCCTATCCTAGTCTGTTGTCCTATAATACTATTCCTAGTATTAGTCACCCTCTAGTCCGGGTCGTCCGGAGTGGGGGCGTGACATATATTTATGTTGATCGCATTTTTTTTCGCAACACGCATATACAAAATTTGGAAAATACTTTCGAAAGTTGTGTTCAAACTGTCAAAGAATTACTATCTGGTAAGTTTTCCCAAAATTGATGACCTTTTGCCTAGGGTTGACAATTCGTGCGTGTCGGGTCGTTATCGTGTCGACACGATAACGACACGACAGGATAAGGCCAAACACGAAAAAGACCCGTTAAAGATCTGTCCGACACGAACACGACACGAAATGTACTGACACGGACACGAACACGAATATGACATGATATTTTTCGTGTTGAGAAGACACGATAATGACACGACACGAAACCAAACGATAAATTTAAATCAAAATTAGAAAATAAATTTATAAAAGAAATAAAAATATATATAAATATTATCGCATTATACGAAAACGACACAATCCGACATGAACACGAATGTAACATGAAAATTATCGGATTACACGAACATAACACGGATCCGACATGAACACAACACAAAATTATCATGTCCTTATTGTGTCGACATGATAAGGTCACGAACAGGATAAGGCTGAACACTAACCCGTTAATTTCGTGTGTGTTCGTGTCGTGTCGAAAATTGTCAGCCCTACTTTTGCCAATGGCAATACTTCTGTAATCCACATACTCACGTCAACGTCAACGTCAACGTCAACGTCAACGTATAGTTAGTGTTCCTATTTTTTTTTTTTTTTCATATATAGCGCCACACACACATATGAGCAAAACACTAGTTCCAGATTATGATTTCTCCACCCATCATGATTTTTTCTTCAAAATACATCATTACAATTTGTTAGGATCGATGCATTGATGTTTGGGAATTACTTTCAATCTTATTTAATTGATAAAGTCTGGGCATATGTGATTCAAAATGAAAGTTAGTCTACTGCTTTTACTATTTGTATGGATTTGAATTGTTTTAGTAGTCATTATTTTATTTTAATTAGTATTACTTGTTCGATTACTCTAATTAAAATTATCAGATTGTATATTTATTTTAAAAATTGAGTTTGGGGCAAGATTATATAGTTACATTATGTTATGATACAACAACTAGTTAATAAATAAAAAAAAGAGAAAGGGTAGTTTTATTAAATGGTTGTTTAGGAAAATAGTTGTTGGCAATGCTTATTTACTTGTTAATTATTATTTAATATTTTGAAAGTTTATTTCTATGTTATTAAGAATCCTTAATAACAAATTTTGGAATGACCGAATGGGTTTGTATTTTTTTTAATGAGTGAAATTTATTAGTTAGAGTAATCTTGTCCTACGGAGATTCAGTCTTCTATATAGTTAATTTATTTATGTAGTACATCAAAGTTTTTTTTAGAAAAGCTTTGGCCCTTATAAAATTATTATATTTTATTGAACTAGGTATGGCGCAACTAGGACCCTTGTCCCTAAATTAATTGATTTTGATTTGTTGTGCTCGACAAAACAAGGTTGGTGAAATCTTCTTTGACTTGCAAATATGTGATTTGGAATAAACATATTTATTCTGAAAATAAAATTGGTTTGAGAAATATTCTTTTATGTCCAACGTGTATATCTTGATTTGGATTATGATACGATATTTATTGCATACGGTGAGTATGCAAGTGGAAAGCCGTGACGGTGAGTCATTGACTACGTGTATATCCTATACGAATGGTTGAGCTTGTATACAATGTTTCATGTCACCACTATTACAATCTCCTATCTAAATTGTTAACTTGATTGCATTTGTATGTCCTTTTATCTCATACATAAGTTAGATCATACAGTTTGTAGAAGATCACAGAAGTTTGTATGATTGGTTAAGCTTAATGAGATATAAAAAAGATCACAGTTGAGACAACTTGAGGACGAGTTGCTGGTATAGGCTACAGTATAGATAAGAAGTGACTTGACTTGGTTGCTGTCTACGCTGGTACGTCTTGACGTATTGATGGATCAAAGTGAGATGAGTTCTTCTATCTGACCGTCGTGAAGAACCTAGATCTCGGTGACTTTACATCGATCTAAACCAAGATAAGGTTTTAGGTGAGTATGAGTTATTAACCATCACTTTGACTTGTTATAGGTGAGGGTTACATGAGATAACCAAAGATTCTCCGCATCTTTGGTGGTGATGGTGTTTGTATGTCATGCTAGTTACCTGTATCGAGTCACCGTATCCGTTTAGGATGATGACGTCCCCTTAAGGAGTTCAAAATGTTTATTATACTAAACCCTACAGGTTGAGTTTAGCTCAAGTACAATGTAACACCCTAAATTCATGATTTAAAAATGCTATATTTTTCTTAAATAGCTAAAGCGGAAACATGTCAAAGTGATTTTTTTTAAATAAAATATTTAAATAACATATATAAAATCTCTCAAATAAAATTTACCAAATAATAAGTCCAACAAACTCAAGTCTAACTTTGCACAATAGAACTGACGCCAATCAACGATCCAAAACAACGATAATAAAGATAAATAAATTAAACAAAATAGCACAAGTCTTGGAATGAACTAAAAGAGACATAACACCACTAGGCACATCCATACCGTGACGCCGCTCCATGATCACTGACCTGAAAATATTTTAGATAAAGGGGGTGAGCACAAAAACTTACTCAGTGGTGGGAAACAAGGAATATCATTATTTTTTTGTCCACACATGTATACATCGCAGGAAAGTAATAGTTAATTATATTCAGCATCACCGGCAATGTCCACTTGCATACTCACCACGTACAATCATATCTAGCCTCATGGGCATAGAAATCCCGCCTCTCGGCATAGGATATATACGTAGTCAATGACTCACCGTCATGGCTCAGCCTCACCGACTTAAAATCTTACCTCACCGGCATAGGATATACACGTAGCCAATGACTCACCATCAAGGCTCAGCCTCACCGGCTTAAAATCCTACCACACCGGCATAGGATATACACATGACCAATGACTAACCGTCACGACTTTACACTTGCATACTCAATGTATGCAATAAATATCATATCACAATCCAAACCACGATATACACGTTGGACTTAAAAGAATATTTCTCAAACCAATTCACTTTCACAAAATAAACATGCTTTATTCTACGTGTGAATATGAAACTCCAAAACATGTTTTAGCGAGTTAAAGAAGATTTCACCCACCTTGTTTTGTCGAGCACAACAAATCAAAATCAACTCATTTCGGAAACGAGGGTCCTAGTTGCACCGCACCTAGTTCAATAAATACAATAATTTTATAAGGGCTTTTAGAAAACCTTAAATAATTTTCCCTTAATCAAAACTAAATATATACTAAAGTTATAGAGACAAGTTTAATAATTAGATTAAATGTCATAAAATAAACCTAGTCCGAAACGAGAACTACTAGGTACAATAGTTCAAATTATTCTTTAAAACATAACTGATTAATTTAAAAAAATACTCATTGCAATTAATCCGTTAGTCCAAAAAATAGAATGTAAACCCTAAATACTTAGATATGTACAAGCTTAAAACTTAATTAACTAGCAACTGTAATCAACATTCCTTCTTGATAATTGAATTCTCACATTAACAATATAATCAAATCTTCAAAAATTAATTCAACCATTTAAAATTAACTCCAATTTGTTACTTAACTTATTAATTCTCAAACATGATTGACGTCACAAACGATTCAAGTATAATTAACCTCCAAAACATAAGTTTTAAATAATTCCTATATAATATACATTTTATCTATATACGTACATATATAGCTTGAAAATCATAATCATAAAATATTATAAAATTGGGTTAGACAATGCTTACCAACTAGTACAGAAATAAAAAATATGCTTCCGTCAATTGAGCACTGGAGCGAAATATATTGTGTGTGTGTGTATGTGCACTGTGTGTTTGTGTGTGTGTGTGGAGTGTGTGTGTGTGTGCACCGTGTGTGTGTGTAGTGTGTGTGATGTGTGTGTTCTGATGTGTGTTGTGTGCGTGTTTGTGTGTGCAATGTGTGTGCGTCATGTGTGTGTGCAGTGTGTGTTCATCGTGTGTGTGTGTGTGTGTGTGTGTGTGTGTGTGTGTGCAGTGTGTGTGGAGTGGGGTGTGTGTGTTAAGTGTTGTGTGCGTGCGTGTGTATATATATAAATATAAAACCCTAATCAAATCCTAATCATACTTGAACTCTTTTAATTAAATCTTAATCCTAGATAAATATAAAATAGAACTTTAGCTCAACAAAATAATATTCTACAAAGCTCAATTTGAGAATAAATAATATAATTTGACAATTATAAATAGGTCCAAAACTTAATAATAAAATTTGATAATTACATAAGCCCAAAACTTATTTTATTACTTAGTCCATGCATATATATTTTTTTATATCTTTGTAAAGTAATTTCTAAAAACCCTAAAATAAATTCTGAAGTTCGTTTTCTAGCTAGGGGCGTAACTACGGACTCCATCAAGTCCAACATAAAAATCGAGCATGTCAAATATTAACAAATCCAATGTAAGTTATTTAAAATTTAAGACAAATTAAACCATGCAAAAAGTGGGGCGTTACAACCCTACCCACTTAATAAAAAATTCTTCCTCGAAATTTGTCTTACAAGGTGCTATTAGGGATAGGGGTGAGATTCGGTTCGGTTTCGGTTAACCGAAACTGAAATCAACCAAAATAGCTAACCGAAACCAATACCAATCGGTTAATCGGTTCGGTTAGTGGTTAACCGAAATTAAAATTTATTTTTTAAAAAATAAATAAATATACAAAATACAAAAATTATCCAAAAATTATAATATTAAATTAAATAATTTTTACTTAATAATTAAATAAATAAATAAATTAATTAATTAATTTCGGTTAATCGGGTATAACTGTCGGTTAATCGGTTATACCCGATAATCGAAATTCACTTGAAGTGGGTAACCAATAACCGAACCGAAACCGAAAAAGTCGATTATCGGATAATCGATAACCGACTTTTTCGGTTTCGGTTAACCGAAAATCGATACTCGTTTAAGCACCCCTAATTAAGGATGCGTACTTAGCTAGAATTTCATCCTCACGTTCCCAAGTCACTTCCTCGGGACCATGGTGACACCACTGTATTTTAATTAAAGTCACGCGTCGATTCTTCAACTCGTGGATTTTTCGATCTAGAATCATGATGAGTTCATCCTCGTAGGTTAAATCTTTATCAAGTGATATACCACCATAAGATACCACATGACTCGGGTCATGCATATACTTTCTCAACATCGAAACATGAAAAACATTATACACAGATGACAGCTCGGACGATAGCACCAAACGATAGGAAACATCTCAAATCTTTTCCAAAATTTCACACGGTCCGATAAAGCGAGGCCTTAACTTTACTTTCCTACCAAATCTCAAAACTCTCTTCATTGGCGCTACCTTCAAAAACACTTTTTCATAAACTTCAAAATGCAAATCATTTCTTCTCTTATTTGTATATGACTTCTGTCGATCTTGAGCAACTTTAATCCTATCCCAAATTTTCTTGATCACATCAACAGTTCTTTCCACCATGTCGGGTCCTAAATTTTTTTCTTTTGCCAACTTATCCCAAAAGACAGGTGATCTAAATTTTCTCCCATAGAGTGCCTTATAAGGAGCCATACCAATACTAGAATGATAACTATTGTATAAGCAAACTCTGTCAATGGCAAGTGTGTTTCCCAACTTCCTTCAATATCCAAGACACAAGTTCTTAACATATCTTCCAAAGTTTGAATCGTTCTTTATGATTGTCCGTCTGTCTGAGGATAATACGCTGTTGAAAACTTTAACTTTGTACCCAAAGCAAGGTGTAGACTGCCCTAAAACCTTGATGTGAAACGGGGGACTCGATCAGATATAATGGATGTCGGTACCCCATGAAGTCAAACTATCTCCCGAACATATAATTGTGCAAACTTGTCCATCGAAAATGTCATATGCACTGGCACAAAATGCACTGACTAAGTCAAACGGTCAACAATTACCCAAATTGCATCATTACCTCTCAAAGTTCTAGGAAGTCAAACTACGAAATCCATATTGATGTGTTCCCACTTCCACTCCGGTATCTCTAAGGGCTTTAACAATCCTAGTGGTCTTTGATGTTCATCTTCACTTGTTGGCAAGCCAGACATCGCTCCACATACTTTGCAATTGACCTTTTCATGCCATACCACCAAAAACTCTTCTTTAAAGCTTGATACATCTTGGTGCTACCAGGGTGTGCTGTGTACACAGTTCGATGTGCCTCATCCATTATCTCTTTTCTCAACTCCTCATCCACTGGTACACAAATTCTCCTATTATAAGGAAGTGTCCCATCATGTAGAACTGTGAATCCTCTTGGGTTATCAGACACTTCTTTAGCTTGCATCTTTTGTAGGAACTCATCATCTTTTTTAGCCTCTCTAATTCTATCTCGCAACGTCGGATGTACTACAAAAGCTGAGATAATAGCATTCGCCTCTTCAGGTATGGTCACTACTTCAAGACTCAATCTTTCAAAATCTTTCACCAACTCTTCTTGTTGAGTTAACCTTCTTACATGATTCGTATCCATTCTTCTGCTAAGTCATCTGCCATAACATTTGCTTTCCCAGGGTGGTACAAAATCTTACAATCATAGTCCTTGACCAACTCCAACCACCTTCGTTGTCTCATGTTTATCTCTTTTTGCGTGAAAAAGTATTTCAAACTCTTGTGGTCAGTATAAATATCACACTTACCCCCCATAAAGGTAATGTCTCCAAATCTTCAAAGCATGAACTACTATTGCCAATTCCAAATCGTGTGTAGGATAATTTAGTTCATGTGGCTTCAACTATCCAGATGCATAAGCCACCACTTTTCCTTCTTACATTAGCACACATCCTAAACCCTGTTCGACGCGTCACTATAGATTATGTATCCCTTAGAACTATGAGGGATAGTCAAGACTGGAGCAGTTACCAACTTCTCTTTTAATATTTGAAAGCTTCTTTCGCACTTCTCCGTCCACTCAAATTGTATTCCTTTCCGTGTCAACTAAGTGAGTGGTCCTGCAATCCTTGAAAAACCCTAGATAAATTTTCTATAATATCTTGCCAGTCCAAGAAAACTTCGTATCTCGGCAGCGCTTGTCGGCACATTCCAACTACTTACAGCCTTAACCTTTGCCGAATCCACTTCAATTCCTTCTGATGTCACCACGTGTCCAAGAAATCCAATCCGATTCAGCCAAAACTCACACTTTGTAATCTTGGCATACAACTTTTCTTTCACTGCGCGTAGATGCGACTCGTGGTCTTCTTGATTTTTAAAGTATATCAAGATGTCATCGATGAAGACGATCACGAACTTATCCAAGTATGTATGAAACACCCTATTCATTAAATCCATAAAAAACTGCAGGGGCATTGGACAATCCAAAAGGCATTACCACAAACTCATAGTGACCATATCTTGTTCTAAAAGCCGTCTTTGGAATATCACCCTCCTTCATTTTCAATTGATGATATCCAGATCGTAGATCTATTTTTGAGAAAACTCCTGCACATTGTAGTTGATCGAAGAGGTCTTCATTTCTCAGTAGAGGGTACTTGTTCTTTATTGTAAGTTGATTCAGGTCTCGATAATCGATACACATCATCATGCTACCATCTTTCTTTTTTACAAACAAAACTGGTGCTCCCCATTGTGAAACACTCAGTCGAATATACCCTTAATCCAATAATTCTTGTAACTGCGCCTTCAACTCTTCTATCTCCTTTGGTGTAATAACCCGAAAAATTTTAAACTTTTATTAGTGATGCTTAAACCAATTACATGTGGTGCTTAGACCTTAATTATGTTTAATATGACCAACGAAACGAATTAGAATAGATTCGGAAATCGAAATCTAGAGAAATCAAAAACTAGTGACTAGTCCTACCGGATTAGGGTTTTCTGAATAGCCTGAACATAGAATGAAAGATCTAGAATGAATCTCAATAAAAGGATTTCATTTCTAGAATCTTCTCACGAAAACATGTGAGAAGCTAAAGAATGGAAATTTTCGAGCATGCTTACCCGGTCAGTCTCAAAAGTACTATTCACGAGCCGGATCAACTTCCGCCGTGCTAATCATGAAAAATTAATGAAAACAATCAAAATCAAGGAGGAATATATTATTATGAATTTAGAATTCATAAGAATCAATTTCTGAAAGAAATTCCTGAAGAACTTAACTGAACGCCGGGAATATACACTGGAAAAACCCTAAACTGATCTGAACGAACCGAAACTCGAACCAAGGGTCTAAATCAATAAGAAATGATTTATAAGACTCAAATTAATTATGAAAGCTCAAGAATTCAATAGAATTTTGAATGAGCATAATTTAATCGCTGAACGCTGTTTTTCCGCAATAACTCGGAATTGACTTATCGGATCCCATCCAAACTTCATGAAATTATTGTAAACTAAGGATCTGAGAAATCAATCGAAAACGCGATAAAACTTAAAGAGTCTGCATTAACTTGTCAAATCGGGTAATTTGACCATTCCTCCTCCCCACTACCACCAAAACCTCCCCAAATGAGCTAACAACAGCTCTGAGAGTAGCATTTTGTGCAGTCCCTCTCTCGCACTTTGGAACCCATTTTCTCTCTCTAATTCAAAATCCTCTCTTTTGTTCTTCCATGTTCTAAGCTTCAATCCTCATTTTCAACCCATTCCAACTATCAAAATCAGTTTATAAAACCATACAAATGTAGTATTCATCATCCTCTTCCATCCTAATGGAGTGAAAAAAAATCTAGAATTTTTTTTTTCATTTGAAACCCTAGTTTTGAACCATTTCAATTTGGTGGCTTTTGAGTCACCAAATGCTCTCAAGCCATGAATGAAATGTGTTTAGAAATATGTTCGAAGGTTGTGTTTAAAGTTTGGGAATTTTTGGAGCATGTTTGTTATATTTTGATTTTGTTATAATTTCTTTTTATATGAGATAAAGTATGCTTTTGTGAATATTATTTGATATTAATGCTTGTTGATGGATTAGGAGCATGTAGAATAAATATGAGAATTTATGGAAATTTCTTGTATTTTATTTCAAAACAAACCGAGAGCTATATGGTATTTTTAGGCCATGGTTATAATTTTTTTTTGTTGAAAATAGTTGAGATATAGTGTTTAATATATGATATTAACATCATATATTAATCTTGAAATTTTTGGAACACTTCTCCTATTTTCATGTAATTACCTAAAGTTATATAGAATTTTTGAGATTTATTTTGATTTTATTTGTTGAAAAATAATTGACGTATAGTGTTTAATATATGATATGAACATCATATATTAATCTTGAAATTAATGAGACACTACTCCTATTTGTTCATATGTACCGAAAACTATATATATATATATATATATTTATTTATTATTTTTATTTGTTGAAAATAATATGATATGTGATGTTTAGAAATAATATGAACCTATTATGCATTATTGGGAATTTATTGAACACATGTAATATATGTGAAAGGACAAAAAGAATTTCAAGCATTGGTTCATATTATAAATATTAATTGATGTTTAATGTTAATATTACATGTTTATTTCATAATATAAACATATTGTGAAGTGAATGAAATTTATTGAATATATATACATATATATAGTTATTACCGAAAGTATATAGGGGTGAGAAGCAGGTGTTTTAATTTTAATGTATGATATGAGATGATATTTCATGTTTAATATATGATATAAGCATGATATGATTTTTGTGGAATTTATTGAACACCAATGTTCAATAAACCATAATTACCGAAAACTTTAGGCATATTTACTCATGGGTTAAAATTTTATTTGATGGTATTGAGTTGATAATTAAATTCTATAGTATGATAGGAGTATAACATGATTTTATTGGAATTTAATGGATACATATGCTAATTATCGAAAACGTAGTAAAATAGTTAAGTATGAGTTTAATTTTAATGGTAAATGATGCTATGATAGTAAACTATAAGCTTGGAATGAATGGAACACTTATGCACACATACACAATGATTGTGTATTATGTTAGAAATTAGGATTTTCTAATGCTTTCGTATAGTTTATGTTGTGTATGGTATTGTATAGTATTGAATGGTTATGTTTATGTTGTGCCGATAAACAAAACCCCAAACGTAAACAACATACTACTTTATGTACGAGAATCCAAAATAAATCGACCAATTCCGATAACTTAAGAAGAATTAACGAGAATCGAAGTTAGACACGAATTAGTGTTTTTCTATTAGCAAATAGGATACTCAAACGTGAGATCCTAAGTTAAAGAAACCAAAAGCCGAGTTACGCCGTTAATACTCAGCAACGATAACCTAATACGATATTAGATTGAGTGTTAAGACAACTCGACAACGAATAGCGATTATACAACTTATATAATCTCCAACGAGTTAAGAAAAACAAACAATGTCGTAAAGTGTAAGCAAAGATTCGAACATAAGATGTCGATCCTTACGTCTCAAAGGTCGAGTTAATATTCCTGAAGAACTTCATCTATTCCTAAGTACTTACTTATATGATAGCATGTGATCACTTGAATCATAAGTCAGGACTCCCCTTTTATTCGTCGTGTTAATACGACAAGTCGTCAAGCATAACCTAGTAGGACGTAACTACAATTGTTAAGTCTAGTTAGTAGCTTGAGAATATCCTAAAATACCTATCACAACTTGAATACTAACAATCTATAACGTAATAACGTTTAGAAGAACACTAAGGCTAGTAGTCGAGGATAGACTCGGAGTATATGACTCGTAAGTTGAGGTTCGTTTATGAATGATGAAGTAATATAGTTTGAAAATTGAGAATGTAAGATAATAGGAATTATCTTAAAACCACCACATGAAATCATAAAGAAACCCTAAATTGGGAACCTTAAGTCGTAATTTATAAACAACCCTCGATCAATAGAAAGAATCTAAGAAATGCTATTTTCTTATGAAGGGTTTGATCATACGTAGTCGGCGAGGAAGGACAATCACACCTGCTCACTTAGAACTACTAGCTTCGGACTAGTAGGTGAGCTCTCTTGAAACAAAAATGACATGCATGTCTATCTCAAAGCATGATTTACAAAAGCTTTATGAAATATTATTGATGAACTGTTATTGACTGCCAAATGTTTATGTTTTGTTGTGATCCTATCTGAGATTGGTATATCCAATGTGGTATGTGAATGTGTTGGTCCACAAACGTTAAAAAAGGGTAACGATCGGATCCGACTTAGTTAAGGACTAACTCGTATTGTGTACATGTGTGACTGTGTGTTAAGGTTAGCTACCTTGACCGGTCACGGCGACTATATGTAGGTGGCCACCTCCATAGTGCGCGAATGAATGAATGAATAAATGATCAGATATGGAACAACGTGGATGAAATAGTTCGGCCGAAAATTTTTGGAAAATGATAAAATGTTTGATAGGCATGAGTCTTTCAACTAAAATCGTCATGTGCTATTGTGGGCAGTTCAATAACTTTAACCAAAAAATTTTTTCAAGAATGAGTCCACCGAGTACTTTTGTACTTAGCCTGCGTCTCGTTTTGATGTGCGGTTGAGCGAGATTGATGATGAGTGCGAGGTGGTGCAGAGTGGCAGTTGTTTTGTTGCTTTAATAGAAAGGATTTCTAGAACCTTGGGCATGTATCGTCATATGCATGTCCACATGCTTATTGCTGCCTAACTCTGATATTATTTTGGTATCTTGACTATAACTGTTTTCCATTATCGTATTAAACTTGAGGTCGTACCTCGTTCATTGAATTACGCCCTGATTGGATTATATCTGAACATTGAACCTTTTGGCAAGTCCTTCCGTGACTTGAGTTTGTATTGAAACAGCTTATTCCTTTCAGTCTATGCATTTTTGAGTAGTTAAATGGTTAATTGCATTGATTAGTTATGCTTATATCCGCTGCTTTATCATACCAGTGACGATCCCTATGATCCGTATTTCTTTGAGAAGTCGGGTCATCACAAAGTGGTATCAGAGCACTTGTTCGCTCTGAACCCTAGAAACCCTTTCCTTGAATCCTAAGTTGAAAGTTGAGTCTAGAAATTATTTGTGTTTGACTGCCACTGCACTGCACTCCATCGTCGCCTTGCTCAACGAGAAAAAAGGTAACTATTTCAACTAAAAGTAGTTTTGAAATGATAGATGTATATGAATGGTGAAACGGACTTATAATGTTGCCTTGTTGGGAAGTTGAAAAATATTTTGGAAAGAGGAATATTTTGAAATTGAAAAGTTGTTTCAAATGATTGGTCATTAGTTTGAGAGAAAGTTGCAAACTTTAGGGGCTTGGTAACAGAGTAATGTATGGATACTTGTTTGTCGCAATACATGTTATGATCTATGTTTACTGCTATATGCAAAGTATGCTAGAAGCAGGATGTAAATGAGTATGTTTCCCATGAGAACATAGACTCTTAAGACGCATGATCCCTTTGCGCCAAACTTAGTATGAGAACATAATGTATCCCCAATTGAACGAAATACTAAGGAAGAACGAGAACATATAAATCTTAAGAATCACAATCCGAACGAATTCGAGGATGAGAACGCGACGAGTCTACGAAGACGAAGAGATTGCTTAACTGGAGGTTCGCACTGCTATGAGTCCCAACCTCTCTACGCGAAGGAATTCCGAACACCATGCGTGTTGCCTCTGTCGTAACAATAATGAAAAGAATCAAAGTATAACGTTAAGGAAGTATAAAAAGAAACATTGAATTGTAAGTACATGATGAGAATGGATATGATGTGATACTATAACGCGAATAGAAATAAGGAATCCAGAACCCAATAAGCTAAGGCGACCACTTAACCTTTACCCGAAGGTTAGACATCGATCGTTGCTCTACTCTAAGAAACCATACCGTCTCTTCCCGGAGACCAAACCATGAAAGTAGTACCATAAGGATTTAGGAATGTAGGTCATAGGATAATATAGATTGCTATAACCTTCTTTGTATAGATGTTTATTGTGTACATACCTTCTTCTAGATATACCGTTATATTTACCGTGTCTAACCTTAGTAATACTTTCCTTTTCAGATGGCTCAGACTGTCTTCACGTCTAGGCGCCCCCTATCCTCTAGGGCCACACCCGATGAGGTCGTACGAACATACCGTACCTACCAGATGTGCCGAGTGTTGGACTTGTATACTGGAAGCAGTTTTGGTTGAGCTTGTATACAATGTTTCCTGTTACCACTATTACAATCTCCTATCTGAATTGTTTACTTGATTGCATATGTATGTCCCTTATCTCATATATAAGTTAGATCATACGGTATGTTGAAGATCACGTGTCTCGTATGATTGGTCAAGCTTAATGAGATATAAAAGTATCACGGTGAGACAACTTGAGGACTAGTTGTCGGTATAGGCTCGGTATAGATAAGAAGTGACTTGACTTAGTTGCTTGTCTATCTTTGATGCGTCTCGGCGTATTGATGGATCACGATGAGATGAGTTCTTCTATCGTGACCGTCGTGAAGAACCTAGATCTCGATGACTTTACGTTTATCTAAACCTCGATAAGGTATTAGGTGAGTATGAGTTGCTTGACCATCACTTTGACTTGTTATGGGTGAGGTTACATGAGATAACCCAAGATTCTCTACATCTTGGGTGGTGGCGATCCTTGTATGTCATGCTAGTTACGTGTCGAGTCACCGTATCCGTTTAGGATGATGGCGTCCCTTAAGAAGCTCAAAGGTTTATTGTACTAAACCCCGCAGTTGAGTTATCTCAAATACAATAATAAGGTTGAGTGGTACTACTTAAGGAATTAAAGATATTAATTATTTTAAGCGATCGAGCAGCGTAAATAATTAATGGACGTACGATATCTTAAATACGGGGCTTCGTGAAGTCTAAGTGCATGCACGACTCAACCTCGAAAATAAAGGAGTAAGTCGGCATTTATTCTCTAGTGGCATGAATAAATGTTTATGAATTAATTTATGTTCTGGGGTGAACATAAGATAATTAATTTATTTGAGGCCCATCATTATTCCTTGCATTTGATCCCTGGGCTGGCCCATCCAGGCCTGGAGCTTAGTGAATTTTGCCCCCCCTCCTTATAGAGTCCCTCTGGGACTCTACTTGATCCTCTCTATCTTAAGTGATATTATTATATTTATTAGATATGCATAAATTCTATCTTGATGGAATTTAGGATTGCATTATAAATATAAGGTGAGAGAAAATTAAACCCTAATTCTAAGAGAAGAATTTTCGAAAATTGCTATCCCACATAGTGGAATTTTCGAAAATCTCTAAGAAGGAAAGGAGGCGAATTTCTATAGCACTCTCCATAGATTGTCCTCACTCGACATTGGAGTTTAGGCAATCGGGATACAGTCCAGAAGATCAAAGCACGAGTCTTGATCCATTCTTTCCCGACAAATTCGTAGGTAAACACGGGAAAACACCTACGTGTTGCAATTAATTATATAGGTGCATGCTAGGTATATATATATATATATAATCAATGTATGGTGAATTAAACATCCAAGATAGATACTCGGGAGAGGGTTAAAATTATATTTCCCTACAGTTGGTGATCGCTCACTTTTCTAACACGAAAAGGTGTAAGTATAGGGTAAGCAGAGTATCGTATCCACAGGGATTGTATCACGAAAACATAGAAGCTAGCTCAATGATAATTCAATATTATTCAAGCACAGATAAAGGATGAGAGGTTTTGGGGCTTCGGAATTTAATCCAAAGTAAAGATAACCACGCAGAAATAAAATAAAGCAATAAACTCACGGATGATAAAGCAGATAAGAAAGACTAACCTGAGATGCATTAATCCTATCCACAACGTATGTTTATCCTGTTCCTATTAGCCAATTTTAATCCGAGACAAGATGGAAGATCACAAAATAACCAACAATTTCAATTACGACAATTGCGGCGATGAATTACGAGTTTTCCCTACCATTCTAGGTGAAAACAAGTAACTCCAAAAGGATCACTAAGAATATGCTTCCTCTGAATATCTATCTCGCCTTCGACTCGAGGCTCATTCGTATCATGCATTCGAGATCGATTGACAATTAATACAATTACGTAATTAGCAGACAACTAGATATGCATCAAGATTGATCGAAATCAACACATATAAATAAGCACAATCGAATCATGAATCGATGCACGGACGGTAAATAGCGATAACGAGAATCATAACATATAGGATCGAATCATGCAAACCACAGGATTAGAGCGAAAAACTAGCGGATATAATAAGCGGAATAAAATACGATTTAACCATAAAACGGAAATTAAATATATAAAACCCGTGATGAGCGTTGGATGAACAATGGTTGGTCTTGAATCGATCCCAGCGAAAGAGCGGAAAACAACGAAAGCGATCGGACAAAGCGTTCCGGTCGATAGCAATGAAGAACTAAACTAGAACAATGCAAGAATTAAAGCTAGAACTAAGCGGGCGAAAAAAGACAAAACCGAGGAAAAACTGAATTAAAAGAGCTGCGGGGCGTGCGGGGTGCGATGGGGCGCGAGGGCTTTGCCTGTTATAGATAAGGGTGGAAACCTAATTTGCGCCTCTGCACGCCGTCTCGCGACCACTCGCATGATCGCTAGCTCGACCGCTAGGCGCTCGCTCGCCTCTCTCCTCGCTCGCGTTCGCGCTATGCTCGCATGGTTTCCTCGCGGCTGGCTAGCGGTCGCTAGCCGTGGTCGCGCAAAATTGGGCATTGAGTTCTCGTGGCGGGGCTTGCTCGCGTGCAGTCATGTCGCTTGCTCGGGCGCTCGCTTATGATGAACCTCGCGACCAGCCTGGCGACCGCTAGGCTGGTCGCTAAGCTGGGCGGGAATGCGATTTGGCTCGTGCTTCGTTCCTTGCTTGCGATTTTCAACACAAAGACCTACAAAACACCAAAATAACACCCAAGAGCGACATCTTCTAAAATAGATAAAATCATTAAGATCCAAGACATAAGCGCTTTATTGATCTAAAACATCTTTAAATATCATGAATAAGCGTGTGAAATATCGTTTATCAAACCCCCAAACTTAAATCATTGTTTGTCCTCAAACAAAAGCGAACAGAAAGACACAACGAAGGACACAACAAAGATCATGAGCATAGCAAGGTGATAAACACAATCAAGCCTCGGAAATATACTTGACTCTAGAAAATACTAGCACACATGGCGACATTAGTCACTTCAACACAAACAACGATTGAAAGCAAAACTCATTTATTTCAACCTCACAAAGGCATGTGTGTAGAATATAGAGGATACCTCAAACTCATAAAGAAATTAAGGGCGTGTATACACTCATAGATCAATGCAATGCAACATCTTACCATAGGCTTGCCATTTCTCTAACATCTCCACCGCGTCAAATGTGTTCAAATAAGGATCAAAGAGGTCTTTTGATAGGTTATAATGTAGGCACATTGGTTAAGGTAGGATAATATATGGCTAAGTGACTCAAGTAAACTCAAGCACTTCCATCTAAACAATCAACTCATATGGACTTTGTCCGTTTCCTTTCCTTTCAGACATGCTATTTCACATTTATGCAACTCAAGGTACCATATACTATGACAATTGACTTCCTTTATGCTCATACTATACACAAAATTTTTCTTTTCACTTTTACTTTTCTTGGCTTTGTAATAGAGCTTATAGGGTCTATTCCTTTTCACACAGGTACCATCCTTTATCTTGTATCACCACTTAGCATATCAAAACAAATGTTTCTCCCATTTGATTCCCATATCCATCCTCACCTCCTATCATCCGGTTAATTGAAAGAATAAAGTCTAATAAAAGGCTCAAAGAAGGCGACAAACGGTATATATCATTGGGCTAGTGTTTGGGAAAATATGTGGTTAACAAAGATGGCCTTTTATCCTTTCCAAATTGAAACACATATTGCGGTCTCGACACGTAAAAAGCGGCAAGTTCTAGAAGATAATCACATGCGATATCACACAAAAAGAAAAGCGTAACAAGATATGTATACGGTGAAGCTCAAGTCTCACGAGGATTAAGCAAATGGTGAAAACAACAAGATTAAGCGATCTCAAGTCGTTCATGCTTCATTTTCTAACATATCATGTGCCTTTGTCATTTAAAAATCACAAAATTTTCTATCGTCATTGGCCACATGGATTAACACACTTCACTTCAACTCGTTGATCGACCGACACAACAACGAAAAGAAAAAGCGAAACACGACAAAAGCAACACAAGCGAAGACACGACAAAACACGAAAACAAAAACAAAGCGTTGGGTTACCTCCCAACAAGTGCTTAATTGCGTCTTTAGCTGACCATTACTAACCTTTTTCAATCCGGCGTTTTGTGGCAACAAACATCTTTCCCAACTTGTGGACCCTCCTAAACTTAGCATTCACGGATCTCCACCACCGACTATGGAAGTGGGCCACAAACTTGAATGATACACTCGGGTTCCATGCAGAGTCCACTTCTTCCTTCTCACGGCATCCTCGATTGGTCGAGTACCCTCTAAGCGCTCGACGTGTGCGGCAGCAGCAGTCGTGATCGAGTAGCAAACTTCCGGCTTTCCACTGTCGTGTTGCTTGATGGCGTCATATATGGAAATCTTGAGCTCCTCATCGTTAACACGAAACGTGAGATTGCCTTCCTGCACATCAATCAACGCACGACCAGTTGCTAGAAAAGGTCTACCAAGGATTAGTGGTTGTTGTTTGAATTCAGGAATATCTAGAATAACAAAGTCGACAGGAAAAGCAAAATCCCGAATTCTTACCAACACGTCTTGACGATACCTTTTGGATATGTGACCGACCGGTCAGCCATCATCGATGAAATCTTAAATCGGCTTCATCTTTCCTAGGTGTAGCCGGTTGAATACGTTCAACGGCATCAGTTGATGCTCGCCTAAGTCGCACAAAACATTTGGAAAAGTGCGCTCGGCGATCTCGCACTCTAATGTAAAGCTGCCGGATCCTTCTACTTGAGAGGGCTTCCTTTGCAAGACGGCACCTGCATTCTTCGGATAGGGTAATTTTCTCAAATTTCCCGGTTTCTTTTGCTTGCAAGCGTCTTTTAAAATTTCATGTATCCGGCATGTTTCGCGGCTTCAAAGAGAGGCAAATTTATCTCAACTTTTGAAAATCTCTTTGAAGCGAGCAAACTCGTCATATTCGACTTGACAAGTCGACTCAAACAGGACGGAGGAGTGTATGTGCGACGATTTGTACAGGGGCCTCGCGGTCGACCTCGCGACCGTGAGAAGGTCGCGAGGTACATTGCTTGTTGGACTCCTTCTTCGGCGTGCGAGCTTGCGAGCTTGACTCATGTGTGATTTCTCGGCGGCTGCTCTCGCTCGATTGCTCGTTGGGTGGCATCTGGCTGGGTCGCTTCGCGAAGAAATCGCACGCAGCACACTCGATGGCTCGCGGTCGCGACCTCGATCGCAGTTTCGCTCAGATGTGCTTTCATGCTTTTCTTCCTGGCGGGGCTCGGGTAGGCTCGTCCACTCGCCGTCGGATGGCGAAACATCGATTTTCGGGTTCACCTCCGTATTGCTCGGAAAGTGGCCCGTCTTGATTGTGCATTACGAGCCGCTATCTCATCCGATTTGGTTCTCCATTATCTTCATGTGTTTGCCCATGGCTTTCTGATGGATTCTAACCGTGTTATCCTCCGCGCGATGGTATTGATGAGCAATTACTGCGTGCGACCATCGAATTCGATTAAATCGTCATTTGTTGGTTGCTCACAACCAACTGCTACATCAACTCTTCTAGATTTGGCTTCTTGGCTCTTGAATCACACCATTTTATGCGGTGAAACTTCTTTGGAGGTTGTTGAAAATTATCGGGGTTGGCGTATGAGAAATTTGGATGATTCCTATTGTTGAATTATCGCTGATTTCCCCAAGATTCCTCGATTGATGTGGTGGCGTTCTCTCTCAATCGACTCTTCAAAGAGTGAACTTCTTCATGAGATCGTCGTATTTTGAATCACTCTCAACAAAGAAATGCTTTGAACATTTGGCGTTCTCTCCGTTGGCCATTGATAGTCGTTGGCGACCATCTCTACAATACGACTTGCCTCGTCTACTTGTCGGTTCAATAAACAGCCCCGCCCGACGCATCCACCATGCTCCATAAATCTGCCATATCGGTCACCGTAGAAGCTGTGTGATTTGTTGCTCCTTGGAGAACCCATGTTGTGGACATCGTCTCGATAGACCTCGAATCTTTCCCATACCTCGAATAATGATTACGTCGTGGTTTTGGCAAAATGAGAGATTTCGGCGATGATCTTCTGCGCGGCGGAAAAGTATTTCGAAAGAAACTTCATAAAGTTTCCCCAAGTATCGATGCGATTCGGTCCAAACTCTTGAACCAATCTTCGCTGGTTGCTTGTGAGAAACCGAACATCGCATCGGATCATATCTTGTGGCACCCATTCTGTTTGATGGTGTCACAAATATCGAAAAAGTCTCGAGATGCGCATTCGGGTCTTCGTGACTCCTCCCAAAGCGCTCTCCTTGGACCATCTTGATCGGTGGCTTTAGCTCAAAATTGTTTGCATCTACGTGCGGGCTAACCGCCTCCTTGGGCTGATTCGGTGGGAGGTCGGTGCATGTGATTCAGAGGTCTTTCCTCCGGGCGAGGACAATGATTCCCATATTCGCCATCCGGCTGCATCTGCGCAAAGTCGGCTAGCATCGTCTGTTTGCTCGGGAGGAATGCCCCGATTACGTGGATTGGCTGCCATTGCAGCCCGTCTCTTCTCGTCCTCTTCTCCTTGAGAGCTTTCGATCTTGGGATCTAATAATACTTGAGAGGTCCCGAGATCTTGTCGCATAAACTACGAGAAAAGAGAAAATTAGCACCGACAAAAATAAATAATAATATATATACTTGAATTAATAAATCCAAATCGTCAAATTATTCCTATGTGATCTTAACAATCCCGACAGCGGCGCCAAATTTGATCGCTCACTTTTCTAACACGAAAGGTGTAAGTATAGGGTAGCAGTATCGTATCCACGAGGATTGTATCACGAAAACATAGAGGCTAGCTCAGCGATAATTGATATTATTCAAGCACGGATAAAGGATGAGAGGTTTTGGGGCTTGAATTTAATCCAAAGTAAAGATAACCACGCGAAATAAAATAAAGCAATAAACTCACGGATGATAAAGCAGATAAGAAAGACTAACCCTAGGGATGCATTAATCCTATCCACAACGTATGTTTATCCTGTTCCTATTAGCGATTTTAATCCGAGACAAGATGGAAGATCACAAAATAACCAACAATTTCAATTACGACAATTGCGGCGATGATTACGAGTTTTCCCTACCATTCTAGGTGAAAACAAGTAACTCCAAAGGATCACTAAGAATATGCTTCCTCTGAATATCTATCTCGGCTCGACTCGAGGCTCATTCGTATCATGCATTCGAGATCGATTGACAATTAATACAATTACGTAATTAACCGACAACTAGATATGCATCAAGATTGATCGAAATCAACACATATAAATAAGCACAATCGAATCATGAATCAATGCTTGGGCGGTAAATAGCGATAGCGAGAATCACAACATATGGGATCGAATCATGCAAACCACAGGATTAGAGCGAAAAACTAGCGAGACATAATAAGCGGAATAAAATACGATTTAACCATAAAAGCGGAAATTAAATATATAAAACCCGTGATGAGCGTTGGATGAACAATGGTTGGTCTTGAATCGAATCCCAAGCGAAAGAGCGGAAAACAACGAGCGATCGGACAAAGCGTTCCGTCGATAGCGAATGAAGAACTAAACTAGAACAATGCGAAATTAAAGCTAGAACTAAGCGGGCGAAAAAGACAAAAGCGAGGAAAACTGAATTAAAAGAGCTGCAAATGTCGGGGGTGCGATGGGGCGCAAGGGCTGCCTGTTTATAGATAAGGGTGGAAACCCTAATTTGCGCCTCTGCCGGCACGTCTCGCGACCACTCCTCGCGGTCGCTAGCTCGATCGCTAGGCGCTCGCCGCGCGCGCTCTCCTCGCTCGCGTTCGCCGCTTGCGCTCGCATGGTTTCCTCGCGGCCTGGCTAGCGGTCGCTAGCCATGGTCGCGCAAAATTGGGCATTGAGTTCTCGGCGCTGGGGCTTGCTCGCGTGCACGAGGTCGCGGTCGCTGCTCTGGGCGCTCGCTTATGATGAACCTCGCGACCAGCCTGGCGACCGCTAGGCTGGTCGCTAAAACTGGCGAGAATGCGTTTTGGCTCGTGCTTCGTTCCTTGCTTCGATTTTCAACACAAAGACCTACAAAACACCAAAATAACACCCAAGAGCAGCATCTTCTAAAATAGATAAAATCATTAAGATCCAAGACATAAACACACTTTATTGATCTAAAAACATCTTTAAATATCATGAATAAACGTGTGAAATATGCGTTTATCAATTGGTATCAGAGCCTGGGATTAGTATCTTAGCTTTGTTGGATTAATTCACGTTTGATTATAACGTGTGTAATTAATTAATTTTGGATCTATCGTTCATTGTGGCTCGTTTTATTTTTGTCGGATTTTGTTTTTCACCACGAGAAAATCCGTGGTTAGATTAGATTTTTCCTTGTAAATCTTATCTGTAAAAGAAGAACGAAGACGAAAAGCACGAAGAACGAGACGACGGGAGGTTGCCCGAAAATGGCCGCACGACGCGAGGGTGGGTGGGAGGCGACATCTTTGTGCGTGCTCGGCTCGCAGCACATCGCTCGGCGGCGTGTGTGTTTTTGGCGGCTCGGTGGTCGGGGTGGACAGGCGGGCGGGTCGTGCGAGGTCTTGGCGGCCTTCGGCGATCGGCCCGTTCACGCGGGTTTTCCCTCGGCGGTTCGAGAGACGGTCTTGCGTACTAAGTGCGCCGCGCGAGTAGGCCCAGTGTACGAGTCACGCGCAGCGAGTTTCTCGATAGTCCGGTGGAGTCGGTGTACGGCTGAGACAGCCTTGAGCGGCGCGACGAGGTGCGAGAGTTTCTTGCACGGAAGCCTCGGCAGCACTCGGTGGGTCTCGACGTGTGGCTCTCGGCAGCACCGGGCGACGTGGGGCGCGTGATTCTCGCACGAAACCTCGGCAGCGCTCGGCGGCCTCGGCGCGAGCGTGTGTACGGAAACCTCAACGCGCGCGGGCATGTTCGGTGGCGCTGAGCGACGCGGGGCATGCGATTCTGATAAACGCGCATTTTACACGTTTATAGTTGATATTTGAAGATGAGTTTAGCTCGTTTAATGTGCGTTTACGTATCGATACTTAATGTTTTATCTATTTCTAGAAGATACTGCTCTTGGGTGTTCTTTTGGTGTTGTGTAGGTCCATATGTTGAAAATCGAAGCAAGGAACGACGCACGAGCCAATATACACTCTGGCCTGTTTCTAGCGACCAACCTAGCGGTCGCTAGGACGGCCGCTAGGAAACACGCGCGAGAACCCAGCACACCGCGACCGCGATAACGTGCCCGCGAGCGAAGCCCAGCGCCGAGAAAGTCACTGGACGATTTCTCGCGACCGGATCAGAATTCCTAGCGACCGCTAGCCATGGCCGCGAGCCAACCAAGCGGGCGCAAGAAGCGGCAATGACGAGAGGGCAGCGAGACTTACCTCGCGACCGCGAGGAGTAGGCGAGACGGCGCGGGAGGAAAAACTATGGTTTGGGGTGTGCTATATATGGCAACACCCCATCGCTACCGAACCGCCCATAAGATTCGAGCCTCTTTCTCGCTTTTCATAAGTTTTCAGATTTTAGCTTTAGGTTCCATATAGTTTCATTCTAGAGTTGTTTCGCATTGTTCTTCATTTGATTTGCGTTTAGTCTACGATCCGGAGCGTTTCGTCCGGACAATCTTCTGAAGTTTCCATTTTTCACGAGGTTGGGATTCAAGCCCAGCGATTGTTCATCAACGCTTCATCACGGGTTTTATATATTTAATTTCGTTTCTATGGTTCGTCGTATTTTATTCCGTTTATTATGTCCGGCTGGTTTTTCGTTCTAATCCAGGGTTTGCATGATTCGATCCTATATGTTGTGATTCTGTTATCGCTATTTACCGTCCATGCATTGATTCATGATTCGATTGTGCTTATTTATATGTGTTGATTTCGACCAATCTTGATGCATATTTAGTTGTCGGTTAATTACGTAATTGTGTTAATTGTCGATCGATATCGAATGCATGATCTGAATGAGCACTCGAGTCGTGGTTGAGATAGGATATTAGTAGGAAGCATATTCTTTGTGATCCATTTGGAGTTGCTTGTTTTCACCTAGAGGCGAATAAAGATGTGGGAAACTAGTAATCTCTACCGCTTTTGTCGTAATGTAAATTGTCGGTTATATATGTGATCTTCCATCTGTCTGGATTAAAATTGGTTAATAGGAACAGGATAATCATCGTTGTGGATAAGATTAATGCAGCCCTAGGGTTAGTCGTTTTATCTGCTTTTAAACATCCAGTGTTTATTGCTTTAGTTTACTTCTGCTTTGTTACCTTTGCTTTGGATTGAATTCCGAGCCTAAAATCTCACAAAACCATATTTGTTGCTTGGATAATGATGAATCCTTGTTGAGTTAGCTTCACGTATTTTAGCATTACAATCACAATGGATCGATGCTTACACCTATATTTACACCATTTAGTGTTAGAAAATTAAGCGATCAAATTTTGGCGCCGTTCTTAGGGATTGTTAAGATCATATAGGAATAACTTGACAATTTGGAATTATTAATTCAAGTTGTACTTTTATTTTTATTTTTATTCCTTGCCAATCTGATTTCCTTCTTTTCTCCGGATAGTTTATGTTCACAAGGTCCCGAGGACCTCTGAACTACACTTTGATCCGAAATCGAAAATTCTCAAAGGAGAAGGAGACGGCAAGAAGAAAGGAAGCAATGGCAAATCGAGAATAGCAGGCGTTCCCCAAGTAGCTGCACGCTGTTAGCGGATTCACAAAATCGGCGCCCGATTGGCGACTATGGGACTCGTTGTCCTGCTCGGAGGCGACAAGACCGTTGAATTACATGTACGCACCTCCTACGAGCAATTTCAAGGAGGCGGATGGGGCCTGTAAGTAAATGCTAACAATTTTGAGTGAAGTCGGCCCTGTCGGCATGGTTCAAGGGAACGATTCGGAGGAGGAGTCACGGAGGATCCGAATGCCCATCTCGAGACCTATCTCGACATTTGTGACACCATCAAGCAGAATGGGGTGCCACAAGACACAATCCGGATCGTATGTTCGTATTTTCTCTGCGAATCAAGCAAAGGCGGTTCAAGACCTTAGATCGTCACGGGCATCAACGGTTGGGCGATTACGTGAGAAATTCCTTCGAGTACTTTCCTCCGGCTAAAGCACGAAAGATCATAGCCGAGATTTCCCACTTCTCCCAGTTAGGAGATGAATCTTTATTCGAGTCGTGGGAAAGATTCAGGGGCCTATTGAGAAGGTGCCCACAGCATGGATTCTCGAGGGAGCAGCAGATTACGCAGTTTTACAGCGGGCTGACACCTCACACGAGGAGTATTGTTGACGCATCAGCGGGGGGTTGCCTATTGAACAGACGTGTAGACGAGGCCAGCCGCATCATAGAAGAGATGGCGGCCAACAGTTATCAGTGGCCGATGGAGAGGACACCGGTGGTGAAGGCTGCTACCGTTGAAGGTGATTCGAAGTACGATAATATTATGGAGCGATTCACCTTGTTAAGAAGCGATTTGAGAAAGAAAGGAAAGGAAAGGCGCGGCTCGGATAAATGCTGCAGAGTCGGAGATAATCGGTGAGGGCGTGAATTACATAAATCGGAGGAACAACCGTCACAGGGGAATCCGCGTACAATCCTAACAACGTAAATCACCCAAATTTCTCACGCCAACCCCTATAATTTTCAACGACCTCATGTTTCTCGATTCGAGCGGAGTGATTCAAGAGACGAAGCCGAGTCTAGAAGACGTGATCGTGCCAGTTGGTTGTAAGCAACCAACAATTGTAACGAATCGAATTAGTTTATAAGCAACACTGGGCGGAAGATTAATCATTGGAGTCCACCGTGACGGCTATGGGAAAGCACATGAAGATGATGGAGAATCGAATAAGTCGGATAGCCGCACAAATGGGCGGGCACAAGTCGGACCAATTTCCGAGTAATACGGGTAAACCCTAAAATCAACGTAATGCCATTCAATTGAGGTGGGCGAGCTTATCGAAGTCGCGAGGAGACGAGCGGGAAAATGGGCAAAGAGAGAGAATCACGGCGGAGCTCGCGACCGCGATCCGTACGCGAGGAATCAAGAAGGAGTTCGCGGCGGCTCGGTAGGCGCAACAAGTCAAACGAGCCCGCGACATGTCGGTCAGGGACCTAGCGGCGACCTAGCGATCGCGAGTAGTCACGAAGCGGCGCGAAATCATCTGAAGCTTGACGCGCACCTAGCGCCCAGCGCCAGCGTCGCGCGAAGATGAAGGAAGGCGGTGTACATGTGCTAGCGACCGCACACGCAGATGCGAGGCTGATCGCGAGGGCAAGCTATGAAGAAATTTCCGACGTCGTGCCTCAATTCCGTTTCAAAGCCGTTTAGCTGAAGCCCAATGCGATGAGAAGTTAACGGGTTCATGGAGATGTTCCAAAGGTGCACATCAATATTCCTTTACTTGATGCACTTGAGATATGCGGGTTACGTTAAGTTTACGAAGGATGCCGTTGCCAATAAGAAGAAGCTTGGGAAATTCGAGGCGATAAATCTGTCTCGAGAGTGCGATCTTTGTCTTGCAAAAGAAGTTGCCGCTCAGCGAGAAAGATCCGGCGACTTCACCATCGCATGTGTCATCGGAGGACGGACGTTCTCCAAGGTTACGTGTGATTTGAAATGAGCATCAATCGATGCCGTTGTCCATTTTATGATTAGAGATTGGGGAGATCAAGCCGACCACCATAGCTCTTGGATGGCGAGACACGGTGACTTATCCGAAAGGGATAGTGGAGGGCGTGCTCGTGAAAGTTTGAGATTTCATCTTCCCACCGATTTCGTTGTTCTCGATATGCCGGAGGATGGGAATACACCTCTTATTCTCGGGCGGCCATTCCAGCTACCGTGAGCATTGATAGAGCGTGCAAGATGGAGATCTCACCTTCCGAGTCAGCGGCGAGAGATGAAAATCTCTATATATGATGCTATGAAGCGACTGATGAAGACCATGGAAGATTGTCGAGTTATAGGCGGTATCGCCCACTCACTTTCAATCGGTTGATCCGGTGGAGTTTTGTATGCAGAACTCGATTTTCTCACCATGAGACCTTGATGAGGCGTGTGATGAGATTTTAGAGTATCTTGAGTCCATCGATGAAGTCGAGGCCCTCCCAGGAGTCGGTGCCTTATTTGGATGTGAGGCGGCCGATTGGAGGAGAGGGCGCGTGTTGAAGAAGGAAGAGACTACACCCAAGATGGAGTTGAAAGAGTTGCGGACCACCTTGTTATGCATTCTTAGGCGATTTAGGAGGCGTGCCGATGATATTATCTTCGGCTTTGGCGGATGAGGAGACATAGAAGCGATGGTTGTCTTTGAAGCGGTACAAGTCTGCGATTGGGTGGACGATTTACGATATCGAGGGTCACCCTCGATTTGCATGCACGGATCTGTTGGAGAATGAATACAAGCGAAGGTGCAACCTCAACGCCGATTGAATCCGGCAATGCAAGAGGTCGTCAGAAAAGAAGTGTTGAAGCTCTTAGACGCAGGCATGATCTATGCCATATCCGACAGCGAGTGGGTTAGCCCTACTCAAGTGGTATCCAAGAAAGGGGGGACGAGACGAACGAGCTTGTGGCAACAAGACTCGTAACAGGATGGCGAGTTTGCATCGACTATCGTGCTCTGAACACAGCCACGAGGAAAGACCATTTTCCCCTCCCCTTTATTGATCAGATGTTGGACAGACTAGCGGGGTATGAGTTCTACTGTTTTCTCGATGGATATTCGGGGTACAATCAGATTGCCATCGCCGAAGATCGGCTGCAAGGCGTTCACTTGTCCGTATGGGTTTTCGTCTATAGGCGAATGGCGTTTGGATTGTGCAATGCTCCACCACGTTCCAAAGGTGCATGATGTCCATCTTCCATGGGTTGATCGAGAATATTATGGAAGTCTTTATGGGCGACTTTTCGTGTTTGGCTCTTCATTCGACCATTGTCTCCATAACTTGTCACAAGTCTTTGCAAAGGTGTGAGGAGGCAGATCTTGTTCTCAATTGGGAGAAGTGCCATTTCATGGTGAAGGAAGGTATCGTGCTTGGTCACAAAGTCTCGGCGAGGGTTTGGAAGTGGATCGAGCAAAGATAGTCGCTATCGGCTGCCTCCACCTACAAATGTCAAATCGGTGAGGAGTTTTCTCGGTCATGCGGGTTTTATAGGCGGTTCATCAAGATTTCTCGTGATCACGAAACCATTGTGTGGATTGCTCGAGAAAGATATGAGATTCGTGTTCACGAAGGAGTGTTTGGGCGTTCGAAATTGAAGTTAGCCACGATCTCGACTCAATTTTGGTCTCACTTTGATTGGAGTCAACCATTGTTGATGTGTGATGCGGCGATTGAGCGATCGGTCTTGTATTAGGTGAAACGAGACAAGCTTTTCCGAGTCATCTATTATGCAAGTAAGACTCTCGACTACTGCTCGAATGAATTACACCACCATGGAGAAGGAATTACTTGCATGGTATATGCTTTCGATAAGTTTAGACCTTATTTGGTGGGCACCCACACCATCGTACCTGCGACCATGCCGCCATTCGTCATTTGTTCGCGAAAGATTGAAAGCCAGTTGGTGAGATGGATCCTTCTTCTTCAAGAGTTCGACATGGAGATTAAAGATAGAAAGGGCTGCGAAAATGTGGTGGCCGACCACATCGCGATTGGAGAAGCGGTCGAAGGAGAGGATAAGAAGATTGGGATCGAGGAGAACTTTCGACGAGCACATCTTGGCGTCATCGATCGCACACCATGGTATCTGATTTTGTAAATTACTTGGTGATTGGAGTTCTACCTCCATTGTGCAAAGGTCATTTGAAAAAGTTTCTCCACGATGTTAAGTTCTATTATTGGGGCGATCCTCGTCTCTACCGCCGATGTACCGATGGTTTGATCGTCGCTGCGTTCCCAAGGCGAATGGGAGAACATAATCCCACGAGTGCCATAGTTACGTTGGTGGAGGCCATTTGCGGCCGCCAAGGCGATTGGCAATTTGCCACGATGGATTCTTTGGCCTTGATCTTCAAAGGCGCGATCTTTTATCAAGAGTTGTGATCGTTGTCGAAAGTGGGGAATGTCACTAAGAAAGGCGAGATGCCTGAGAAAACCATCATGGAGGTGGAACTATTTGGCGTATGGGGATCAACTTCATGGGTCCGTTCCCATGTCACAGTGGTTACCGTATATTCTTCTTCTTTGTGGAATCGTTTCCCGTTGGGTAGAGGCGATTCCGGTATCGCGAGCGACTCAGGTAGTGATCAAATTCCTTCACAAGAACATTCGACTCGATTTGGAGTCAGGGGGTCGTATTTAACAATAAGTGGCTAGGTAGCGTTCTGGCCAAATATGGTGTGAAACATCGAGTCGCTCCCCACCATCCACAAGCAAGCAGGCGGTGAGCTCACCAACCAGAAATCAGCGATTTTAGAAATCGGTTGTTCGGTATGAGATTGGGCAGTGTTGGAGTGTGGAGCACGAATGAATTTGGGCCTTAAAAGCCCAAAGCCCATGGGTTGATCGAGAAATTCCACGACCTCCACGTTCGTGCGAAAGTTTTAAGCGGGTAATGAAGTCTTACTTTGATGCTCGACTCCGTCTATTCAAAGAAAGCTCAAGTCAGATGGTGGGGCCGTATACCGTTTACGTCGCTTGCCAATGGGATTCTGAGCTCCTAGACTCGGGGACAACATTTTTAAAGTAAGCGACCGATACCTCAAATCCTACTTCAAGTCACACTTGACCGATTTTTTTGTACGTTTTTAGGCCACGTTTTTATCTAATGGGTTTAGGGTTGAGGCTTAATTGCTATGATATAAATAGCGGTTTCTCCTTGTATCTTGTGTCGAAAATAGTGAAATAACTGGCTTAGTATCGCCCCAGACGTAGTCGAAAGGCGAGCGGGTAAACAATTCTCTGTGTTCTCGTCTTTATTAGTGATTGTGTGTGCGTTTTTCCCAACGCAAGCGGTTGGATGATGCTCTTTGGGCTTACGGGACTGCGTCTACAAAGCTCCCATCGGGCTATCTCCATATCAAATGGTATTTGGTAAATCTTGCCATTTCTGGGTTGAATTGGAGAACAAAGCATATTGGGCGACGAGGAGAATCGACATGGTTTTCAAAGAGGCGGTATGATGAGAAGTGACCAACTGTTGGAGCTTGACGAGTGGAGGAATGAAGCTTTCGAGAATTCTGGATATCTGAGGAAAGAGCTCGAAATTCACGACCTCCACATTCGTGCCAAAGTTTTCGCGGGTAATGAAGTCTTACTTTATAATGCTCGACTCAAGTCTATTCGGGAAAGCTCAAGTCAAGATGGTCGGGGCCGTATACGTTTACCGTCGCTTGCCAATGGGAATTCTGAGCTCTGAGACTCGGGGGCAACATTTTTAAAGTAAGCGGCGATACCTCAAATCTACTTTAAGTCACACTTACAGCCGAATTTTTGGCCCACGTTTTAGGCCCGTTTTTATCTAATGGGTTTAGGGTTGGGGCTTAATTGCTATGATATAAATAGCGGTTTTTCTCCTTGTATCTTGTATCGAAAAATAGTGAAATAACTTTGGCTTGGTATCACCCCAGGCGTAGTCGAAAAGGAGCGGGTAAACAATTCTACGTGTTCGTCTTTATTCGTGATTGTGTGTGTGCATTTTCCCAACAAGCGTATCGAGCCTTGAGGTTCGAAGGGAGCGATCGCGATGGCGATGGAAGATTTCAATCGAAGTTCGACGGATCGATTTCGGTTTACGGAGGATTCAGATCGAGGACTACCTACGGTAAAGATCATTTCTCCCACGGAGGAGGAAGGAAACCGAAAAGATGGAAGGCGGGAATGGAATCGGTTGAAACGAGCGATGAGTGCGATCGGTTATCTCTGTGCAGGAGCGTGGCTTATCACATGACTAAAGCGAGGCGGCAAAGAGATGTTGCGGATCTTGGGCGAGATGTGCGAAGCCTGCTGGCAGTGAACAAAGTTCATCGATCGGAAGGTTGTTCAATTTCAAGATGTCGGAGAGCACACACGTGCAACAACATCTGAGCGAGTTCAACATGATCATTGGGCGGTTGAGTTCGGTTGAGATCGACTTCAAGATGAGGTGCTTGCTTTAGTCATATTATCTTCTCGCGAGAAAGTTGGGTTTGGAGCGATTCTGATTAGTGCTTCATCCGCGAAGACTAAGCGAGTTTTGAGGTGAGGATCGATGATTAGTGAAGAGGTTCGCGAGAAAAGAATCGAGGATCCACCTCGAGGTCGACCACGAACACGGAAGAGAGCGGTCGAAGAATAAGCGAGAAAGGAGGAAGATCAAAATCCAGGAGGAAAAAGTCGATCTAAGAAGGACAAAGACTCAATCGGTCTTTGGAATTGTGAGGAGTTCGGTCACTCTGGCAGTGCCAGCACCTAAGAAAACGAAGGGACGAGAATGAGAAGAAGGCGACAAGCGCAACCCACGGATGATATTGGAGATGCGTTGGTCTTGAGTGTCGATGGTCATTGGAGTGCTTGGGTGTTGGATTCTAGAGCATCATTCCATTCATGCGGTGATCTTTGGAATAATGGAGAACTATGTATGCAGCGGTCGGACAAGTCTACCTAGGCGATGATGAACCCACGAAGATCGTGGGAAAGGAGATGTCCAATTTCTACACCAAGCGGATCGGTGTTGAAGCTAAATGGTGTGAGGCACATTCGAGTTGAAAAAAATTTGCTTTCAATCGGGCGACAGCGTTGAAGGATACTCGGTGACTTTTGGCGGCGCGTTGGAAGATCGTGAGAGGAGCTATGATAGTAGCTCGAGGGAAGAAGGAGATGCGTTGTATACAACTACTAATTCAAGGGCGCATTGATCTCGCGGGAGCTACAAGCGATGTTAAATTGTGGCTTTGTCATTTGGGTCATATGGCGAGAAGGGATGAAGGTGATGTGTTGAAGGGGAGACTTCACGGGCTAAAAATGTTGAAGTCGGCGGTGTGAGGATTGCATTTTAGGAAGCAGAGAAGGGTGAGTTTCTCGAGATGGTAGAACATGAAGATAGAAAAATTGGGTGGTGCATAGTGACTTATGGGGACCCGCACAGCATGAAGTCCTTGGCGGTTCACGAATACTACATGACCTTCATAGATGATTCCACTCGAAAGGTATGGGTTTATTTCTTGAAGAATAAATCGATGCATTTGATACTTTAGGGAAGTGGAAAGCCCTTGTTGAGAATGAAGCGGGATTGAAAGTGAAGTGTCTCGGTCCGACAATGGAGGAGAATATGAACCGTGAGTTCAAAGACTATTGTCTTGAGAATGGGATTCGCATGGAAGACCGTGAGAGGAACTCCCAGCGAGAATGGAGTGGCGAGCGAATGAGCGAGCGTTGAATGAGCGAGCAAGATGCATGAGGTTGAAGGTGGGGCTGCCTAAAATGTTGCAGGCGAGATCTTTGTGAGCACTGTTGCATATCGATCAACCAGGTCCATCGGTTCCTTTGGAGAAACGAGAATACGAGGAAGAATGGGCGGGAAAAGTGGTAAATTTGTCTTACTGCGTGTCTTTGGTTGTGTTGCCTATGCTCATGTTAGTTACATTGAGAGAAGTAAATTAGATGCTAAATACATTAAGTGCCGTTCATTGGTTATGGAGGTGATGAATTGGTTATAGACTGCGGGATGAGAATAGCAGAAAGATCATTCTTGATAGAGATGTGGTTTTCAATGAGCGGGTTATGCAAAGGACATATTGGAGCATCGATTACGACAAGAACAAAGCCCGAGAGGTCGAGTTGGACATCTCGAGCTCGAGTGGGAGCAATGAGTCGAGAATGAAGAAGAAGATCTTGATGAAGAACAGGACCCATGCCAGGAGAATCGCTGCGAGACCAATTAGAGGCGGCGTGCACAGAGGTATTCGCCATCTAATTACTACTACTGCTTGCGTGGTGGTGAACACGAGTGTTATCACGAGGCGGAAGCGAGGGGTGGAGAAAGGCGAAAATGGAGAGTTGCTATGGATGACGAGTTGGCATCTCTTACATTGAATGGCACTTGGGAACTTGTTGAGCTCCCGAAGGCGAAGGCTTTACATTGCAAGTGGGTCTATCGGATCAAGGTTGAAGGCGATGGTAGCAAGCGCTACAAAGGCTCGGCTGGTTGTCGAAAGGATTTGAGCGGCGACATGGTATTGATTATCTTGATGTATTTACTCTGTTGTGAAACTAACCACTATTAAGCATGGTGTTGAGTATGGTTCTTTGAGAAAATTTGTTGTTACATCGGATGGATGTTAAGGCGACCTTTCTTCATGGTGATTTGGTGGAGGAGTTATACATGACACGGTAGGAGGATTTGTAGTGAAAGGAAAAGGGGTTTGTGTGCAAGTTGAGGAAGAGCTTATGCGGCAGAAGCAAGCTCCGGCGGTGGTACTGAAGTTTGATAGTTTCATGATAGAGATCGGTTATCAAAGATGCTACGCAGACCATTGTTGTTATTACAAGAGGTTCGACAATAGCTATCTTATTCTACTATTATATGTTGATGACATGTTGATCGCGGAGGCGATCTGGCGAGGTAGATAAGTTGAAAAAGCAATTATGCGAGCGGTTTTCCATGAAGGATCTTGGAGGCAAATCAGATTTTGGGCATGAGGATCAAGCGTGAGAAAGCGGCGGAAAGTTGTATCTTTCTCGGGAGAATTACATTCGAAGTTCTGGAAAGATTCAACATGCTCGGTCGAAGCACATGAGTGTCCGTTGGGCGATCACTTTAAAATTGTCAAGAGGAGTCGCCAAAGAGCAGGAGGAGCGTGCCCAAATGTTAAAGTCCCCTATGCTTGACGGTTGGTAGCATTATGTATGCCATGGTGTGTACAAGACGAGATATTGCGCATGCGATGGGAGTAGTGAGCGATTCATGGGTGATCAGGAAGCAACATTGGGAAGGCATCAAATGGATTCTTGATACTTGAGAGGTACCACGGATAGAATCTTATGTTTTAGTGGCAAGAGTGTTATGTTGGTGGCTATGTTGATCACGAGACTTGGCATCAAATGACCTTGATGGGAGGAGAGTACAGCCGGGTATGTCTTTACTTATGGTGGTCTTGCTATTTCTTCAGGGTTCTAAGTTGCAGAAAGTTGTTGCTTTGTCCACAACCGAGGCGGAGTATGTGGCTATATGTGAAGCTAGTAAGGAGATGGTGTGGTTGCGAATTTCTTGGATGAGCTTGGGAAGGGCATAAGAATAGCACTCTCTGATGATAGTCAAGTGCTATTTTCTTGGCTAAGAATCCGGCATTTCATTCGAGGACAAAGCACATTGAGTTGAAGTATCATTACATCCGTCACCTTCAGAAGAAAATTATGCATTCGAGAAGATCCTTGGAAGTGAGAATCCGGCCGACATGTTTACTAAGGTGGTGACCTTAGAGATTGGAGATATCATAGCTTAAATTGGCCTTGGAACTTGAAGATGAGGCTAAGCGATACCAGCGGATACGGGAGGAGAAGCGAAGATATGGTTACTTGGAGATTCGGTCTCCAAGTGGGAGATTATTGGAGTGTGGAGCTGAATGGGCTGGGCGCAAAAGCCCAATACGGGTGTTGGACGACTAGCGGGGTATGAGTTCTCTTGTTTTCTCGATGGATATTCGGGTACAATCAGATTGCCATCGCCCGAAGATCAGCACAAGGCGGCGTTCACGTGTCCGTATGGAGTTTTCGCTATAAGCGAATGCCGTTTGGATTGTGCAATGCTCCACCACGTTCCAACGATGTATGATGTCCATCTTCCATGGGTTGATCGAGAATATTATGGAAGTCTTTATGGATGACTTTTCCGTGTTTGGCTCTTCGTTCGACCATTGTCTCCATAATTTGTCACAAGTCTTGCAAAGATGTGAGGAGACAAATCTTGTTCTCAATTGGGAGAAGTGCCATTTCATGGTGAAGGAAGGTATCGTGCTTGGTCACAAAGTCTCGGCGAGGGATTGGAAGTGGATCGAGCAAAGATAGTCGCTATCGAGCCGCCTCCGCCTACAAATGTCGAATCGGTGAGGAGTTTTCTCGGTCATGCGGGTTTTATAGGCGGTTCATCAAGGATTTCTCGGCGATCACGAAACCATTGTGTGGATTGCTCGAGAAAGATATGAAGTTCATGTTCACGAAGGGTGTTTGGGCGTTCGAGAATTGAAGTTAGCCCTAATCTCGACTCGCTTTGGTCTCACTTTGATTGGAGTCAACCATTCGAGCTAATGTGTGATGCGGCGATTGGGCGATCGGTCTTTGTTTTGGGCGTAAAGCGAGACAAGCTTTTCGAGTTATTTATTATGCAAGTAAGACTCTCGACTACGCTCAAATGAATTACACCACCACGGAGAAGGAATTGCTTGCGTGGTCTATGCTTTCGATAAGTTTAGACCTTATTTGGTGGGCACCCACACCATCGTACCTGTGACCATGCCGCCATTCGTCATTTGTTCGCGAAGAAATTCAAAGCCAGTTGGTGAGATGGATCCTTCTTCTTCAAGAGTTCGACATGGAGATTAAAGATAGAAAGGGCTGCGAAAATGTGGTAGCCGACCACATCGCGATTGGAAAAGCTTGATCGAAGGAGAGGATAAGAAGATTGGGATCAAGGAGAACTTTCGAGACGAGCACATCTTGGCGTCATCGATCGCACACCATGGTATGCTGATTTTTAAATTACTTGGTGATTGAGTTCTACCTCCATCGTGCAAAGGTCATTTGAAAAGAAGTTTCTCCACGATGTTAAGTTCTATTATTGGGACGATCCTCATCTCTACCGCCGATGTGCCGATGGTTTGATCGTCATTGCGTTCCCCAAGGCGAATGGGAGAACATAATCCACGAGTGCCATAGTTCGTTGTTGGAGGCCATTTTGCGTGAGCAAGACAATGACAAAGATTTGCCACGATGGATTCTTTTGGCCTTCGATCTTCAAAGATTGCCAATCTTTTATCAAGAGTTGTGATCGTTGTCAAAGAGTGGGGAATGTCACTAAGAAAGCGAGATGCCACGAAAACCATCATGGAGGTGGAATTATTTGACGTATGGGGATCGACTTCATGGATCCGTTCCCATGTCACGTGGTTACACGTATATTCTTCTTCTGTGGAATCGTTTCCCGTTGGGTGAGGCGATTCGAGTATCACAAACGACTCAAGGTAGTGAACAAATTCCTTCACAAGAACATTCGACTCGATTTGGAGTCCCGAGGGCTTTGATCGTTCTGATGGGGGTCGATTTTCCAACAATAAGTGGCTAGAAATCAAGCGTTTTAGAAATCGGTTGCCAAATATGGTGTGAAGCATCGAGTCACCTCCCTACCATCCACAAGCAACTCCGTCGGGCAAGTCGAGCTACCGCCAACCGAGAGATCAAGCTCGGGGGCATTTTAGAGAAATCGGTTGTTCAACATCCTAAGGATTGGGCCATAGCCCAGGGCGTGGATGATGCTCTTTGGGCTTACCCAGCGATGATGCTCTTTGGGCTTATGCGTACAAAGCTCACATCGGGCTATCTCCATATCAAATGGTATTTGGTAAATCTTGCCATTTACCGGTTGAATTGGAGCACAAAGCATATTGGGCGATGAGGAGAATCAACATGGATTTCAAGGAGGCGGTATGATGAGAAGTGACCAACCGTTGGAGCTTGACGAGTGGAGGAATGAAGCTTTCGAGAATTCTCGGATATCTGAGGAAAGAGCTCGAAATTCCACGACCTCCACATTCGTGCCAAAGGATTTTCGCGGGTAATGAAGTCTTACTTTACAATTCTCGACTCGCCTATTCCCGGAAAGCTCAAATCAAGATGGTCGGGGCCGTATACCGCTTACCATGCGCTTGCTTGATGGAAGCTGAGCTCCTAGACTCGGGGCAACATTTTTAAAGTGAGCGGCCAATCATCTCAAATCCTACTTCAAGTCACACTTCGACCGAGAAGTCAAGGTGACCAAGCTCAGCGAACCATGATAAGAGGTACCGTCGAGCTAGCGGCGATAATTCTAGATCGGTTGGGAGGTAACCCAACGCTTTTACACCTTTTGTTTTTGTTGTTTTCGTTTTGTTTTGGTTGTGTTTCTTTGTTTGTGTCATGTTTCGTTGTTTCTTTCGATCCCAAAGTTTAATAGCTTTCTTTTTTAAAAAAATAAAAGTAAAAAAAATAAGTGTCTAGCGACCACCCTAGCGACCGCTAGGTCGCGAGGCGTGGTCGCGAGATTTGGGCAGAATGTTGTTTTCTGAGCGACTGAGCTCGCGATCGCGAGCTAGACCGCGAGATCCGTCGCGACCCGCGTCCTGACCCGCGCCCGCGTCGTGACCCGCGTTTTAACCCTTATTTCTCCCCAAAATTGTAACCCACACACACACACACACGTTTTTCTGAAAAGAGCAGCAACCAAACCCCCTCAAACACCCAAGACACCTCTCTTCCCCAATTTTCTTGCATTTCTCCACCAAATCCACTCAAGGTATGCTATATTTGTTTAATTCTTCATGGGTTTACATTTATTGAGCATGATTAGGAAGGATTTGTTCCATTTATCCTCTTGAGGTGGGTTTAATTAAAATTGAGAGACTAGGGCTTATTTTGTTAGATTTGTGTGGTGTTTGAGCATGATTTGTCCAATGATAGGTTTATTCACGTTTATACACGTATATTGTTCGTCTAATGTGCCTACATTGTTGATTTGGGTTAATAATTTGTGAAATAGCCTTGAAACGATTCTTTGCTACGCAGCAATGACATCAGCCATTCCTTGACTTGGCCATTCTTGTCTGGCGCCACGCTGCCTTGGCCTTGTCACGTCGCGTGCCGTCGGCGTCGCTGACCGTGCCATGATCTCCTAGCGACCGCTAGGTCTCGAAGGTGATCGCTAGTTTTCGCCAGTAACGTCTAATTTTGCAAATTTTGGTCAGTGTATGTTTTCCCATTTTGTGTTGTCTTGCACGATCATATGACAATATGGGGGAAAATAATTTGATTAAGTTGAAGTTTGGGGGATCTATATTGAGCATTTTGGGTTGACGTTGTTTTGATTGTTTCATTCATACACGGGCTAACTTTGAAATTCTTTTTAGGTACACTATGCCGCGTACTCACGGTCACAAGCGCAAGGGCAAGAGCATTGTCTCCACTTCCCACGACGAGAAACAAGATGATCTCCACGATGAGCATCATGATGAGCCTCACGACGAGCCACGCATGGCACCACCAGATGAGTTCGATCCCGAAAATTTTGGGGTCCGACTGCCGAGTGACTCGTCGAGAAGCCGTTGGGATCGATTGGTGAGATTACGGCATAGGCATTCACGTTTCATGTGCCTCAATACGTGTCAAGAGATGGGCATCACCAATGATGTGACGTGGTTGGCCGAGAGGTCCGGGCTGTACTCTGTTATCACGGCCAATTATCTTACATACCGGATCCTGACACTTGAATTCTTGTCGACTCTCCATGTCCACAAGACAAACGGCATGCCGGACTACATCATGTTCCAGCTCGACAATGAGCCCCGTCAACTCTCCGTGGACGAACTTAATGGAATCATCAATGGAGATCCGGAAGGAAACTACATAGGGGACGTCGAGTACACGGTCCAGAGCGTATGGCCAAAGATCATGGACTCCAGACTCGAGCACACTCCATACTATGATGCCTCGAGATCGAAGGCTAGCTCGACTGGAATCCGGTGGTCCGTTACTTCCACCGGCTCCTCACATTCACCTTACATGGCCGTTCGAACGCCGGCACTGTCCTCTCACAAGATATGAGCCTACTGATTGGAGCTATGTTCAACCAGAGGATGCATGCCGGCATGTTCCTTGCTCAGCACTTCCACATGCAGTCCACGGTTTCGGGTAATTCGAAGATATGCATAGGGGGATTCGTTACCCCCATTGCTGATTTCTTTGGGATTACGATTCGAGAGTCCGATCTCTCACGACATCTTCTGGACAAGGCGTGCTATCGTCGAGCGTTCTGAAGAGGCACCCCCGACGTTACTTGTGGCTGTTATATGATCAAAACGGCCAATCAGTCTTCCGCCTACCCAATCCCGAGCTCACGAGTATAAGCCGATACTTTACTCGGGATGCCAATCGGAATATGAGCTCCTCTGCACATTATGCATGGACGCAGCGTGAGCGCGCAAGGCGAGGTCGAGGGCGAGCAACCGCATGAGGAGCAAGCCGAGCAAGCCGAGCCCGAAGTGGCTCCTGAGACAGGCGGCATATTGCACCCGCCACCCGTTCGAGGCGACCCCGGGATTTATGATCGATTAGATCACATAGATGGTCGTCTCAACCATATTGACGGGAACCTGACATCGATTATGGAGCAGCAGCAAGCCATCTACACCCAACAACAAGCACATCTCGAGCAACAACGAAAGATGATGGAGATGATGCGGCAATGGAATCAGTGGCGTGGATTTTATCCGCCACCGGAGTAGCACGGCATTCAAGGTAAGTTTTCTCTCCCAACTACTCTTTTCTGCAAACCTTATTGTTTCCACATGTTCACAATAAGTTTGGGGGGAGTAAACGAGTTTGGTTGGTTGAGAATCCTGTTTATGTTTTCTATGCTTTATGGTTTAGTTGTTATGCTTTGGGATCTTTTGTCGTGTTTTTGTTTTGTTTTTCATTTTCGTGTCTGTCGATCAACGAGTTAAGTGAAGTATGTTAATCCATGTGGCCAATGACGATAGAAATTTTTGGTGAAATTTAATGATAGTGCGCATGATATGTTAGAAAATGACGCATGAATGACGTGAGATGGCTTAGGCTTGTTGTTTTTCACCATTTGCTTATCCTGTGAGACTTGAGCTTCACTGTATACATATCTTGATACAGTTTCTGTTAATTGTGTGATATCGTGCATGTGATTATCTTCTAGAACTTGCCGTGTTTCTGTGTCGAGACTGCAATATGTGTTTCGAATTTGGAAAGGATAAAAGGCCATCGTTGTTAACCACTTATCACCCAAACACTAACCCGATGATATATACCATTTGTCGCCTTCTTTGAGCCTTTATTAGACTTTTTCTTTCGATTAACCGGATGATAGGAGGTGAGGATGGATATGGGAATCAAAAGGGGTGAAATTTTGATGTAGTTATGATGAGAAAAGTTTCGTGTAGAAAAATACATCTGTGGTGAGGAATAGTACCTTTGTTGTAAAAAAAAAATAAACCCTATAAGCTCTAGAAAAGAAAAGAAGAAGAAAAATGTTAAGTTCACTATGAATGTTGAGCATAAAGGGTCTTTATTCAAAGTATAGGTACCTTCTGTGGCTTTAAACGTTGATTTAGTAGTTGGGAAAGAAGAGGAAAATGGACAAAGTCCATATGTGTCGAAAAGTATAAATGGGGGTGCTTGGAATATTCTTGAGTCACTTAGCCATATTTTATCCTACCTTAACCAATGTGCCTACATTACAACCTATGAAAAGACCTCTTTGATCCTAATTTGAACACAATGACGCGGTGGAGATATTAGAGAAACGGCAAGCCTATGGTAAGATGTTGCATTGCATTGATCGTTGAGTGTATACACGTCCTACATTTCTTTATGAGTTGAGTGTATCCTATATTTTACACACATGCCGTTGTGAGGGTTGAATTAAATGAGTTTTTGCCGTCAATTGTTGTTTGTGTTGAGTTGACTAACGTCGTCATGTGCATTAATGTTTTTGAGCGTTGATATGTTTCTGAGGCCTAGAATGGTTATCATCTTTGCTACGCTCGTTGATCTTTTCGTTGTGTCTTTCTGTTTTGGTTTTGTTTGAGGACAAACAATGATTTAAGTTTGGGGGCGTTTGATAAACGCGCATTTTACACGTTTATAGTTGATATTTTAAGATGAGTTTAGCTCTTTTAATGTGCGTTTACGTATCGATTCTTAATGTTTTATCTATTTCTAGAAGATCTTGCTCTTGGGTGTTCTTTTGGTGTTGTGTAGGTCCATATGTTGAAAATCGAAGCAAGGAGCGGCGCGCGAGCCAATATACACTCGGCTGTTTCTAGCGACCAACCTAGCGGTCGCTAGTACGGCCGCTAGAAACTCTGCGAGAACCCAGCACACGCGACCGCGATAGCGTGCCAGCGAATGAGCTAGCGCCGAGAAAGTCACTGGACGATTTCTCGCGACCGGATCAGAATTCCTAGCGACCGCTAGCCATGGCCGCGAGCCAACCAAGCGGGCGCAAGAGGCGACAGCGAGCGAGAGGTCAGCGAGACTTACCTCGCGACCGCACCTAGCGACCGCGAGGAGTGGTCGCGAGACGGCGCGGCGGAGGAAAAACTAGGGTTTGGGGTGTGCCTATATATATGGCAACACCCCATCGCGCCCCCAACTTGGCATATACGATTCCAGAGCCTCTTTCTCTCAGTTTTTCATAAGTTTTCCAGATTTTTAGCTTTAGGTTCCATATAGTTTCATTCTAGAGTTGATTTACGCATTGTTCTTCATTTGTTTTACGTTTAGTCTACGATCCGGAACGTTTCGTCCGGATAATCTTTGCAAGTTTTCGTTTTTCGCTGAGGTTGGGATTCAAGCCCAACGATTGTTCATCCAACGCTTCATCACGGGTTTTATATATTTAATTTCCGTTTCTATGGTTAAATCGTATTTTATTCCGTTTATTATGTCTGGCTAGTTTTTCGTTCTAATCCTAGGGTTTGCATGATTCGATCCTATATGTTGTGATTCTGTTATCGCATTTACCGTCCATGCATTGATTCATGATTCGATTGTGCTTATTTATATGTGTTGGTTTCGATCAATCTCGATGCATATTTAGTTGTCGGTTAATTACGTAATTGTGTTAATTGTCGATCGATATCGAATGCATGATACGAATGAACCTTGAGTCGTAATGAGATAGGATATTCGTAGGAAGCATATTCTTTGTGATCCATTTGGGTTGCTTGTTTTCACCTAGAGACGTAATGAATAGGGAAACTAGTAATCTACAGCCGCTTTTGTCGTAACAGAAATTGTCGGTTATATATGTGATCTTCCATCTTGTCTGGATTAAAATTGGTTAATAGGAACAGGATAATCATACGTTGTGGATAGGATTAATGCAGCCCTAGGGTTAGTCGTCTTTATCTGTTTTTAAACATCCGAGTGTTTATTGTTTTAATTTACTTTCTGTTTTGTTACCTTTGCTTTGGATTGAGTTCCGAAGCCCTAAAATCTCACAAAACCATATTTGTTGCTTGGATAATGATGAATCCTTGTTGAGTTAGCTTCTGTATTTTCGCATTACAATCCCTGTGGATACGATACTTAACACCTATATTTACACCTTTTCGTGTTAGAAAATAAGCGATCGGGAAGATCTCGATGAGACGAGATATATTTTCCCTATAATACACATGGATGTGATGACCCTTGATGGGCTTTTCAAAGATTGATAACAGTGAAGTTATACCTTCATGTGACTGTTATAATAATGAAGTTATGAATGAGATACTCTTTAACATTGAATGAAAGAGTAGAAGTAAAGGAAAGTATATGATATCCTTGGGATATAATTTCTCCTTATTATGTCATAACGAGAGAGTTTAGAACTTATCTTTAAGATAGTTGTTTGTCCTTAAAACCTCCTTAGTAGGTTGGGCATGTTTAAAGAATAAAGATGCATAATATTCTTTTCAAAGAATATATATGTAAAGTAATGATAGCATCTCAGATCACAAATCTCTCGCTTTATACCTCAATCAATGAGATTATGTTTGAGCATAATCGATTCCAAGTAATTGAGACTTGGTTAAACCAATGATAATGAGATAAAGGATATTACAAACGATGGCGCTAAATGCCGGTATGAGGATTTCTCTGGAAAGGAGTTTAAAGTAAGGATATATGAGATATATATTCAAGATCGATGAAGAGAAAAGAAAACCGAATCATTCACATTGGATCGTGAATGAATGATAGTGATAGAGATATCACGATCTCTACGATAAGATTTAATTATCGAGATCACTACAAGAAAGTTGACTTTTTGCGACATGAAAAATGTGTCGCTAACATTTGTTTTAATGTCGCAAAAACTAACTTGCGACATTTTTTGCGTCACTTTATATTGTGTAGCAAAAGGTCGTGTAGCATTTTTACGACACTTTTTTGTATTTATGTCGCAACATATACGACACTTTGTGCATCGCTAACCTAATTGTCGTATAAAATTCACGACATATTACGTGACTTTAGTTGTAGTGATGCATGTTAGTTTGCGTCATATTTAATGACATTAGCCGAATTTATGCATCTTAATTTACGACACTAGCTTGTGATATTATTATCAATTGCAGTATAATTTTTACGACATTGTTTCCATTAATGTTGCAACATAAACATCATTTTGTGCATCACTAAATTAATTGTCGCCCAAATTTACGACATATTACCCAATATCCGTGAAAGTGGCATATGTTAGTTTATGTCACATTACATGATACATAAATGTAAACAATTTTATTGTTGTATTTCTTTACAACACATTTTAATTAGATGGTTTGTAACGATCCGACTTCCGAATTGACGGCTGACCTCACAGACCAACACAAATCTTTTCAGTGTGCTTTGTCCTCACTCACACACTCCCTGAGAAAACTTCACAAGGTGTCACCCATCCCACAATTGCTCCAAGCTAAGCACGCTTAACTTTAGAGTTTTTATGAGATGGACTCCCGAAAAGAAGATGCATCTTGTTGGTATGAGTAGCACATATCAAATCTTTTAAGCTCTCTTCAAATATACGATCTCATACCTACATATTATCGAAATCCTCTCATTCAGTGCGTTTCGATTCATTCATGTACCCTCCGCTTTGAAGTCTTAATCGAGCCGCCATTGTCCATGCCTCCATCGACGATCACTCCGCATTTCTACCTCGGCGCCACATGCCCACCACTTCCGCTTGGTTCGTCCTTGAACCACACCGCATCGGGAGAGGTTCGCTTTGATACCATCATGTGACCGACTTTCGAATCGACGAATGACCCCACGTATCAACACGAGTCTTTTCAGGTGCTTTGTCCTCACTCACACACCCCGAGAAAACTTCATAATGGGTCACCCATCCCACAATTGCTCCAAGTCAAGCACGCTTAACTTTAGAGTTTTATGAGATGGACTCCCGAAAAGAAAATGCATCTTTGTTGGTATGAGTAGCACATATCAAATCCTTTAAGATCTCATCAAATATGCGCCTCTCATACCTACATATTGTCGAAATCCTCTTATTCCGTGCGTTTGATTCATTCATGTACCCTCCTTTGAAGTCTTAATCGGAGCCGCCCCTTGTCCATGCTTCCGCACCGACGATCACTCAGTACTTCTATCCCAGGCATCACATGGTTAATGTCATATTTTTCTTTTTGTGACAAATATATTGTATATTAAACTAATAATACAAGCTGACACAATTTCTTGTGTTATATTATTATTATTTATTTATTTGTAACCTTTGGATTTTTATTGAACGTGTATACAATATTATAATAGCTCATATTTGATTATTTAAATATTTTGAATGAATAATTAGCAAGTGTTTAAATAAACTATAGCAAATTTTGAGACATAAAAATGAGTGTCGCGTCGCATATGTGTCACTAAACTATGACACAATATATAGATGGCACATAACCCATATAAATATACAACATTGAATGCAACAATATTATAAATATGTGATATAATTATGACATTTTATTGAGGGGTGCAAATAAATTGTCGTAATTTTAAGACATCAAATGAGTATCGATATGTGCCATTAAATTATGACACAATATGTAGATGACACACACTGACGTCGATATACAACACTAGATGCAACACTATTCTAAATATGTCATATAATTATGACATTTTATTGAGATGTCGTAGATAAATTATCGTAATTTTGAGACATCAAAACGAGTGTTGCATTTTTGTCACTAAACTACGACATAATATTTAAATGACGCACAAATTACATAAATATGCGACACTAGTAGCATAAATGTGGTAATTTTACGACACATACATGTAATGTCGCATGTGTGTATGTCGCAATAAGTCTATTTTGTTGTAGTGGATATCAATATCAAAAGATAGGTTGATATAGACCTAACCACAGAATGCTAATGATAAAAGCATAACTGTATTGATACCCGAGAAGGATATGGTGAACGGGGTAACAGAAGGCCATAGCAAGGAAGCATAATGTCCCAAGGGAAAGGACAATGATATGTGAAATAGATGTTTACTTGAATAGACGGGAACACCGTAGACCAAAACCTATACTTCGCACCGAAAACAGAACGAACAAAAACCAGGAAGGCCTGATAGGTATGAGAAAAATTTCTCAGAATACCTATAGTATTTTGTTCGATATAGGTGCTTCACATTCTAACATTTCACAAGAATGTGTAGAAATGATAGAACCCAATTCAGGATAAAGGAATCGAGAAATGAAAATCTCTTCACCTATATGAGAATTATGGTAGTCGCAGGTGTTACTCAAACTTAGAATTGAACCTAGGATCGCCTAAGGTTCTAACAAATGATTTGGATCATAACGCCTATGTGGAACGTAGATATACTTCAAGAAATGTAAGTGAAAATGGATGTCACTCACGTGATTAGAAACATGGACATAGTCTCCCATTTGAAATTCTACACGACGGGATATTAGTATCCACTATTGCTTACGGATTAATTTAGAGCGATACATAAATGAAGAAGTAAAATGTTAAATGAGGAATATGATAAGTGCTTATGAGTTGTGTTGTAAGTTGTTTACAAGTTTACGGCTTAAAGTGTTTAATTCTTTAAGAGATCCTTCTTGTTTAAATTACCTTTATCGCTTTAATTTAAGGTTGGCTCATCTAGAACTATCTGTTACAGATGGCAGGAAAAGGGAGTCTGACGGGTAAAGGGTTAACCACAAGCCCTACAAGCATAGAACTCACACAGGCGTATCGGCTCTTTTATTATAAACTGGGCATGGATTTAGGACAGTTTTTGGAGGAATTTCTGCACCTTTGGAATGATGCTCGTAACTATGGAGTGACGGATGAGGATGGTATCTAACTACTTATCCGTCTTTTGCCAACAGATTGGCTGGGTTTTGCAAAAGAAGTATCAAGAGAATATATTCTCCATGTAGAAAATTCCAAAGTTTGGGCAGACTTACCAGGATTTGTCAACAGACTCAAGTATACATATAATGTGTATGGAACGACATCCACGAGCACTTATCCGGTCCCCGGCAAGTTACACAAATGGTATAAAGTAATGTTTATACCACGATGTTCCAAATGCCGCCCGCATCTGTCTTAGTCAATTATACCAGTAAGAGACGAGAAGGGCAAAAGGCCAGGATCTTATCGCCCTCGAGGATTAGGGGAATTACCAACTCAACCTTACCTTCTGATAAAAACAACACAAACTTCTGGCATCAAAGAAGAAACAGGGAGCAGTGTGACCCCTGGCTCTGTGAAAGAGATAGATCGTCGGATATATAAGGTAAAAACGTACCTGGAGAAAGACAAATTTCCAAATGAGGAGTACGATTCTGACGAAGACCACTCAGAGACATAAGACCCTATGATAATATGAGACTTATATGTAGATAGTGAATCATGTATAAATGGTATGGTTAGAATGTGTAAAATGAACTTAGTTTGGAGTATGTTGGGAATATGTTGAAGAGGTGTCAAAATTTTAGATGTAAAAAGGACTAGACGCCATGTAATTAGTCAGCTTGATAGACCGATCCTCGTAATTAATGTATGGAAAGTCCTCACCGAGGCATTTTGATGAAATATATTATATGGTTTTTGTAGTATGGTATCTGGTATACGAAAACGAACTGTTCCGAATAAGATATGGTTACTATGGGATTATAGTTATGCCATTCGGACTAACTAATGTACCACCTTGTTCATGGACCTCAAAAATCGAGTGTTCCACACATACTTAGACAATTTTGTCTTAATCCTTATGGATGATGTTCTTATCTATTTGAAGAGCGAGAAAGAACATAAAGAACATCGGAGGACCATCTTATGGACATTAAGGGCGAACAAATTTTGCCGAGTTTAGTATTGTGAATTTCGCTTAAATAAGTAATATTCCTTAGACACATGGTGTCATCCGAAGAATCAAATTTACATGGACAAATGAATGTGAGGCAGATATTAAAGTAAGAAAGATGATAGTCAACGCATCGCGATAACTTAGACTACATGAATAAAATTACCCAACTCATGACTTGAAATAGCAGCAGTAGTATACGTACCAAAGTTTTGGAGACAGCGCCTATAAGGAATGAATTGTAAGATCTTCACAGACCACAAAAGTGTGGATTATTTCTTCGAGTAAGAGACTTAAAAATGAGATAGAAAAGATGGCTCGAATCAGTAAAAGATTCCAATTGTGATATAAATTATCACCTATGAAGGGCTGAAGGATTTTAAAGAGGCGCCTGACAATGTCATATTGTCTAAGGAAAGGTTATATACATTTCAAGCAATAATAAGCTTAGAATTGTAATCATGAATGAAGTTCATGATATTCCTTATACCGCCCACCCAGGCAACATTAAAGTATTTTATGATTTACGAGAAAAGTTAGATAGTAAGGAATGAAATGAGATGTAACCACATTGTCGAGCATTGTCTCGATTACCAACAAGTGAAGGCATTGTATCAATGGCCTTATAAGAGGTTATAATCTCAAGAGATACACAAATGAAAATGGATTGACATAGCAATGAATTTTATGACGGGTTTTGCCAAAATCAGATGAAATAACACTACTATATGGGTAGTAGTGGATTGACTCACCAATTATGTTCATCTCTGCCTGTTCAGATGACTCATGGACCTGATAAGTTAGCTCAGTCGTACATAAAGGAAATCGTATAATTACAGGGGGTACCAAAACCTATCACTTCAGATAGAGACTCCAAGTTTACCCCTAGATTTTGAACTAGCTCACCAAAAAGGAGTTAGACACGAGATTGAACCTTAACATAGATGTCCCCTCACGGACAGATGGACGATCAAAAAGATAATATGGACGTTTAAGGATATGATGAGGACGTTAATTTTAAATCGAAATGCAGGTGGGGACATGTTATACCACTTGTTAAGTTAACGTACGATCATAGCTGTCAAGCAACGATCAATATAGCCATATGAGGCATTATGTGGAAAGAAGTATCGACCACCACTTTATTGTAATAAAGTAGGTGAGAGAAAGTATAAGGTCCTGACAACGTAAATGAAATTATTAAGATATCTACCAAATGAGGTAAAGAATAAGAGAAGCTCAGGACTGACAAAAGTTTTACACTGGTACACGTAGATCTGAACTGCATTTTGAATGCAAAATAAAGTTCCTTAAAATTTCTCCATCGAGGGAAATTATAAAGTTTAAAGTACAAGGAATGTTGAGATCACGTTTTATAGGACCTCGTGATATCCTAGAAATGATAGGCCTAGTAGCCTATAGATTGATACTTTCGCCAAATTTGGGGAATGTACGTAATGTTTCCGCGTGTCACAGTTAAAGAAATACGAATATGACCCAAAACACGTGATCCACCATAATGACGTGATCCTTAACCAAGATATGAGTTATGATGAAAAATCTACGACTATTTTGATCGTACGATTCAACGATTGAGAATCAAGTTTGGGTCTTTAATGAAAGTCCAATGGAGAAACCATGGACAAAAGGGAATCACGTGGAAAATTGAGGATGTTATGATGCAAAGATACCCCATACTTTTAAAGGTTTGCAAATTTCGGGATGAAATTTCTTTAAGGGGGGTGGAATGTAATATCCCGAAGATTTAAAGCCTAATTACAATAATTAAAAATCGTAAATTAGGGTTTCGACTCGATAATTAAAATTGTAACTTATCGAATATTGATTTCGATTATTTATGATATAATGAATTCTTGTATCATATTCACTAACGATTAGTGAATCAAGTAATATAGTTATATAATTCTTTCGGCAGTAATATTTTAACGTCGATTGAATATCGAAAGTTAATATTACGTGAATTTTTCTAAGTGAAGAAGCTTAGAATTACATTTCATTATTAATGAAATGAATTAATAAAGTCATTACGACTTTATTTCAAACTTTTTGAGATGGTTCGATTGTGAACGTTTTGAGACGTTTCAAACGTCAACGTTTTGAGACGAATTGAAAAATAAGTCCAATGGTCAAGGAATTATAGTATTTAAATTCCTATGATTATTTTATGTGATAAGAGTATTATTTAGTATTAAAATAATGCTATGAAATTAAGGATTAGTTAAGGAATAAAGTGTGTAATTTTCGAAACCCAAATTTTGAAAATTAGGGTTTTCACACATGAAATAATTCTTATAATTTTTCCTATGATATAATTTATCATCTAAGACATATAATATGATATATAGCTACTTATAGCATGAAAAATAAAATGTTGGACACTTGAACTATGAAAGTGCCGTGAATGTGCATATGTAGAAATGAATTCCTGCTATCTTTGGTCATGCTTAGTAATTGAGTACCAAGTGGGATTAATTACACACAAACTAAGGTAATTAAATGGAGGATCAAGTGGATGTGTGTGGCTTGTGAAATAGCCGTGAGTTTTGTTTACAAATTGAGGTTGGAAGATTATTTGGAACTCTTTTGATGACTATGTATTACATATGGTAGAGTGTAGATATTATTTATATCTTAGCATGAGACAATATAAATTAAAACTCCTCCTTGTTCATGTAATGACCGACGACTATGTAGAAAAGGGTAGGATTTTTAATTGTTTCATCCAATGTATTAAGTACATGGTATTTACTTTGTGTAAAGATGACATAATATATGAATGAGTCATCAACTAAAAATCTTGAAAATGTTGTGTGTTTGTGTGAGAGAGCCGATGGATCTTGTTGATTCAAAGTGATGATTAATTTTTGTTCCTTTAATTAATATTGATAAATTAATTAATTAGCATGACATTGTTGACTATTGAGGTTGGAAGGATTTTCAAAAGTCTTAACATGGTTTTGCTTGCATTTGTATATGTGTAGGATACTTTATATTGTGGTATAAGACAAAAAGAATTAAAACTCATCTCTTTGATACTTGAAGTGGCTGATGCATGCCTTGAACTAAATGAGAGGAATTTGTTTTGTTTCATTCAATGTGTAAGATGTGCATTTACTAAGGTGATGTATTAAAGTGAAGAATGAGTCACCATAGTAAATAAAAGTCTTGCAATTGTTGAGAGATAACCGACACATTGTGATCAAAGGAAAAGGATTTGTTTCATGTATTTGGTTAAGTAAATGGCATTTATTATGTGCAAGTGATGACCTATTAAGTGATGAGTCATAAGGTAATCAAATAAATATTCTTGCTTTGTGGTGTGTGTTTTGGACCGAGAAGTGTGGGTTGAAATTAGAGTATTATTGTTTTATTCCTTTAGTTTTAACAATTGACGTAAGTTTATCAACCAAACATCTCTCTCATTCTCTCACTGTCGTGAGCTTTTCATGAGAGCAAAATAGTGAGTTCTTCAATTTACTTCACCAAACATTGACACAAAAATCCTTTGCACAATTAATCCAAGCCGGTAAACAGGTTAGAATTCGAACAAGCTTCGATTATACGTTAAGATTTTCGATTTCTAACCGTTCTATTTTAATATATATGCTTATGTTATTAATATGATGAATTATGTTATCGTGCTTAGTGATTTGTTGAATATTGTTTATTTTGCTAAAGATTAAGCATATGTATGGTTTTAAATTAAAAGCTAAGCATGCTATGATTTAATAGTAATGTTCGAGAATTTATAAGGTTCATATGTTAATGGATTAATGAAATATGATAGTGAAAGAGCTCATGGTGATTTAATTAGAATTTTTGGAAATCATTTGTTATACATATATATATGTACCGAAAATGTTGGGAATATAAGGTTGATGTATAATTAATGTTTAAGTGATATTATTGCATATTATTGATCTAGAGCATTGATTAAGTGCCATATGAATTTATTAGAATTTTAGAAATTAGTATGATCATACTCTTGAAATTTTTGAGAACTACAATGCTTGGTACATTAATTTGAGAGTTGAAATTGTTAGATATTATGATGAATTATTGTTATATGATAATGTTTAGGCATTGTGGAATTTAATTAGAATTTTAGAAAAATGTTTGCTATATTAGAGTATGATGGCCGAAGGCTATAGTGATGGAATAATGATGTCCAATTTTCCTATAGCTAAGGTTGATGCATATTATTGATACTTTGATAATATATAGCATTATATGAATTTAGAAGAATTTTTGGAAGAAGTTTGGGAATTAATTGAAAAATGGCCAAGAGCTAGGACATGTGAATTAAGGATTTTAAATCCATTTTATCAAGAAAAATCATATATTATGTCCTTATAATATATTTTAGACTTACTAAGAATTTATGGGATTTTAGAAACATAGTATGCTATGTTTGCGACGAAACGTTATATTAAATAACGTTAGATGTGAAAAATAATAAATAAAGTACAAGTTAGATCATACTTGAGTAAAGTATTGATCATGTTGTTGATTAACGTGAAAAATCGAGATTTATGATTATATAATAAGAAATCGATTGAAAATCGATTTAAATGAAAGTTTGTTAACATGTATGTGAATAATTTGAAAAATATGTTAAGAAAAGTCAAAATCGTTGACTTGAGTCTGAACGTAAGATATACGTTGAATAAATACACTAATACGTGTAAAACGTATTGAGTTTATAAGAATATCTCTTTTGTGAGAAACGATTTCATAATTGAAATCATTTTATCGAAAGACTAACGTATGAGTTCGACGTTTAACCTAAATGGTTAATATGAGACCGTAGATCATATTAAGTCTCTATCGAAGTACGAGAAGTTATTAGTTAAGAGATACAATGACAAGACGTACTAATTTAGTTAAGGAATGTGACGCATTATAGTAGAAAATTATCAAAGTTTATTAAACTTTGAAAATCTCGAAAAACGTGATCGACGTACTAAAATAAATTTTTACGTAAAGGTAGGACGTGGACGTGAGCAAGCAACGTAAAAAGATCATATTTTGATAATCGACGATCCAGGTGGGCTTTACTATACTCAAAATGATAAATGCTTATCAAATAATTTATTTACGATGCTTATTTTGCAAGAAATGATGAGGAAATGATTATTTAATTATCTGCCCAAAATGTTTATGTTTTATGTATGTATCCTATCCATGATCGAATGATGCATATTGTTGGGTAGCTCCCACTTATGAAATGTTTGAATTCGTATCCTTGTTAGTACCCGCAAGGATGATTGAGAATTCGTATCATGTGCCGGAGTGACAAGGATTTTGTGCACTATTTTGTGACTGTGTGCTGAAAGGGTGCTCGGTCGATCACGGCGTCCGTGGGAGGAGGCCTCCTCTCCGGCGCGAGATGATGTTATGAGATGATTTTATGAGATGCGTTATTGATGATGTGATATGAGAAATGAAAGGAAAGGGATATGGATCATGCATACAAGGAAAATGCTCGTGCGGCGCTTATGAAAATGATGAAAATATTTTAGTAAGCACAAGGCCTTTCAAATAAAACCCTCGTGTCTTACCATGATGGGGCAATGTAATTTAAAATGAGGAAACGTTTTGGCATGAGTCTCATCGAGTGCATTCTTGTACTCGACCCGCATGTTTGTTTTAAATGTGTAGGTTGAGCGAGATGATGGATGGAGGTGTGTTGAGCGATCGGACCCCTTTGATAATGATATGCTAGAAACCTCGACTACACATCGTCATATGTGTATTCACATGCTTTTCATTGCAATAGAACAATAAGTTAGCTTTTGATGATGATTGATTACCTTCGATCATTCAATTCTCGTGTTAAGAATCAGAGGTCTCTCTCCATATGTAAATTATGTATATCTTGTATATAATTGTTGAAACTTCTTAGTTTACTTGAATTTAGTCCCACAATTCTATGATTAATTATCTTTCATGTTCCATAATTAATATTCCAAGTATTAGTCCTCGTTAATCCATCCTTATGATTAGAGGGCTGTTACAGGGTTTGTGATGTATTCTTGTTTTATGCTAATTGTAAAAGCATATTATGGATCTATGATAAATTTGAAGCATGTGATTAATTTATTAGAATTTTAGGAAGTTAATTGTCAAATTTTGAAGAAAAAAACAAATCGAAGCTTTAAGTTGTGGGAAGTTAATGTCCAATTATTCCTATGTTAAATGTTATTCCATATTATCGATACTTGATTAATCTAGTGTGTTATATGATTTTATAGGAATTTTTGAAAATGATTTACTAAATTTTCGTAAAACTTTTGAAAATCCTAAGATGTAGGTTTTAAAGTTTCAAATTTATTTTGTCAAATGTAATTACATATTTGAACTTATGAATATTTATAAGTTATGATAGGAATTTATGTGATTTTTAAGATAAAGTTTGGAATTTTTCTACATTGAGATATTTTATTAAATGACATAGAACTTAAAAATAATAAATGTATATGTGAATTGCTTTCATATATATATGTGTTTGAGCATGTTTATGTATTAATGTGAATTTACAAAATTCTTTTGAGCATGTTTGGATAGTAAAATTGAAATAGGATCTATTATGCTAGTTGTTCGTTTTTTGTGTTATAATGTTCATTCTATGAAATCAGTTGCTTAAATGAGATCACTGATGTAAATAATATATAAGTTTAAAGTTTGAAATGATTTGGTTATGACGAGCTTGTTCAACTTAAATGAGCACGTTGTAGTGCTAAGTATGTAGTGTGTGAGTAAAGTTATGCTTAACGCATAGAGTTATATTTTATGCATGGTATAAATATGGT